>CM034615.1:378410-458410 GCA_020080225.1 Gynochthodes officinalis | reverse complement strand
CGCTTAGATCCGCTCTACCCATAACCACCGCTCACAATCTTTCTCAAACTTCCAACCACAAAATCAAGGCAACAACAACAACAAAAGAAGATAACCCACACCATCAACTCATCAACTCATCATAGCAACTTACCTAACAATGCCGAAAGATTGGAAAATGGGAAGATTAGAAGATTTCAACTTCTGCATTAGTCTAAGCTTCTCACAAGAACTTCTATCATTAGCAGATGAATTATTTGCGATGGCAAGATCCTCCTGCGAAGTCAAGAAATCCACCACCATCAAGCCTAAAGAACAAGCACCCTTTGAAGAAGACCTTCGATCAAAGCCAATTTCTCCTCATTTTCGAAGAGATAAATCCATAAAATCTCCAACAACAGAGAATGAGAGCCACCCCTGCAAACCTAGTGACAAGAAAACATAGACAACATTAGCTTCCAAGCAAGATATGAACTTCTGCAAACCGATCCGTTCGATCCGTTTTTTTTTCCTTTTTCTCTTCTTCTTCTTCTTTTTTTTTCTTCTTTTGCCTGAACCTCACGTTTGGAACAGAGCTTTATTAAAACAAATTAATCTGGGAACCTCAGTGAGGAATGCAGCAAAGCAAAAAAGAGAGAGAAATTGTTAGGAACAAAGATGAGAGTGAGATCTGTTTGGGAACCAACAATTACGAGTGGACAATAACCAATAATTGTTAGAAACAAAACCAAAATTGTTTGGGAACTGGGAAGAGCCATTTCCGTAGGCCAGGTTCATTCGGATCAGATCGGATCGATCCGGCGATCCGATCCGTTTCAATTTAAAAAATCCATTTTATGTGATCCGATCCGTGGATTTTTTTGATCACCCCTAAGATTGAGGCTTGATATGTTGATTCAACATATTTGACACAATGAAGTTAATAAGAAAATAGTCTATATTATTGGGGATGATGGATGATGGATATTGGTTTGTTCCAAACATGAAAGCTCTGCTAACACTTTGTTTGAGATATGAATTTTTTTTTAGTAATGAAAATTTTTTAAATGTTCACGAACATGTTAGTTTACGTGTTTATGTGTTTACGAACATGTGAACGAGCTGTTCACAAACACTTATTGAATATTAATAAATGAACATAAACGATCTCGAATAAAAATATAAAAAACTTAAACAAATACGAGTCGAACTCGAACAACTTTAAAAATAAATAAACAAATCTTAAATGAACATCGTTCAATATCGTACTGTTTGTTTACAGTCCTAGAAACGCCCAGCGAGAATTGATGTTCCTATTCCTCCAATCAGCTTGGATTTGTATTTCGGAAATCAAAATCCCTAAAATGCTGAGAGCGTAAACGAGGGGGAAGATGGGGGGGAAAGATATGCTGTGTATTGTAAAATAGGGAAAAAACATGGGGCCATGGAAGATTGGCACTCTGCCGTGGTTGGGTTTCAAGGAGATTCGAAGAAGGTATAAATAAAAAAAAGCTTTTAATGCAGACGGAGCACTTAATTTTTAAGGAATTATTAAAAATATCCGTGATGGAAAAGTATTGTTGTCATTATTTAAAGAAAATAGTACATATAAAGTTTTAAAAAAATTTATATTATTTTTTATAAAAGAATAATTTTAAAATTAAAATTTTAAAATATATTTAATAATAATTGTTATATATATTCAAAAATAAAAATATAAAATTATATATTTAAAAATATATTAAATAAATTATATTTAATAGTTATTAAAAAAATATACTTTAATAAAATTTTTAAATAAAAGAGTATTAAAATATTAAAAATTAATATTAATTGAATAATAAACTCATATACAATAAAAATAGGAAACTTGAAATACACAAACTTGTAAGTAGTATTATTGTAAAAAAGTTGTCAACTGGAAAATTAATCCAGTGAAATAGTACGTACGACTATTAATAATAAAAAAATCCCATCAGGCATCGGGCGTCGAGCGTCGGGCGTCAAGCAGACGGAAAAGGAACGACGATATTTCTCATCATATCCTTAAACTCAAAAAAGTCGACGAGGCCATCGTGATTGGTATCCACACAAGAAATCATTTTCTCAACTCTGTCCAACTCTCGGCCCTCCTCCCCCAATCCTAGCTTCTCCAACACCACTTGCAGCTCCATGGCCGATATGTAACCGTCACCATCCTCATCGAACACCTTAAAAGCCTCCGAAAGATCCGACTCCTCCTGGGCTGCCTCTTCTTCCAGATCCCAACCGCCGAAAAAAACGTCGCCCAGCGATCGGTGCAAGGCCTCGAAGTCCTCGAATTTAAGGCCGGCTTGCCCTGGTTTGATGTAAGACTGGATAGTGGATTCCATGTCGCGCAGATCGGCTTCCAACCCCAGCAGCTTAAGTGCTTGGGTGAGCTCCTCCACGGTGATGAGGTCGTCCTCGTTCTTGTCAAATATATCGAATATCCGGCGAAGACGGACGGAGTTGAGACTCTGTGACCGGAGGCGGAAGGAGGAGGAACTAATTTTGGAAGTCCTCCCGTTGAAGTTTTTTCTTTGCTGGCCCCCCCGGCCCCCGCCCACGCCGCCCAGGTCTGATTCCATCAATCGAATTACAACTAATATTCAGAGAAAAGACAAAGGGTCTGGGTGGAGTTGTGTATAATCAGTAGATCAATTATACTATGTAACCGATGGAATCTAGAAGGCCCGCCCAATTGGAAGCAACCAACTGAGCACAAGAGAGCCAAATATGATCTATATATACGATACTAATATGCTTGGTTTGAGTTTTTTTATGCAAAAAAAATATTTTTTTTAATTAAAAAATAAAATATTTAAATAATTTTTATTTTATATTTTATATTTTAAATTTTAAATTACTATTCAAATTTTTATCACGTTTTTTTTTAAAAAATTTTTTTGTCAATTTATTTTTTTATATAACTTTTTATAAAAAAAATTTAAATAAAATTTATTATAATATAAAATTCTCAAATACAGGATAATTCAAATATAAAATATTTATCAGCATGGCCACTATTAGTATTATGCGGGGATTTCCGTGTGAATTCTACCGCGTATACCTATCGCAAAACAAATGTAAACCAATAACATAAGATGGTCCTACTTGAATATTCTGACTTATCGTAAAATTTGTGTTGTTTAATTTATATGTTTGCTTTTGTACGCAGAAGGATGCCGGGAAAAGCGATGACTGGGTCAACGTCCACTGTTATAAGTTTGCTACAGTTTTGAGCTGTGTCAAGTTCCAAGTCCCTACCACTGGAACGGACACTTAGGTTGAGCATGATTGATTTTTACGTTTTTTTAATAATTACGAAATAAAAAGTATATTAAAAATATTAAAAATTATACTGTAAAGTATAAAATTATGTTTTAAAATTCAATCCAAAAAAAATTAAACTCTCTATCTCTGAGAAGTATCTTTTAATGGAAGATAAAAAAAAAGCGTAGTGTGAGTGCAGGCGTGAGAATGGACGTGCAAAGATATTTTATATGCATGTTATATTTTTATTTTTAGTGTAATAAATTAAATTTTTATCTTTTTATTCTCTTTGTATTAAATAGATTATCTCTACCATTACGTACTGCAATAAATTGAAATTTTAAATCTCCATGCATGATAAACATATTGATTAATATAAAATCTTAGCTATTAATTGCATTTAAAAATAAAATTTAATTAACCAATGACAATTTTTTCAACTTAAAAATAAAGAAAATCATCAAAATCTTTTAAAGAAAACGAATAAAGGTTGGTAAACATAAAGTATTGTTTTTCACGAATAAATAACCCAGTTATGTATGAATGTAGTTTTCATAATTTACCAAGATAAGTATAATTTGCTTAAATGGCAAACAAATTATGTTATTTTTAATATTTATGTTCAACATTATTTCTTAATTTATGGTAATGCGTAATTTTGTTTAATATACATATACATGCAGGCTGATGATTAACAAAATTTATATGATAATATAAACTTAAAAATAAACCCCTACGCATGACAAAAAAAAAGTTTGATTAAATTTAGATTTTAAGCATTAATTGCATTTAAAAGTAAATTTTAAATAATTAATAGTACTTTAGTATTTTTATATTTAAATTTTAAATCAAATTAAAACTCATAATCAAATAAAAATAATTTTAAAATTTTAAAAAATTACACTTATATTAACGTGTAACTTGAAACCTACCTAAAATTTGGCGACAATATATAACACCTACTTTCTATTTTATAATAATAAATATGCATCATTAATTCAGTCATCAATTAGTTAATGTAGTAGTGTTTACGGAGTTTTAATTCAGTCATCAATTAGTTAATGTAGTAGTCTACCTTGGCCCGCCACCCGTCGCTTTGTTCATCACGTTTGATCTCTAAACTAATCGTTTTGCAGAAACGCCGACTGCTAACCTATGACCTCCTCGCCGTTTCGACTTCGTATTCTCATTCACTTATTATTTTTCTTCTTTTTTCATTATTTTAGTTTTGGTCAAAGGATTTTCACTTTGTAAATTACGCTGGTACTATTCCTTGCTTGACGGGGTAAGTATATAACCCAAAAAAAGAAACGAAAAAGAAAGGTCAAATTGTAGCACTATCACACATTTTAAACGGAAACTTTAACATTTATATTTTTTTTTATTGAAACGATAATATATTATTAAGTGGCATAATGACTAAATGTACAGAGTGAGAATTGTGATATCACAACTGAAAATAATGTTATAACCATAAATACAAAGGCTTTCAAGAGAAAAATGCCCATGAGGGCAAAGGCCTTCACATTTACATATGAAATCAACTTTTGTATGTTTATTAATTTTACATTTTCAAAAATCCACCTTTTGTCTTCTTTGAACCATTATTTATATCCCTATAGGCTCTAGCTTTATTTTCTCGTCAACTACTGTACTCCCTCAATCACTTTCTATATTCTACAAATGTATGCACGTCCTTACCTTGTCTTGCTTTATACACATTGAAGGCAATGCACACAAGATGAAGAATCACCACCTAATATGTTGTACGGAGGCTTAGTGGGTGTTTTGTTGGTGGGTGTGTTTTTGTTGGGTTGTGGGTGGGGAATAGAATAAAAATGATTATTTGGTTAATAGAATTAGGATAATGGAATAAAACCTTTAGGGTTGGGTTTTGTTGAAAAAAAAAAACAAACTTCACTAATCTGTTAAAAATAGTTTTCTCTATAAATTTATATGCACTTTGACTATTTTTGGTACAAGATATGATTTTTTAAAATATAATATAATGTAAAATAATAATATCTTTATTATAATATTAATATAAAATTTATTAATATTTAATTTTAATATAAAATCTATTAATATTTAATTTTAATATAAAATCTATTATATTCTATTATAAAATAATATCAAACAACATAATTATTATCATTTTATTTCATTCTAAACCTTTTATTCTATCAAATTTATTTTATTCCTAAACCCACTGTTTATACCAAATGCCACTTAGTTTTGACTCTAGTACGTCTTTACTTGACAATGCTGCCCACCAGACGGACGCAGAAACTACCATCTCCGAAGAGGAAATTTTATTTCAAACCATATATGGAACTCTTTTTGAAGAAATCATCTTTATGCAGACCACTGTTGGCTTTGAGACTCCTTCATTCATCAATTTAGTGAAGTTGCTGAAACTTGCTCGCCGGCTCCTGTAAAGCCCAATAGAAAGTTTAGCGACATTGAAAAAAAAAAATTTATGTATAAAACTTGAGTTTCGAGTACTGGTAAAGCAAAACTGATCCTTGTGGTGTTTTTTTTAAGGTGATCATTTGAAGCGTTGAGGTATCGATGTCTAATAACCAGCAATTCATTAGATGTGGTTCTTTAAGTAATTTGAAACTATTTTATAGATAAAATGGTCTAAAATGCTTTTAAATACGAAGTTCCCGAGTTTGTGGTATGATGCAATATCGCATTGGATACTGCAATAACTTATGTTAGTTCAGTGGTTTCTTGCCCGATGTTGTATGTATTAATAAATTTATCTTCATCCTAGATGGTGGAGACTGCCTGTTTATGTTTTATTCTCCCCTCGTCTTCCTTTACCAAACTTCCATATGAAATTTTGGGTATTCGCTGTGTGGTAGCAACAAAGACGGTGCGTTGGAGAATTTGTTAATTGTTATGAAGGATCAATTAGCGCTACAGGCTATTGGCTGGGTTGCATTGTCTGTTAGCTGCAGGCAAAAATGATGTGGAGTTATGAATAGAATTACCCATACTTTCTTCGTTTCCTATATTTTCCAAAAGATTTGTCTTGGATTTGTCGTAAATATTTCCTTTTTAGGGAGCCAGGTACAAGTTGAACTCTCGCCCCGAATCCTTGGAGTGATTGAGGCGAAAGCAGATTTTGACTTGAGCAAGCTTTATCTCGGAGATGTAGCAATGCTTTATTATCACTTGAGGTAAGCCGACTTGTAAGCTGGTAGGATTGGCTTTCCCTATCAATTCTTTTTCCTAAACCAGCCCATAAACAAAATTAAAACGGTACAGCTTGTGCAGTGAGATGAATACAGTTCTGCACTGTATCCTTAATTTGACAAGTTTTGTTGCTACATCTCTGAGGGCATATGAAGGACTGAAGGGCATATTTAGAAAGGTGTGCATGCATTATTGGCTGTCCCTTTTTTGGCTTCCGATTAGGAATGTTCAAACGTGCTGCTTGGAGAGAGATGTCTGAGGCCACGAGGGTAATCAGGTTTGATTTTGGAGGGGAGGGAGGAGAGGAGGAGCAGTATGATCAACAAAGCAATCAAAAGGAAATCCCTTAAACTGAGTTGAGAAAGGATATACTAAACAGTATTATCTTTGCAAGGTATTGAACTATAAAGGCTCGATTCTGATTTGGTCTTTGTAAATGTCTACCACCAAATTCTCATCCACCATAGCATTCTAATCATGTACTAACATTATTTATCTCTCAATATCTACTTGGCACCTTGTGATAGTGATTAAGAATGCTTATCGTAGCAAGAGACAGGATGCAGTAGACTGAAGCATGAAAGAAAATGGATAATTTGAGAGCTGAAAAGCAGAACAAATAGTAAACAAATAACGAAGTAAAAACACAGAACAAGCGTGTGGGAGCATTTTCTAGCAAATTAATACCATTACTACATCAAAATGGAGCAGGTGAAATGTAACACCGTGATGTTGTACATTCTACATATATTTCTATTAGCATCACTAATATGGGAAATAAACAAACACTCAACAGTGGCGGTGGCAAAGTGGAGCAACTTCTGCAGTGTAAGGAGGGGATTAGACTTGAGAGAGATTAGTGTACTATAATTTGGTCCTGTAGTGACAGGTTTGGTTGACGAGGTTCCTGTTGGTGACGTCCACGTAGACGTCGCAAGTGGAGTAAGACACCACATGAATCTTGAACAATATCCGCACATAGCCGGAGACTCTGGTGTAAGTAGTGAGGGGCAGAGTACCAGACATGACGTCGGAGTAGAGGTGGGAGTCGGAGAGGAGTCGATCGGCCATGAGGGTGAGGGTAATGTTCATTGGAACGGTCTGACGGGCCCCAATCTTGCCCGCCGGTAGGGGTGCCTCTCCCACCACTTGCCCTCTGTACTTGAGGAATGCGGAGCTGCTGTCGTACCGGAAGGCGACCCTGTTTGGATTGTTTACGGAGATGTCGGCATCCAAGCTCACGTTCAGCAGCACTCTGAGCCTCAAGACGTCAAAGGATAGATGGAAGTCGCTGAGGGACACAGAATTGACGGTGGTTTTGGGACGTTTGGCCTTAAAAACGGTGAGGGCGAGTATTAGGATTATCAACCCAACAATCAATACTCCCGAGATCGCCCATCCCCAACAAATCGCTTTGCTCCTCCTTGCTCTACCTGGTTTGTTTTGGCTTCCGCTGGGTTTGCTGCTGGCTTCTACCTCCATCCTCCTCCTGATGATTCGAAATGCTCCAAAATATATTACTTCAAAATTTTAAATTTCACCGGATCTCCAAGCAAAATCTCAGTCGATTAAATACTTCTGGGATCAAATATTATAATCTCTCTCCTTGTCCTCCTCTTCCTAAAGGATCGGGACCCGGAAATAGAGGATGAACCGTAAATTTGGAAGGAACAACTCTAATTTTCAATCCAAATCACGCTTTTGCAATTATTTTACCTTCCTATGCTGCTTTCCTAGTTTCCTTTGCCCGGGTTGTAACTACTAATAAACGACGAGTAATAATCCTGAATTACATTACACTTCATTGACCCAAGAAAATAATACTCCCTCCATTCCACGTCATTGACCCAAGGAATTTTCAAACCAAATCACGCTTTTGCAATTATTTTAGCTTCCTATGCTGCTTTCCTAGTTTCCTTTGGCCGGGTAGTACCAATAAACGGCGGCTATAAATGTAGTATAATAATCCTAAATTACATTACACGTCATTGAACCAAGAAAATAATACTCCCTTCATTCCAAAAAATAGTATATTTTTAAAAATTTTTATTCAAAAAAAATTTAAAATTTAAAAATACTTTTATTAATAATAATTATCTATATTCACAATTAAAAATAAATATAAAATTATATAGTTAATTATTGTATTAAATTTATTAAATTTAATAACAATTATATCTAAATCAAACTAAATTTTAGTGTGGAACGAGGAACGAGGAGTAATAATACAAGGACAGATATGATTAAATGAATGGCGCACGCGGATTTAGTTGACCCACCACCCGCCATCCGCCACCTAAACTCGGCTCAGCATTAACTCTTCTATTACACCCCAAGTGGTGATATTGGGCGGCCGCTGTCCTTGTCTATCGAAAACTGGGGTTAAAACTACCCTGATTCTTTTAATTCTCTAATTAAATTGTCTACTTACATTAGGCCTCTTTATTTTCATTATTCGGGGCTTTATTTAATTTTATTTTCAATAAGAGTTTGAATATCCGGTGTAGTTATCCACTCCTTATCTCGCCAGCTCACAATGACAAATGGTGACACTTGATTTTGGATAATGATATATCATGCTTTTCTTGTTCTCTCCACTTTCAAATACTGAAGCCAACACTAGTATAAAAAAACTACAAGACTAGTGCATTAAATTCAATACATCCTACGGAAGTCACACTTTAGTCAAAATAGCATGCAAACAAACAGTACACAAGTAGTCCCGTTCTGTTTGGTAAATCCCGCACGTCTACGGTCTATCATTAATCTAATCTAACCTTGGTATTAAATTCTATACTTCCTACGGAAGTCACATTATTAGTCAAAATAGCATGCAAACAAACACTACACGAGTAGGCCCGTTCTGTTTGGTAAATCCCGCACGTCTATCATTAAGCTAAACCATAATACCTCGGGAAGTTCTTTTCTCCTTGCTAGAAGCATTAATCTAAACCAAACTAACTAGTAAATCTGTAATGGTAATGGAAGGATATTCGGGTCATAGCAATATGTAATGGCTATGGTTTATGCTTTAAAATCAATTTATTCACACTTGTGTTCCATCCACTAAAGCTAACAGTATTAAACTTAAATACCAATTGCATTTTAAATTATACTTTTAAACTTTACAATTTGAAAAGCAGTAGCACCACTGCCCCCGAGAGTCAAAGTGCTGAGTCATCAAAGGAGTGGAGAAGACAGACGGGTGAGGTTGTGAGGACTGAGGGAGCGAGTTGGAGAGAGACCCCTCTTTTCCTTTTTCTGTCATTTTTTGTTTATTTTTTCCCTGAGGTGGAACAGAAGTAGCAAGTAAAGGACTCAGGACTCTATTTTCCAGTTTATTGCGTAGGAAAGGAGGAGTAGCCCAAAAAAAGAAAAAAAGAAAAAGAAGGGGCGGGGGGAAGAAATAGTGAATTGAAGAAAGGAAAGGCAAAGCGAGGAAGTGGACCTCAGAACTCAGAACTCAGTAGGAGAAAGAGCTTGGTAGCGGAAAAAGAGGAAAGGAGGAGGAAGAGAAGGAGGAAAGTCAAAGGATGAGAGCATCGACATATGATGGGCAATTGCGGTACTAGGGAGGAATCAGCCGTCGTCTCCGGTGCTCATCATCAAGGTGAATCATTCATCTACTTATTTCACCCATACTCACATGCGATGACACACTCCATCTTCCTCTTCCCCTTCCCCCTCCCTTTCCCTTTCCCACTGCTCTGTCAAAATCACTCCGTCCCTCCCATTCAATTGTGCTCGAGTAACTACCGCTTATGGTACCTACCGTTAAGTTTAGGTTAAGTCATCTGCTCTCCATTCCAACCACTAGATTAGATCTCCGCTCCCAGATCTATGCCAATTACTCCATTCCACACATATTCCCACTGTTATCTCATCTCTCCCACCACTCGCCTTCATCCATCCCTTATTTCCCTTTCCCGCAATCTCACCTCATCCTTATCATTTCTTCTACTTTTTCAGTTTTATGTGCCCCTAACTATTTTCCATATCAAAAAAGGATACTCTTACCTGGGACTATTATTTATTTTTATGGTTTAATTTTGCTTGCATTTATATTTATATGTGCCTTTTTTATGTGAATAATAAAAAAGGATACTATTATATGTATCTAATCTTTTTATCATTTAAAAAAATAAATAAATTTACAAACTCACTACAAGAATGGTACTAACCAAAATAGTTACATTTTTTTTTTAATTGAAAAACAAAAAAAGGGCAGTCCAGCAGCAGCTCCCCTCTTTGTCAGTATCCAGTCGACACCCAAACACTGGGGGAGGAGGAGGAGGAGAAAAGAGGCAGGGCCACGGCCACTGGCGGTCCACATCAGATCTGAGCGATCCCTGTACACCCCGCAATTTTGAGGACTTCACCACTAACTCCGTCCTCTATACCCATGTCATTGCCTTCACCCTGTTTGAGCTTGAGACCATCACAAAGAGCTTCCGCTCCGACTACATTCTTGGCGAGGGAGGTTTTGGTACCGTTTACAAGGGCTACATAGATGAGAACGTCAGGGTTGGCCTCAAATCTCTACCTGTTGCCGTTAAGGTTCTCAATAAGGAGGGCCTTCAAGGCCACCGCGAATGGCTCGTGAGTTTTTTTTTTTTTGGTTTTACGTTTTCCAATATTTTTTACGAACAAGCATGAAAAACTAACCAAACTATCCTTTACTAGTTCTAGAAGTTTTATTATTGTTATTATTTAGGGTTTACAATGGTTTCATGATGTCTTTCTCCTTTCTCAATTTCGTCGCAGACTGAGGTCAACTTCCTCGGCAGCTCCGGCATCCTAATCTGGTGAAGCTTATTGGATATTGCTGCGAGGATGATCACAGATTACTAGTCTATGAGTTCATGTTCCGTGGGAGCCTCGAAAATCACCTATTCCGAAGTATTAACATCTATGTCTCTCCGCTCGCACTCATTTTAAGTTGCATTTAATTTTAAAAGCCTTTATCAGCATGCCAACAGTACCTGTTCATGTTTTATGGCAGGCCTTAATTAGCCTCATAACTTTTGACAATCCTGTCTTTGTTGTCTTTTCAATAGGACTAGTTTCCATACCCAGATTTAACATGGTCTTCTGCTTGTCCCTTTAGTCTACACGTACATTGTAATCCTAACTGTTTGATGGCAAACAGCCAAAGCAATTCTTTTTATGAGAAAAGTTGGATCCTATATGAGCCAAATCATTTCTTTGTTATTTGGATGAAACAACTGCATTAACACGGGATTGTTGCGAGGCATTTTAATTGGTGATTTAATCATGAAAGGATCCCAAACGTAATTGTCCCACGTGCCATTTTCTTTCCCTATAATCTGAATGTGATCAGATTTTCACAGTTAAAAAATCATGTTCTCTGCTTCATTTTCCCTCATCCTTAATTTGCCTGTGTCAACGGCACGACTGTTTTGTTATTCATTGCTTGGTTTTGTTAACTAAACTTTGATCTAAAATTTCTTGAGGCATTCAGAGTCAACGGTTCCATTATCTTGGTCAACACGAATGATGATTGCTCTTGGGGCAGCTAAAGGCCTTGCTTTCCTTCACAATGCTGAAAGGCCAGTTATCTACCGGGACTTCAAGACTTCAAACATATTACTTGACTCTGTAAGTAATATTTTGATGATCCACCTTTGTTTGACCCTCTCTTCAGTAACCTTCCACCATGCCTTTATTTTTTGGTTATTGTTTTCTCTTCTTGGGCCAAATGTATTTATATGTTTTCCCTGATACGAAGATGTACTGATAATACCAGTTGCCATGACTTGCAGGATTACACTGCAAAACTTTCTGATTTCGGGCTTGCAAAAGCTGGGCCACAAGGTGATGAGACCCATGTTTCCACTCGAGTCATGGGTACCTATGGTTATGCAGCCCCCGAGTATGTAATGACTGGTATGCATCGGTAGCTGATTTTATTCCATAAGCTATCAAGCATTGATTATTTGGTGAAGATTTTGTTGTTTTTATTGTTTTGGCTGGCACTCTGCAAAATTTGAAGGACGTGGATATATGTGCCCCAGTGTATACCATCTTTTGGCGGGAATTAAGTCACTTAACTGGCGCAAGTCAGTTTAAGAAGCAGTATTACAAAATGAATTTGCCAAAATTTTAGTCATAATGAAGTTACACCATTTTTATTTGGTGTTAATGGGCCCAATTTTTCCCGTAAGCTCATATTTTTGTAACAACGTTGAAGCACATCTTTCAAAACCTGAAGCACATCAGTGTTATTTTTATCTATCTCAAACTGGGATTATTTCAGAATCTTATCGCTTGAAAACATTAGAGTGTATGGCTTTCCAATTTATCATGAATTTGGTTATTGTCCTATAGCTTCCCAAACACAATCAAGAACTTCTTTTAAGATTGTCCATTTTCCTCTATATCTGGACGAGGTATTCGTTAGTTGACATGTAGCTTTGTTTTGAATGGTTTGATTTGGAACTAAGCTTGGCATCTAATAGGAACACACCCGTTATCCATTTTGGCTTTCCTTGCGAGTGTGCTGGCATAATGTTTAACATTGTAATATTGAAGTCATGTGATGGTATTTTATAATATGTCACATGTACTGGATAATGTGGAAGGCTAAGGGCTAAACTTGGCTTTGCTTGATTCAAAATTTTTGACATTTCTCACAATAAAGAGATAGGAGAAAAGAAACTGTTTTTTTGTCCATCTTCATGTACTAGTGCTTCTGTAATCAAATTCATAAAAATATTGGTAACTAACTTCCCTTATTAAACAAGAATTTTGACAGAATGGTTTAGATGCTCCCTTTCAGATATGAGAGTTTGATTAATACCGGAGAAATGCTATTTGCCTCCATAACCTAAAGGTTGCAGGAGTTGTGTTACTATCCTCTCTATTCCTCTGATCTAGTATTTGATTTAATCTTTCTGATACTGGCAGGGCACCTCACTGCAAGAAGTGACGTATACAGTTTCGGAGTGGTCCTTTTAGAGCTATTGACTGGAAGGAAGTCTGTAGATAAGACAAGACCAAGCAAGGAGCAAAATTTGGTGGATTGGGCCAGGACAAAGCTAAACGATAAAAGGAAAATGCTTCAAATAATAGATCCTAGATTAGAAAATCAATACTCTGTTAGGGCAGCTCAGAAGGCATGCAGTTTAGCATATTATTGCTTGAGTCAGAATCCCAAAGCAAGACCTTTAATGAGTGATGTCGTTGAGACATTAGAGCCTCTGCAATGCAGTAGTGGTGCCACGGAGGAAATCTCATTGTTATCATCAACATTATCTACCTCTACCGAACTTGGAGGCCCAATTGGATCGGGAAGAACCCGGGACTACCGGTTGCATCAAAGATTTGCGGGTACTGTTCGTCCTTCTGCTGGTTGCCGATCTCCCAACCCAAATTGTTCCCCAAGTGGCCCTGCTGCATGCCGGGTTAGATGATAACTATGTTGTTACTATTATATCGTGTGTATCCTTTTACCAGTTTAAATTTGCCAAGGTAATGCACGTGTTCCTTTACCTGTTTAAGAAAGCCATACATGGACATAGTGGATGTTTGAAAGGTTCCGTTGCTTCCAGTTTTGGGGTTCACTCTTTGCTACATGCGACAATAATTGTCTGTCTCTTAATTAAAGCTTGCTGAACAAGCTGACATCATGCTGCTGCCTTTTATTTACCTACTGTTGATGTATTTTTGTGATTCTTCATCGAGGTGGTGGCGCCAATGTCACAAGATGATAGCGTCCGTCAATTCCGACTGCCAAGTATAGTTTTCAGTATCCGCAGCTCGCTGTCTGCACGTATACGGTAAACCTGGATTGAGCAAAGTATATTTTGCAAAAGTGATTTGTCAATCAAGATAAGTTACACTTGAAGAGGGTGGGTGGGTCATTAAAAGAGTACCATTTCATCCAAGAAAATGGTATGTTGTTAAACTATACATTCAAAGTCAGAAATTCAAAATAGGTAGTTGGAAGAGAGAGAATATCTATCCATCCATGCGCAAAAGGCCTAAGTCGAAAAAAATGAGCCTGAAAACAACACTGCTACAACCATTTAGAGCATAATTATAAAGCTAATAATGGTAACGGTAAGGAAGGATAGGAGTAGAATTTGATAACAGCCTGCATCATTTTCATTTTTGGGGGCCTGGCTTAACAAATGAGAAGTCACTGCCGTTCTTGGTTTCTTCTCCCTCTGAGGATACATGCAATTCGGTTTCCGTATCCTCATCAACTGTTATCAACAAGTTGTTGTCGGTCAAGGGAGTTGATGGATCAGTTTCAAGTCAGAGGCGCCATGGTCCTCGTAGGTGAATGAGCGAGTAGAGTGACCAGTAGTTTTGAAGCGATGAAGTGCTGGTCCCGTCGAATGCAAGGTTGAAGCCACCGAGGCCGTTGGACTTGCATCGCCCAATGTTCTAGTAGGGGATTTTCCTCTCCTCTTCTTAACGGCCATATGCCACTTCGTGAGGGCTTTAGAGGTTTGCTCATCAAAGATACTTCTCTTCATATATGAACCCATCTGTACATTTCAACAATCCCCTTATCACCAATTTGATATGTATGATTGGATCCAAAGCTATATGTGTGACATCTTTCAGAATCAGGAACAACTGTTCCACTATTACCAGATGAAAGTACTATGGATGGAAATTGGGTGGGAATTTAATGAGTGAAAAATAATGAGAATGGGTAATTAAATACTCATTAATTTTAAATATTGAGTGGAATTGGTAAATAATGAGAATGGCTAATCCTATTATTCATTGGGTTTCTAATTAGATGCTCTTATTGGGTCCAATGGGATTTCACTTGATTACCTAATAAATTTTTAATAAAAAGCTACTAAACGTTTTCAGTTAAATACCATTAAATTAATATTTTTTTATTAAATTATCATTAATTATTTATTATTCAACATTACTCAATAATTACCCATTTAACCATTCCTATTGGGACTCATGAATATTCCATAATCCAACCACTAAATTCCCATCACAACAACATCCATCCCATTTATTCTCGGTGGGTATTTTTAATGGGTATGAGAATCTCAATAATTCACCTATTAAAAATATAGAAATATTGCCAGCTTTAGATGAAACATAAAGGGAAATTTTTAGTGTGTTATGAGACATATGCTTGATCAAACAGAGTCACAAGTACCTGAGCTATGAGAGCATAAAGTGGAAGCGTGATGTAGCTGCACAAAACTAGGACTCCCAACCTGCAACACCAAAAGAAGAATCTTTTAATCGAGTTCGTGTTGTGGTAGAGTGAATTCAAGTGCTAAACTGATAATTCTGTTCAACATCCAACGAATGACTCTTGTTGTTAGTAATGTTTCAGCACAGAAGCATACCCCAATGCAAGTTTTGCAATGACAAGCTCGAAATTATTATGGAAGCAAGATTTCAGCCCAAATTCATACTGCATACAATGACATACTATCAATGACATTTGCACTAGATATTCAACAAGAAAAATAGAAAAATCATTACCCAAATCCACAAAAAGTATGTTATTTGAAATGAATTCTGCAAAACAGTAAAACTGATTAGATAATCAAAGTTTTAAAACAGCAAAATACAAAGTAACACAGACATTATAGATGGAGATGGGAAGGGGTTTTTGATAGATTAGGAAGGGTGGAGATCGAGATCCAAAACTTCTAAACCCTAAACTACTCTTGTAGTCACCTTAAATGATCCATACAACAAGAGTGACTGTAAAGGATCTAAAATTTCTCAATTGGATTCAATTTGTTGTACACATGCTTATCACTCTTTACTGAGCCAATTACCTAATGCATAACACAAATCTGAGTGCAAAAGAGCAAGAATTGATACCTGAAAGAGTGCGAAGTGGATAAGATGTAGAACTAGCCGAGGACGCCCAAACCAGAAATATTTGTCTGAGCCCTGTACAAGTGGAATGCCCTGGACCACGGCATGTCTCTCTGTGATTTCAACAGCCATCCTTGTCAAAATAGCTTGAAGCTTTATCCCAACAGCTAAGATGATCTGAGGTACATGAGGTGAATTGGGAGTTTTAAGCTGCTTGTCACTGGAACTGATAATTAAAGTGGAAACAACGCATAAAAACCATCTCATTAGGACATGACACTTACAACTACAGGAACTAAGGAAGCCCAGAACAATGCCTTCCACCCTGAGATGAAATTTCGCTTGAATTAGAAAAGGCTTCAAAAAGTCTATTCCAAAAACAGACCTAGAGCTTATGTAGACACAATTTTGTTGAGCCAGTAAGGAAAAGCAAATACTTGGAACACACTGGTTTCACAAAATGACACTTACCACTAACATTTATGAGCAGGAAAACCACAAAAGATGCCCATAAAACTGGACTGCCAACATTTTGAATCAGATAATCAGTAAATAGGGACGGATTATTACGCAATTAGCAATAGCAGTTAATCAGATAGCAATCGTTACCTGACTCCAACAACGGTCTTGAAATCATCCTCCAATGACCTTTTGATATACTGCTGGAAGTTAAATTTACTTCCAGGAGCTAAATGAACCTATACATGGGATAAAAAGGATGAGAAGTGAAATAAACAGATATCCAGAAGTGTGTAATGGTAAACTTACACTAATAAATCCATTGCGCAGTGTCAAGTAGTCAGATTTACTAACAGACCGGAAAAACTGTCTGAAAAAACAACCCTGCAAGAACAAACATTTTGAGAACATAAACATTCACTGTCAAGTGACCCAACTATTGTGGAGTATGAACAACTAATTAACTAAGCCAAAGTATTTCCGAATTAATCATTTAAGCCTTTATTGGACTAAAACTCATGAGAACTCCTAGACAGGAAAGCAAATTAGAGACTTCTAATGCATAAGTTACTCATTAGTCCTCAAGAAGAAATGTTCACTTACAATATAAAAGAAAATTGGTATCCTGGTCCAGAAACTTGTGTGTGCTCTTACAAAAGAAGTTTCATGACTAAGCCTAAATCTTGAAGGATCTGCAGGTTCCCAGGTTGGGTTCAGAAAGGAACCAAAGAATGAGAATCCAAATTACATTAGGCATTATTTTATTTTCTCAACATCATTCAACAACATACCATTTGAAAACTCATAATGGTGGGATGAAGTCTCAAGCTCCCATGCCTTCCATCCACGTATCTGGGAACAGAAATTTCATCAAAAATTGATCAACCTGGCAAATGAAAAATGGAAATTTCTTCCTCCGCACTTTAAGTATCATTTGCTGACAATAAAAAACATCAGTAAACAACATTAACAAAAATGGAAAAATTTTCCCTTTGCAAAACCTGATATCTTTGTTTACCTGCCCAGACTAGAGGTTCAACAATAAAAAGCTATAAAATAATTTATTTGAGGAGAGGAAGTCAATGATTAATCAAACATAGCAGGAAAAACCATATTACTAGGTCCACTAAACAGCTATGGCTTCACAAGACTGACCTTGTTTCAAGCTTAGAGGCAAATGAAATGGTTGTAGGCTTGAATCTCAATTTTCAATAAAATTTCAATAACCAAGATGTCAGTCTAAGATACTATCAATAGCCTTTAAGTTGTGACCGTTCAAATTTTATAACTAATTACCAACTTGTTCTTGGTAAGTGTTGGCAGAACCCTACCTCATTAATACATGAGATGCTCCTAGTGTTGCTCCAAAGTTAGTGACCTTTAAATTGTAATAATTATTCCTTTACTTTTTATTTCCAACTGCTGCTTAAAAGTGTTGGTGGAGTCTTAAACCCGTGCTCCTAGTAATATTCAAAAATAGTGCATCTTATTACTGAATAAAGATAGTGAACTTTAAAATTGCAATAATTCTTCTTTTACACCTCATTTCCAACCCGCAGTTTGAAAGTGTTGGTGGAGTCTTAAACCTCATTTTATTTTTATGTGCTGCTAGTAATACTCCAAAACAATTGATCTAAGTGTTGAAATTTCAGAAGTTCATGAAAAAAACCATATATCTTGAATGGAGATGGACAAGATATGCATCAGACGGATAATTAGGTACGACAAATTAAAATTTTCACTTCAGAATATATTTGAATAAGTGTCCGCAAAAAGATTGGGATTGAATTGAAACTTAATTTGATAGCAGCTAACATTAGGCTATAACTTGAATTACCTTGAGTCTTCCTAGAGCCATAGTGAGAGCACTATATATAACGTGAAAGACGGCCAAAAAGAATATGAGAATATGTAACTGATGAAGTCCATCAACAGATATTAGTGGTACACGGCCCTGTTGCACAATGTCAGGTTAGTTAGCTATCGAGCTTATAGAATGCAAGTATTTAATAATGAAGGAAATTCACTCATAAAGATCCCAACAGATGCAGTTATCTCGCTACAAAGCAAAATCTGCATCTAAGATGCAAAGCTGATAGCTAGAAGCCATTATGAGCATATCATGCTAAATAAAGGAACAATGGTACCCAAGCACTTTATGCATCCGGGAAAAGGTCACTACAATGCTGGACCTCCCCCTTAAAATTAACTTTTCATTGCTAAATGGAAGAAACTGACAAGCATCTGAAATTCGAGTTGCCAAACAGCCATGTCAATCCAAAAGTTTTACATCCAATTTTTTCCATCAATAATGAACTATGAGATCGAAAACTATGCAACAGCCAATATCAGTAAGATGATCAAACATAAAAACTTGAGCAGTTTGATGAAAATCAGATTTTCCCGAACTAGGTCTCTGATTCAGTATTGTTTGTTCCTTCCGTTAATAGTATATTTAAAGCAAAGCCAACTGCATTTATGTTTGAATGTAAAAAGCTATAGGTGTAAGTTTCTAGCGTGGATTGTAAAGCAGAGAGGAAGAAATATGGATCAATGCAACAAAAAATTTAACTAAAAGGGAATCAAAATTAAGATCTCCCTCTTAAAGGTGAGAAATACACAATCTCATACAAAAACAGAAGGTGAAGATCCTATATGCCAAATCTAGCATCAAAGACCCGTATCTAACAGCATATACTTCTGAACACTTATTAGCCTGAGAACATAGTGGCAGTCTCTAAATTTGTCAGAGGATGCACTAGTATTCTTCTGGGCTGCAAAAGGATATTCTTTACTTTGTTAAAGGAGAAGTAACCATATAAAGAAATTACTAGACAATCACAACACTTTCGGATTCCTAGATCACGCACAAACTCGATGATAGTGGTTCCACGCTAATCATGTACTATCAAATTTGTCAACAGTTAAAGGAAATGTGTGATCATATTTCCTTTTATGGTGACCAATTGATGTTCAAGCTTGTTCTTGGAAGAAAACACGAGCACAAACAAGCAAATATGGAAAAACAACAGCAGAAGAACGATATGGCATCCTACAGGTTCGGTCATTTTGACTAATCACTACAATTTCACCTACAAGAAAGACAGATCTTCCTCATTAAGAAATGAACTCTGTCATGGCGATTAAGCTCACAGTGATTTAGATTTGCACTTACAAGGAGCTAAAGTAAAAAAATTAGAAAGTTTGTGTTGGTATTAACATTTTATCAAAAAAATTTATATTTTTCTTGATTCTCATAGCCTCCGTAATTCCAGCGGGTAATGGGAGTTTTTGTTATTCTCGCACACATTCATTGCTTCATCTGACTTTGGATGATGTTTATTCAAGAAATATCTGCCCTGCGTCTGGACGTTCAAACTCGACATGAATTACCTCTTTGCAAGAAGGCTCTTTAGCACCAGCAGCCAGAACTCTGCGGTCATACCAGAGAAGCCTCCGATGATGCTCTTCTTTCTTAGCAACTTTGTCAACTGCAGGACAGGGCAACATAGAGTCGGCAACACCAGAAGGTACACAGATTTGGGCGATATAATACTGACCGAACACCAGAAGTAGGGAGATAAAACCGAGAATCATCAACTCTGTCATTAGCTCACGTAGGTTAATCAAATATTCGAGTGAATGTTTTGTCGGTCAGAGAGTAAGGAAACCGATTGAGCATATGAAATTTGAGAATTTTACCAGTTTTGACTTTCTCTAGAGCCTCATACAGTGCTTTCTTGTGCCTTTCTGTTAACCACTGAGAATTGAGGAGAGATGTTGTGTGTCAGTAACCACAAAAGAAAATATTAATCCACCTAAATTTCAGAACAACAGCAACAAGAACACGAGAGGAGGAGGCAACAAAACTATCGAACGAAATTGCTGGACACCTCTGAAACCAAAAACCCCCCAGAAAACCACAGAAGAATCTTTATATAATTACTTGCATGAGATGGCACACAGTTGCGAAAAAAATTAACTAGGACAAAAATCAAATGAAAGATGGGAAGCATGGGGAGTGAAAAATCCAACAAAATCAATCAGTTAATAAACAGTTAGTAAGAGTTGAGAATTTTCATTAACAACTATAAGAGCAACGAACTTGAGCCCCGAAAAAGGGGAAAAGGGAGCCAGCAACCAGAATCGACAAATAACAAAAGAAGAAAATTTTTCTTTATAGATATATATGAAAAAAAAAAATCGTTCAATGAGTTTGAAGAGAATAGCATCCGTTTGATATATATGACCAATACTACTTACGGTTCCAAGTTTATGGAGAATCTTCTCTAGAGCAATAGAAATGATGATGATAACTGCACAAACGCCAGCAACAGCCCATGTGGGCGTCTGATCAAGCTGCCTTGACGAACCTCCTCCACCCCCACCTGCCATGACTACCTGAATCAACTCCTGAATAACAACAGTTTCTGCTGGGTCTCAGAGAGAACAGACAGGCAGACAGGCAGAGAGACGTCCTCCTTCAACTTGGGAAAAATTGAAAAATGGTAATAATAAAATGGGTTGCTGTTTATTATTTGGAGGTGTTATACTACAGTATTGCTTTTTATCGGTGTAAGATTATGCGTATTAAAGTAGCAATTAAAGTCCTAGTAATTATTCCTTCTGGGGCCATCTGAGTTAATCGTACTTTTTCAATCCTAATTGCATAACGTTCGTCAACTCAGACGCCCAGAGCCAGTAGTATACATTTCCTCTCAAAATAATTTTTATCTCTTTATTTTCGCATTAAAAAAGACATAAGAATGCATTTAAAACACAATTTCTTTGCAATTAAATAAATTTTTAGATATTGGAACAAAAAGAAAAAAAAACGACCTTGTAGTCACTGTTCAATATTTAACAGCCAACATTTTCATTAGTCTTAATAAAAGATTGATCCATTATACTCCTTACTGCTGGCGGCAAGAATCGATCTTAATTGATATTCAAATTTATCATAAATATATAAATATATATATTATCTTCTTCTAAAAATAATTAATATTTTTAAAAATTACATAGTATAAATATAATTTTATTTTTTTATCTTTTAATTATAAATTATACATAATTATTATTGCAAAAAATGATGTAAGAAATTCATTTAAAATTGATCGTGTATAAAATTATAAATGTTGTTGTGCTAAATAGTAGTGCGCCTATGTTAATTGCCACGTAATAAGATAAAAGGGTAATGCTGTCATTTAAATTTCGAGTTAGGCATCGATCGAATGTCAGAGTTTTTTTTTTTTCTAAGAAAATCAAAATTAAAAAGTTAAATTTGGAAGAGCACTGATAACTAAAATTAACTAACCCCACAGACACTAACGAACAAATCAGCAACCAAACCGAAGGGAACCCACAAAGTTGAAAAAAGAAAGAAGACAAGATAAAACCTTCCTCGCCGTACAATCATGGCGTTGACCGGGGAGATGCCCACCACTATTATTGGCGAGCCCAATCTTTCTCCCTTCCCAAATTTATGAGTTATTTATCCAAATATTGCTTCAAAAAAATATATATTAAATTTTTTCTTCATTTTCTATGAAAATTGGGTTTTAAAACTAATTTTGAAGTCGATTTTTAATGATCTGACTTCAGTACAAACATAAGTTACCTGATTTTTCTTTCTTTCTTCCTTTTTCCTCCAAGAAAATTCTCGTAGACCGAAACCGAAGTCAAGGAAGTTCTTTCATCTTCAAGAAATTCTTGGCATGCTTTGAGAACAGGCAAAGCATACCGCTCAACTGCCCCAACATCTCCAGCACTAAGAAATTCTCGTAGACTTTCCAAAGCCAACTCTGCTGCTCCATTCCCAAAATTACTAACGAGAGGCAATGCTCAACCCATGAACCGATCAACAAAACCACTGAGTACAATATGATTCTGCCTTCCATTTGATGCAAGTAGGACTGAACAAAGCACAGAGCACAGTGCTCCATATGCTGTGGCAGCTGACTGGCGAATCGGATACGATCTACGCAACAAAACAAGAAGAAAATAGATCGGCACAGATGCAATATATGATCAGAAACTGCTAGCTGGTCAAAATCACTCCAACTGAAGTCGGTTTTTTAAAACTCGAATTACATAGAAAATGAAGAAAAAAAAATTAATATTTATTTATTACTTTTTTTAATCAATATTTGGAGAAATAACTCCAAATTTATACAGACAAGTCGTAAGAAGAGTAGCTCCTGGTTAGTTCAACTGATTCTACATGGAAGGCAACCACAGTCTCACTCGCAGGAAGACTTGGGTTCAAACCTTGTCATTGTCAATATTCCTGGGCAAAACACTATTGACTAGGAGGATTTAGTTTCACGTCTGTCTCACGCCACGCCACCTTTGTTGACCAAGACAACGTCACTATGAGAGTGAGGCATGACAATAAAGCATAATCAGAAAATTTCAATATAACAAATAAAAATTTAAATAATAATATTTAATTATAAATTATACATAATTTTTTAATTTCTTTATTTATGTATTGATTAATAATTAATTTAAAAATTATATTTTTTTTATTTTTCCAATATCTGAATTTGATCCCACCAATTTGAACTTACTATCCTAATCAATTTTGTTTGAGATCCTCATTCTATAACCTATGCGACTAGTGCTTAAATTTCAATATCAACTGCTCCTATAGTCCCGTGTTCTTCACAAATGCTCACCAATTTGATAAATTGAATGCACATACAATGATGCAAGCGCGGGCGCAACCATCTCCTGCAGAGAAACAGAATAGGCCTCCACACGCGGTTAGTTCGGCTGGAATTGACTTAGCCAATGTCATGGACTCAGCAAATGCGACGGTGTTGTTTAAGCAATTGCAGTAAACAATTGATTTTCCCAGAGTTAGTTAACTATATAGCGGACAGTAAAATGTTAGTTATGTCCTCTTGCAGCAGTTCTATACCCTGCTGTGTCCTATATATGTAGCGGCAGCATTAGGATAAGTTGAGGCAGAATTGGTGTGCTGGTTTTTCCTCTCTATTTTCTGAAGTTTCCCCTCCCTCTTTCGTCTGTGCTTTTCCCCCAATCCGAATCCTTTCTATATCAGCTTATTTCTGTTTAATGGAAGTTTTGCTGCTGGCTTTGGTTTGAGCTTGCTTTGTTTATTTAATTAATGAGTCAGTCCATTTCTAGCAATTAATTATTCTAAAAGGCCAAGCCCATCTACTACTACTAAGTCCATGTTGTTCTTTGATGATTGAACATAAAAAAAAAAAAAAAAAAATTCAAAATGCGTTTTTTAAATATTTTTTAAAATAATAATTATAAAATATAAAAAGGTATCTTAAAAAATGCCCTTAAAATAGTCCATTTGAAATGCCCTTAAAACAGTTGTCTAAGCATGCCCTTAAAATAGTCCATTTTCACTTACCAAACCAAATTGTCGTTAAAATGGAGAGGCCTAATATACAAAAATAACCTGAACTTTGCCTCTTGTAACAATTATAACCCGACCTTTCAATTTTAACAACACAGTACCTGACCTTTTCAATTTGTAACAATTATAGTCTCAATTAGTCCGCCGTTAGAAATTCTGTTAAATTGATGACGTGGCTGCCACGTGGACGACACATGGCAGCCCAATCAGCAAAAAAAAATTAATTTTTTTTGGTCTTTGTTTCTACCATTTTGGCCGCCTAAAACCGACACAAAATTCTTCTTCTTCCTCTCATCCAGCTTCTACCGACACAAAATTTTCTGCTTCTACCATTTCTTCAATAATAGTTTTTCCAGCTTGTGTTATTGTTTTTGCAGTTGGGTTCTCAGTTAGGGTTTTCAATGGTGGTCATGGGAGTTTGGTGGGAGCTAAGAAGAGGCCGAAAGGTGGGAACTTTAAAGAATCCGTTGAAAAACTTGGGAATATAGTAGATTTGTTGAGTGGGTTTTTCAATCGTGGTCATGGGAGCTTAGTGGGAGCTAAGAAGAGGCCGAAAGGTGAGAACTTTAAAGAATCCGTTGAAAACTTGGGAATTTAGTAGATTTGTTGAGTGGGCTTGATGTCAACATTGAGAATTTGAATAATGGCATCAGAAAAGGTATCGACTGCAATCATATCCGCCTGAATGATTTGGGCAGTTTTCTGAAAACTGTGGAATCAATTGATTTAGCTACCGTGGATGCTAAAAGTATCGCCGAGGATTGTATAGGGACTATATTAGCTAAAAACCAAGATAGGGAGAGAAATTTGAATCAAAAGTCAAGTAGGAGGAAAAAAGAGGGCAGCGAAAATGAATTTAGTTTCACCCAGTTTTTTGTTAATTTGTTTCAAGAAAGATCAATCAACTCAAAACCTACCAAAATGAAAGATTCAAGTAAGAGGGAGTCAACCAATGTGGAGGCAAATCATAGAGAGCAAGGCAATATCGTAGCTCCTTTAATTGAAGAAAGAACTGCAAAGCCTTCTTTAAACAAAAATGCAGAAGATGAGGCCTTTGGTATTCATGCCAGAAATCAAGATAATGCTAAAAACTTGATTAATGGTGCTCAGAGAGTGAATGCAATTTTGGATAAAGAATATCTGAAGTTTGCCAAAATGGATGATGCGGTTAAAGCAGTTCTTAAGAGCAACAAGTATACTTATCAGAAAAGAAGATTTTGTGTCGGTTTTGGGCGGCCGTAGAAGCAAAGACCAAAAAAAATTAATTTTTTTGTCGACTCGCCACATGTCGCCTAATGCGTACCATGTCATCAATTTAACAGAATTTCTAACGGCGGACTAACTGAGGCTATAATTGTTACAAATTGAAAAGGTCAGGTACTATATTGTTAAAATTGAAAGGTCGAGTTATAATTGTTACAAGAGGCAAAGTTGAGGCTATTTCTGTATATTAAGCCAAATGGAGATCCATGCTACTGCTAAGTCTGTCAGGCAGAAAATCAAAACGGCATCGTCCCACACTCCTACTGAAGCCCCGCGACGTCATTTTGTCTGCCCCAATTTCTTAACCTAATTGCTGAATCAGGATAAGTGTAACAACGTAGGTTTATGTCCAACCACCTCAATCAAAGCACGGTCGTTGTGGGCAAGCCAGTGGAAGCTTCCGTTTACAGCTGTTAGGGGTGTAAATAAACTGGTACGTTCGGTGAACAGTTCCTGAACAAGTTTAGTTACGTTCATTTATGTTCGTTTGTTAAGTTAAACGAACAGATTTTAGTATTCGTTTAATAAATGAATACGCACATGAACAGACATGTGTTTGCTTCGTTTATGATCACGAACAAGCTCGTTTAGTATTCATAAACAAGTTTGTTTAAAACTCATTTAATGTTCATTTATATTATAATATAATATATATAATAATATTGTTCGTTTATTATTTACAAATATCTTTGTTGTAGTATAGTAATAAGTATCCTCACCTGTCACTTTAGAGACCCAAGTTCGCACCTTGGCAATGTTTATTATTTATGAATATGTTTGTTTATTTGTTCGTAAACATGTTAATGAGCTGTTCATAAACATATTCGTTTAATATGTTAATGAATATGTTCACAAACACTTATTGAACACTAATAAACAAACATAAACGAGCTCAAACACAAATATGAAAACATAAACGAACACGAACTGATCTCAAACAGCCTTAAAAATAAACGAGCAGACCCTGAACGATATCCGTTCATTATCAGTTTGTTTACAACCCTAGCTGTAAATAACCTATGTCTTTAGTTGGCCACCCAACTTTGCCAAAGGTTGTTGGGGCCAAGAGGGCAGGGGTTCAAACCCCCACTTCGTCATCCCCCTCCCCATTTGATCTTCCTCCCTCTTGGTGATAGATAGGGACCTCATGTAATAGAATAGGACCCTCATGTACTCATGCAATAGAATAGGATGATTGTAATGACACGCAAGATTGTTCAAAAAAAAAAAACCCTATGTCTCTTTCCTATAAACTCTGTCCTTTCTGCAATTCCTTCTCCCCTGATTCCCCTCTTTCCTTTCTACTTTTCTGTTCTTTTGGATGTCATCTGGATTCTGTTTTATATTAATGAAAAGTGAGGTTGTTGGATTTTCTAAAGCTTACTGAATCTTTCCATTTTAGCATTTCACCATGTGTGATTTTTTGCTACTCACTTTTTAATTTTTTTGATGATTATTAGTTAAATTGTTATCTGATGAGAATAAAAATAACTTGAAATTGGAATTATTCTATAATTAAAATAAAATTAAGCAATAATTATATTAAAACTCTCTTATATTATCTTATTTTATAATTATTATCTCTTACTTTCTTTTTATCTTGTAATTATTATATAAATAACGTGTAAGATATATTCAATTATACCCGATTACAATCAATTACACTTTTGATTTAATATTTTTTAAAATAATTATCTGACTTCATGGACATGTCACTAGTGAGAACATGGACAATGATAATCCCACAAAAATTTGTGATGTCTTGTTGTCTCGATCACCAATTAGCAAGAGGCCAAAAGGCAAAAGATTCGAATCTGAAGAGAAATTTTATGCATCTTCAACTCCAACAACAGCACTATCAGATGTGCCCCTGAAAATTTCATTCCCAACAGCAATGGCTGTTAGAAATGAGATGAAAAATAACTGGAAACTTGAGTCGTATGCACTCACGTCTCTAAAGAAATTATTTCAGTGTGGATGAAATGTTTCCCCATGATAAAATAAGCCTTCCTTGTAACAGGGCAGTAGAAACAACAAAATAAAATATATCCGGCAGATTTAAGGTTGTGAAAGAGAAAGAAAGAAAGCTTTCAAGAAGAGAAGAAATGAAGAGTTTTTGTGTTGGAAAGAGGATGGTTATGTGTACTGTAGTTATTCTCTTTATTTCTCACTTTTTTTCACTCTTTATGTTTCATTTATTTTCCACTGCTCCAAATGTCTGAATTATGCCTCTTTGTAAGCAAAAAAAACTCTCTATGTTTGTCTAACTATCACACATATATATAAGCATCAAAATTGATATGAAGTGTTCAAATTGGAATTTTCAACTTGGAAACTCATGAAATTTCTAGTTCCAATTTGAGTGTTCAAATTGAATTTTACTTCTTTAATTACTTTTTCGATTTGGGTTTTGCTTATTCATGGTTGGAGTGTTCAATTTGCACTTTTCTACCTTTTGAAATATTCTACAACATTCAAAAACCTCTTGAAATATTCTACAATCCCCCACATATTTCAAAAGATTAAAATGAAAAAATTATTCTTCTATTGGAATTTTCTGGTTGCAAATGCATTCAGTTTGATGTCTTTTGGACTATGAACCAAATTTAGATTGATAAAATATAACTTACTGATTTATTGGTAAAATATAAAATTTCTATGAACCAAAAAATCATTAATGTAAGATAGAGATCTTATCAATCACAATGCACAACCCTCATAATTTTACTGTTCGACGCGTTTTTGTGCTAATAAGCCATACGCGTGCCTGGTATTTTCATAAGAGCTCTAAAGATTTTAGCCAAAATCTTATAGAAGCGGCATCACTCCACTCTCATATAGGTAAATTCATCAAGTGTATACTGCTTTCAAATACATCATCCATAAGAAATATGAATTCATTAAGCGTTTCAAACTCAACCTCACAGTTAGTAGCAGTAATAACACTCACCATAAAGGAGGCTTAAATTTGAGTGTTTCAGTGCCAATATTAATTTGTTATTACCCACATGAACCTATTTCATGGGATCTCCAATCACATAGGTTGGGTTACTATATCTATTGACAACTTATTGGCTAAAGTTCCAATTCTCTTAATGTTTGAAGAATTAATTTTCTTCCAAAAGGTTTAGTCAGAGGATCAGCCAAATTCACTTCTGACTTCACATAATCAAATTCACATAATCAAATGGAAGTTATTCTATCTCTTAGCAGTTGTTTTATGACATCATATTTCAGTTTCATGTGTCAATTTTTGCAATTATACGATTTGTTTTTAGCTATTGCAATTACTGCTTGGCAATCACAATGCATAGAAACTAAAGGCACTAATCCATTGGTTATAGGAATTCCAGCTAAGAAATTCTTTAACCAATCAGCCTCCGAACTAGCCAGTTATAGAGCTATAAACTCTGACTCCATAGTTGATCTAGCAACTATAGTTTGTTTGGCTGATTTCTATGCTATTGCACTACCACCAAGTGTGAATATATAGCCACTAGTAGATTTAGTCTCTTCTAAATTTGAGATCCAATTAGTATCACTGTATTCTTCTAATACAGTGGAAAATCCACTATATAGGATATCATAATCAATGGTCCCTCTCAAATATTTCATTAGTCTAATTAAAGCAGACTAATGCTCGTGATTAGGATTATGAGTATATCTACTCAGTCTACATACTGCGTAGGCTATGTCAGGCCTTGTAAAATACATTAAATGCATCAGACTCCCAATAATCTGAGCATATTTAGACTGAACAATTGGGTCACCACGATTCTTTTTCAATTGAAAGTTAGCATCATAAAGAGTGCCCACAGGTGTCACATCATAGTTTTCAAACTTTTTAAGAAGTTTCTCAGTATAATGATTTTGTGACAACATAATTCCATCACTTCTCCTTATGGTTTTAACACCCAATATAATGTTGACTTCACTCAAATCTTTCATGTCAAAGTTGAAGACAAAAAGCATTTAGTACTATTTACAACATGCAAACTAGTACCAAATATAAGTATGTCATCTACATACAAAGAAAGAATCACATAATCATTATGTATAATTTTCATATATACATATTTGTCCACTTTTATTGATGAAAAATCATCACTCAGTAAAATTTGATCTAATTTCTCATGCCACTGTTTAAGAGCTTGTTTTAGACCATATAGTGATTTTATTAACTTACACACTTTATTTTCTTGTCCAGAAACAACACAACCCTCAAGTTGAGTTATATAAATTTCTTCTTCTAAATCTCCATTAAAAAATGCTGTTTTAACATCCATTTGATGAATAAAAAATTTGTAGATAGAAGCTAAAGCAAATAAAAGTCTAATAGATAAAATCCTTGTTACTGGTACAAAAGTATCAAAGTAGTCAATATTTTGTTTTTGCGAAAAACCTTTTGCAACTAAACGAGCTTTGTACTTATCAATTGAGCCATCAGAATTATATTTTCTTTTGAAAATCCATTTACAACCAATAGGTTTTGCACCAGGAGGTAAATCAACTAAAATCCAAGTTTTATTTTTAAAATTGAGTTTATTTCATCATTAATTGCTTCTTTCCAAAATCTTGAATCAGAAGAAGAAATTGCTTCGTCAAAAGTTAAAGGATCATTATCCATAAGATAAGTATAAAAATCATTTCCAAAAGAAAATTCTTTTCTGGGTCTTTTGCTCCTTCTTAATTCTTCATCAGGATTGATTTCTCTATTATTTTCAACAGGAGCATGAGAAATTTCGCGAGAAAGTGGAAAAATGTGTTCAAAGAATTCAGCATTCTTTGTTTCCATTATTGTATTACAATCAAGCACATCACTTTTTAACACAAGAAATCGATATGTTGCACTATGTTCAGCATATCTAATAAACATACAATCAGATGTTTTTGAACTTATTTTCCTTTTCTTTGGCTTAGGCAACGTAACTTTAGCTAAACACCCACACACTTTTAAATATTTTAAGTTTGGTGCATAACATTTCCACAACTCATATGGTGTTTTTCTAATCCTTTTATGTGGAATTCTATTTTGCAAGTGACATGCAGATAAAATAGCCTCACCCCACATATTTTGAGGTGTAAAAGAACTAATTAACATAAAATTCATCATTTCTTTTAAGTGTTCTATTTTTTCTTTCTGCTACACCATTAGATTCAGGTGAATAAAGGGGTGTTACTTCATGAATTATCCCTTCTTTTTCACAATAATCATTTAGTGATAAATATTCACTCCCTTTATCTGATCTAACTGTTTTAATTTTTCTACTAAGTTAATTTTTCATTTTAGTTTTATAAGAAATAAAGGCATCGAATGCATTATCTTTATTTCTAAGTAAAAACAACTTAGTAAATCTAGAGAAATCATCAATAAAAGTAACATAGTATTTTTTTACCACCTCTAGTCATAGTTTGCTTTAAATCACCTAAATCAGTGTAAATTAAGGACAATAATTCAGTTTCTCTATTTACAGAAACACAAGGCTTTTTAGTGATTTTTGGTTTTGCACATATTTCACATTTATTTATATTGGTTAAACTCAAACCAAAAATTAAGCCAAGTGATTGCATTTTCTTTATATAACTAAAATTAGTATGTCCTAATCTTGCATGCCATAAGGAAAATGATTCCATCATGTAAGCAGAAGAAGTAGATGTATTTTCATTGATAACATTGGAAATAGAAAGCACATATAATCCCTGATTGTTATAGCCCTTGCCTACAAACATATTATTTCTAATCATGACAAATTTTCTAGATTCAAAAAATATTTTGATTCCGGCTTGTCAAGCAATGGCACAGACACCAAGTTTGCTCTGATGGTTGGAACATGTAGTACATCATTAAGAGCCAAAGTCTTTCCAGACGAGAATTTGAGAAAAACTTTGCCTTTACCATGAACTTTTGCAGTTCTAGAGTCTCCAAGGTAGATTACTTCATTATCATCCCTTACTAGAGTGTGGGAGGAAAAAGCCTCTCGATTACCACAAACGTGTCGAGTGGCCCCAGAATCTACCACCCACTCTTTGGCATTAACTACCATGTTCACTTGAGAAATGACAGCAATAATAACATCATCTCGTTTGGCTAGATTAACTTTAGGAGGATTTTCATTTCTCACTCTTTTGTGACATTGGGGAGCATGGTGACCTGGCTTACCACAAATAAAACAAGAGCCTTTCTTTTTCTTGAAGTTAGTACTTTTAGTTTTGAAATCTTTAGATTTAGAATTCATACCTTTAAAGGAGCTACTTCCTTGCACCAAATTTGCCTTTAACGCTAACTCTTTGGTTTTGGCAGCTTTTATCTCCCTTCTGTTGGTGTTTTCAATAAGAATGTGAGTGACTAGCTTATTGATGGTGAACGACTTTTGTTTATGCTTCAGACTATTTTTGTAGTCACTCCAAAAGTCTGGTAGTTTTTCTATCGACAAGCTGGCTGAAAATTTTTCTTGTAGAGTGATGTCTTCAGCTTTCAAATCTTCAAATAGTTTTTGATATTCATTGATCTAACTCTTCATCTCTTTATCTTCAACCATTTGCCAGTAGTAGAATTTTCCTACCACAAATTTCTGCTTGGTTGCATCTTCAGCAGTGAATCTTTTGATTAAGGCTTCCCATATAGCCTTTGCTTCCTTGTAAGGACAGAAAACATCAAATAATTCATTAGATATTGTTTGTAAAATCGTATGACGACAAACCTTGTTGGCATGTTGCCAAAATTGTTGAATTTTGTCATCAACTGTTTGTGCAGGTCTAGGTTATAACAAAGCATGTACTACACCATGGACATTAAGTAAGGAGAATATTCTTTCTTGCCAATGTTTGAAGTTTTCATTAGCAAAAATCTTGATATTTGAAACATCTGGAAAAGGTTTTGCATAGGGCAATTGAACAAGCATGGTTTGTGTGGGTGGAATATCGACTTGGGTAGTTTGATTGTTGCTAGTGGGGTTAACATTTGTAGTAGGGTTGGCTGTATTTTCACTAGAAGTAGCCATAGTTTCTTTAGATTGTTAGAAATGAGATGAAAAATAGCTGAAAACTTAAGTCGTGCGTAGCACTGTCCTAAAGAAACTATTTCAATGTGGATGAAATGTTTGCTCAGGATAAAACAAACCTTTCTAGTAAAAGGGCAGCAGGAACAACAAAATAAAATATATCCAACAGATTTAAGGTTATGAAAGAGAAAGAAAGAAAGCTTTCAAGAAATGAAGAGTTTTTGTGTTGGGAAGAGGGTGGTTATGTGTGCTGTAGTTATTCTCTTTATTTCTCACTTTTTTTTCACTCTTTTCACTCTCTATGTTTCATCTATTTTCCACTGCTCCAAATGTCTAAATTATGCCTCTTTGTAAGAATCAAAAAACTCTCTATGTTTGTCTAACTATCACACATATATATAAGCATCAAAATTGATATGAAGTGTTCAAATTAGAATTTTCAACTTGGAAACTCATAAAGTTTTTAGTTCCAATTTCAGTGTTCAAATTAGATTTTACTTCTTTAATTACTTTTTTAATTTGGGTTTTGCTCTTTTTATGATTGGAGTGTTTAATTTAAATTTTCCTACCTTTTAAAATATTCTACATTATTCAGAAACCTTTTAAAATATTCTAAATGGCTTGGAATAATAAGTGAGGATAAGGTGGAGAGAGAATATTTTGGAGTAGTCATGCCCTGGAGCTTAGGGATGTCGTAGATCGTGACTGGTGATGGGAGAGGAGAGGCAATGGCTTTCCCTTTGACTTTAGACCAGGAGATATCTTTGTCCATATTTGCCAAATGATGATCTATCCTTCCTCAAGGATTCTATCTTCCTGGAAGGCTCAAAAGTAGCTTCCCGTGCCCAGTCCAAGGAGTTGAGAAACTCAATAATTTTACAACTGAGCCGGGAGAAGCATTGCATTGTTTTGCAACAGAGAATTCGACATGATGGCATAAAATTCACAAATTGGCTGCCAAAAGTATTTCAATAATGAGACTGCTGTTAGATCAAGATTTCTACGCATGCCCGATTCAATTTATGCATGCTTCACTTATGGAAGATTTCTTTCATATATTTACATAATATTGCTTATTGATATTCACATTCTTGATTGTTAATTACAATTAAGTACAAATTTTCATGTGATGCAGTTTTCACTGGAATTTCATTGAAAGTCAACATTATAAGTTATTTTTTTAAAAAATAAAAAATATCTAAACAGGGTAATTTCTTAAAAGACTACGATAGCACAAACGCTAACAGGTGAATATAAACCTGAATTTTGATATGCAAATCCACATAAGCCTTTTGGGTTACTGGATTACTAATAAGGATATAAGTATTTCTAAAGAGTGAAAATCTCACAAGGAAACATGTTTTTAAATCTCTTTCAAATAAGGGAAAATAACAAATGATGCTTCTAAGGGACGACCAAACATTTTTGACGTCATGAACTCGGGAATTATGCTACATATTCGTGTGTCAAGTTACTACCTTTTCCCATATACATGCCCTTTCAGCAATGTCACGAGAAAGGGAATTATGCTATGCATTCATGTGTCGAGTTATTACCTTTTCCTATCTACATGGCCTTTCGGCAATGTCACGAGAAAGCTGTTAAACCCCCAAGTCGCCTCACGATCTCTATATTGGAATTTATGACCTGTGAGTTGGGGGGCTAATTGACGAGGATACAAATGACCTGAAATTGGGGTTATTCTAATGATAGAGATAGTAACAAATTATAGTGACTTTGTATAGTGATTGATGTGGCAGTTATAAAAAGACAAAATCATCCATTCATCCTCATTACAAAACACAAATAATGAGGGATAATTTTGTCTTTTTATGATTGTCATGTTAGTCACTATACAAAGTCACTATAATTTGTCATTATCTCAATCATTACTAATTCTATTATTGAGATAAAGTTGAGTAAGAATTATTTTAGAACTTTCTCATATTATTTTATCATATAATTATTTTCTTTTATCTTGTAATTATTATATAAAAAACGCTTAATATCTCTTATTTTGTAATTATTATATAAAGAACGCTTCTTAAGTGCAAGAGGTATCCAATTATCGATTACAACCAATTACACTCATAATTTAATATTTTCTTTTTGAATAATTATCTGACTTTAGCGTCGAAGTGTTTTCGGAAATCTCATCCCCACCTTTACGAGTCGTACGTGTATTCCTGAAATTGGTAGTGGGACGATGAGCGTTCATCATTATCCATGTCTTATGGTTAATCTATACTCCTAAATTGGTTATTTCAAGAGGATCGTGCCAAATTGACGCATTTGATTTATTTACACAAGAGAAAAGGAAATTCTTGAAGAAAGACTTATTGGAGTGCCCGGATAGGTGGCAAATAGACCCTATCCTAGATTGGAGATATTGATAAGGTGAATATTTAGTTGAGTCAATGCTAGTGAATTGCGTGAAAGTAGAATACTCCAAATTCGGGGGTCAAAAAGTTTTATAAAACGTTCTTGGTAGAAAAAAATGTAAATGAAAGATCTCACCGAATTGAATTGGGCCAAATTTTCCTATCTGCCGATCTGTTCAATGCCAGAATCAAGCCTGCTATTAATGTGGGTAGGGGAAGGTAGTATGACCACCTTACCAATCGTTGAAACTCAATCGGGAGATGTTTCGACTTATATTCTTATGAATGTAATTTCTATTACGAATTGCCAAATTTTCCTATCCGTCGATCTATTCAATGCCGGAATAAGGTTAACGAACAATTTGATTTATTTACACAAGAGAAAAGGAAATTATTGAAAAAAGACAAGGTTAACTAACAAGACACACTGATTTAAAAATGATTTATTTATGAGAATACTATCCTAACCATAATTTGTTTATTTCATTTATTTTTAAGAAGCGAAAATTGGAATATCTTTCATTTTATTTCATTAATTTTTGTTAAGAACCTATAAGTAAAGTTTAATTCAAATTAATTATTTTCACTAACTGTTTTTACATTAATTATAAGTAGAAAGGCCGTAGAAACTATTCATGTCGTATGGTTAATATATACTACGGAATTGGTTATTTCAAGGCTAGCGCATTTGATTTATTTACACAAGAGAAAAGGAAATTATTGAAGAAAGACAAGGCTAGCTAATGATTTATTTACACAAGAGAAAAGGAAATTATTGAAGAAAAACAAGGCTAACTAACAAGACACGCTGATCTAAAAAAGAGAATATACAAAACATACAAGAAAATATACAAAAGAGAGGATACACAAGAAGGTAGATTAAAGGCTGGAAAGAGTAACCGGCCTTAATTTTGTTGTGATCCGGAAAACTTCATAGTAATGCACAAAACATACGTGGAGAGTAAAGAGGGAATCGGGCAGTTGGACGATGATCCATCATTAATATTTACGTTGTCGTAGAGGCGGAAGAGGCAAAGCCTATTACTAATATTTTAGAAGTTCATACACAAAGTCAGTAGCAACGAGTTTTCATTTACTACTACATCGTTGTATCATTAGTGCGCCATGTCCCGGATTCATCCTGCAGAAAATCAAAAGACGAGGCATCAACCGCTTACAAAGCCCATTATTTCTCCTCATCCTCACCATCCTCCCAGTCATAGTTTTTGTCACGGTAGTCCCTCCGTCCTCACCGTCTGGAAGAGATCCAGTATGAGTTTCCAAGGAACAGATGGATTCACCGTGTTCGATCACCGGGGCAAATTGGTCTTCCGGGTAGACAACTACACAAGAAAGAGTTGGTCCGTATCCGGCGATGGGCTCCTCCTCATGGATGGCTCCGGTAAAGCTCTGCTAACATTGAAACCACAGGTACCTCCATCGATCTAACCCGATAATGAAAACTAAAATGTGTACTTTTGTTTATTTTTATTTTCCCCGCCTTAATTTTGGGCCCTCGTCGATCGTCCATGCTGCTGCGCTTTCTAACGATCAAGTTGCTCAGCATTCAACATCATTGGACGGCATATAGAGGCGATGATGATCACTGTTCCACCTCCAGGGCATTTACCATGAGAAGACCTTCAGCCTTGTTCACCATGACCAGCAGAAATGCATGTGAGGCCGAAGTGTTCATTGGAGACAACACGACAGAAAGCAGCAGCGGAAGGACACCTGATCTCAAAGCAGAGGGTTCCTTTCGGAGGCGAAATTGCAAGATCATCACTACTGCCGGTGCCCAACTGGTGGCCAACATATCCCGCAAAAGAATCAACTCTACTCTTCTGCTAAGCGACGATGTATTCAGCCTCGTAGTACAACCTCGATTTCTGCCCGACCTCGTCATGGCCTTCGTCATCATACTCGATCGCATTTGTTACAAGTCTTTTACACCTATTTTCTGTTCTTAACTAAAAACATCAATCTTTAATATTTTTTCCCAACATAGAATTCCTAAATTTATTCTAAATAAGAAAACTCAACCTCCCAAACAACTCCAGCTCATTATGTGTCTAATCTCTCTATTTGTTAAGAAACTGGCAACTGGTTAGTACATAAACATTAAATCCTAGCTTGCGTAGAAATGATGTACACTGAGGTCTCGGCCACATATACATTCTTGTTTTAATGCCCGGGCTTAGTTGCCAGAATTGAAGCTAACATTTCACAGTTTGAAGCGACATAACATCATATTAACCACCTGATAACAACGTCGCCACCATTACATTGATCACTATCAAAAATGTCATCCATCTTGAGGTCTCAATTTGCACCAGTGACAACAACAGAGCAAAAAAGGGGGGAAAAATTTAGTGGAATGAGCTGTGCTACTGTGGAACTACAACTTATTATCCAAGTCAGTTCAAGACCACAGATCAATTGATCTCGTTAGGTAGTATGTGCAACTACAAAAGACTGGAAGTTTAATGATTCAGCCTCAGCAAAGGATGACTAAGTGCAGGTACGAACATCTGCAGAAGCTTCTGTGCCGTTACTTCATAAACCTGGCGCATCAATCATGCATCGGAGACGTAAGTCTTACCCTCATAATACCTTTTCTCACTTTCTGCTTTCTTCTCGTTTCGTTTCTGATGGAATAAGGAAGTACATTGCAGTGAATGTCAAAACTTTTAGTTGAATAAATGAAACATTCAAAACTCACCAAAAAGTCAATGAACCACACTCATATCAACCCTCTATAAAGTGATAGATAGGAATTCTAGCACAAAGATTTCCAATGAGGAAAAGTTCCTATGATTATTTTATAAACACTTCAATCAATAATGGATAAAATTCTAACAGCATAGCCTCGACAATTTGTAGTAAACTTGAATCAGCAGATACTATGAGTCCATAAACAAGAAAATGCCTAATAATGATGGTCAAGATATTTTCACAAAAATCAACAAAAAATAAACATTAAAAAGAGTCAAATATTGGATGCATGGAACCTGGTATGCCTCATGATTAGATACAATTCTCCTTATTATCGTGCTGGTTGTAATATCCAATGGACTCTCCAGCAATTTAAAAATGCCCATGCTGATTGGGACAGCATATGGATTGCACTTCTCCTGCAAGGCCACAGGGAGGGATTGAAGAAAGACATAAGAAAACAAAATCTTGAAAGATCATGTGTCAAATGGACAATAAGTTCAGCAGGCTCATCATACCCATACCTTCTGAAAATCATTATCCTCAGCTACTGTTCCATGCACAACTAAAGAAATGTTAAAAGTTGTGATCTGCAATGGTGAAAATCCTCAACTAAGTGAAATGATTTGAGACAACTTCACATTTTAAAATCATCATCATCATCATCACCTTTATCCCAAACTAGTTGGGGTCGGCAACTTCACATTTTAAAATATAACCCTAAAATACAAAAAAGTTGGGAAACTAATGGAATATTGAACCTAGCATGAAATAAGCAATTCAACTATCCCAAATGATCCAAGGACAAAAGCAAAGACAAGAAGTTTGTTTCTTCTTAGAAACTCTCTGAGCAATATAGTTGGAAACACTTTGATGCCTTCAGCCTTGATTATAAGAGTAGAGCACAGTTCATGAAAACTTGAAACTTGCTAACTCTGGACTCAATGGTGGCTACAAAAGAGACAGTAAAATATGCTAGTGTGACACTAGCTGCTTGATGACTAGGATAAGAAACCCCCTGGTTAAAGAACCAGCATTTGAATGGTGAAACAAGTAAAGGCATTAATCATGTTCCCTCCACAACTAGCATAGTTGCTACATGTTTCAACAAAATTAAGTATACAATACAGCCACTAATGCAATACATTCTTTACTTTATCACCAGAGTCCCCAAACCATAAATCACTTCTGATCTCCAGGTCTGTTTCACCAACCTACTATATTTGCAGAGCCACAGAACAAGTATCTCTATTCAAATGGGAATAAAACAAAATGAGAACTTGTCCAACATTTGACAAGCCCAAACCATGTGAGTAGAGATCTGACTAGTAACTTTTTGAGTCTAACCATGTTAAAGCATTTAACACTAAAGTTGCCAGTAATTACCAACATTAAAAACCATTCAAACCCTGTGCATTTTAAGTGAAATAAATGTTTTGAACATACAAGAATCATCATAAAATAGATCTTGTTAGGGGCTTCATGGTCCTCATACTAGCAATAAAACAGAGCCTGCTCTATTACCACCTTTACTACTGCATGAATTTGATAAATTCTTGAGCTTAAATCGCGTGCCTATAATTAAGGAGCATAGGTTTTCTTTCCCAAATTTAGATCTTCTATTAGTTCTCACAATAATGAACATGAAACATAAAGTGTGCTAAATTTTGAACGACAAAATACCTTGAACGTGAAGTGCCTCTGAGATCAATGCCCAAAGTCACAACTATTCCTAAATTATAAAGTGCCTAAAATGAGGCCCTTAGCAAGTTCAGTTACTGCCTGATGAAATAGAAAACGATTAAAACCATGATTTATAGAAATGTACTCAAAAGCATAAACAATGACAAAATAGATTTTTCTTTCGTAATATAGTTCAATTTCAATGTAACGCCCTATAAAAATCATTAATTTTTATAAAAAGGACTCCTTGTCTCTAACTGTCCCGTGCATAAAAAAACTTGGAATTAGCTTTATCTTCTCCAATTACTTTTACATTAATAAAGGTGATATTTAACAAACCATTATCACGCCATCTTAAAAAAATATTTCTTATTAGAATTTTTGATTCCAAGTACCTAAATTTAGAAAACATCAATGTTCCTTGATAAACTCTTCACCACTTCAGGAACAAAAACATTTCAGCTCAGCAATTGAGAAAATATGAAAATTGCGTCTCCATGCAATATCCTGTCAAAGTTAAGTGCATTTCCAAAACCATATCATCTACCCAAACAAAAAGTAAAGCATACACAACCTGTTTACTTCCAACCTATTTACATAACACAATAATAGGTTGAATGGGAATGAAACTGACCATACACAATTCTCCATTCAATGCTTCAATGCAGAATGGCATTCCAGATAGGATGGAAGCCCAAAAGTTCATTTTAAAGTATCAAATTACAAAGTTCAGCATTCAGAAGCAGGAGGATAATGTGTTCAACAATAGAGATCACACAACAAGAAGAACAACTCAATCAAAGAGGGGTTTTTTATTGAAAGTGGTCTAATGCACAATAAGGAAGATTTAAAAAGCAACGGAAGAATGTAACTTTCACATGATGGGTGCCAGGCAAGGACAAGAAATATTCAAGGAATCTGAAACACTTATATTGAAATCAATATGCCAAAAAATTATAAATCATCATCTCAAAAAATCTGTGGAATTATCAATGAAGCAACAAGTCATAGAGAACATGTTTCAAATGGCCTTACATGGATTAAATTAAAAATTTACAAATGCACCAAATAAGAAAGAAAATTAAAACTTGTCACATAAAACTGGGGTAACAGGGTAGGAGGGCCATGATAACCCTGAAAAAATTAAGGATTATGACCAGTTCAATAAAAAGGTTAGATGCCATAGAGAGAAAAAGGTTAGCCCGGAGCCATTAAGGTCTGATATACGCAGCCTTCCCTCATATTTCTATAAGAAAATTAAAGGCTATTTTTGGAATGTGTTGTAATTGAGAATTTTGTATTGAAATGTATGAAAAAATGTATTGGTGGGAAAATGGAAAAGTGTGTTGGAGGGAAAAAAAATTTTAAATAATATGAGAGGAATTTAAGTAGGATTTGTGTGAACAGCGTTTCAAAACACGTTTTCTCATTTTTCGAGATAGTGGTTGTGAGATAGGAGATGTATTGGAAATTGCAAAAATGTCTTGGAAAGTGCAAAAATGTGTTTTGAGAGGTTTATCCATACAAACCCTAAATTTTATATTTTAATTTTAAAATAAAATAATAAGTTTTTCGATGTTTTTTGTTTTATTTTAGAAAAAGATTAACTTTTTCTAAATGAGATTGAAACCAAACATATCCAAAACTTGTCACATAAAAACAGGTTAACAGGGTAGGAGAGCCATGATAAACATGAACAATCAAGGATTATGACCAGTTAGAAAAAGGTGTTAGATGCCACAGAGAGATATTAGTGAAAATTCAAAGAAGGGAGCATCCAATAAAAAGCTTGTAATTTTATTATAATTGAGAAAAGGAAAGGAAAAATGAGCAAATTCACACACGCACACACATATATATACAAATCATCATTGTTCTCACCATATCTTTTGACACCTCCCAGGGAGCGCCAATAATCACCTCATCAACATAACGGCAAGCCAACACACTCAAGCTTCTTTCATGAAGATTCATTATCGGACGGTGAGCCCCTCTATTGGCACTACAGAAGTCATTAAAGCAACTAAGTATTGAAGTCCATTTCACACAATGACAAGATATTGACCAACTATGCTATCTTTGTGATTTACAAATAAAACTAGAACAAATCATTCCTTCTCTTTTTATGGGTACCTTGGTCTCCAGGTGCATGGATAGCTTTAGACATTGACCATAAAGTCAACTGATTTTTAAACTGTTGTTTCAAATCTAAGTGCATAATCACTAATGCAACAGTGCTCTCTCATAAAGCATTATGAAAAGCAAGCAAATCATGTTCAGAAGTTTGTATAATGACTAGAGGAAAACAAATAGAGGCAATGAACAGCAAAGGTAAAATGTAATGACTTCCAAGACATGAACAAGCTTCCTGTGCAATCTTTTCCTTCTTATGCAAAAAGAGATTCGATTAAAGGATGCATAACATTCACCCAAAACATTAATGTTGCAAATACTTTATGAGGAGAATGATTGAAATGAAGTCATGTGTTTACACCAGAGATAAGAACATTAAAAATAAGAGAAATCTCGGTACCTGACAGTTTGATCAGTGTGAATGCCAACAAGTAAAAAGTCACCAAGCCCTCGGGCAAGCCTCAGTATCTGTACACCGTCAAAAGAATTATTAATTGGACTCAGCATTTGGTGCATACTTCAACAATGGCAGAAACCACGAGAGAGGAAGAGAGAGATGCACGAGAAAACAAGAAAATTGATACATATCAGAACCTATAGAACAGAATGCCACAATAGTATTTTGGGGGTGGGGGGGGGGTGTTGTGTGGAGGAGTTTCAACCAAATCAAACCCATACTATATATATATGTATTACAGCACCATGTGATTTTTTTGGTTTTATTTCATTGAGTTGAAGTCCTATCCATCTGATCATGACAAAACAAGGACCCTATGCAACAAGTCATCCAAATCTGTAACAAAATGCCTTCATGTCTAAATCATGTAATTCGTGCAACAAACTAGAGAATATATAAAAAGTTATCAGATTTCACATACCTCAACATGTCCAGCATGAAATAGATCAAATGCACCATCAATGTAGACTATGCGAGCATCTGGTCTAGGTCCCTATAGAAGAGGCAAAAACAGATGAACACAAGCAAATGGAGCATACAACAGAATGAAAAAGTTACACGTGGAAGCTAATTGGGAAGAGTCAACAAGATCACATAAACTGAAAACTTGGTCGGGTATCACACATCAACCTTCAGTGTTCTGTGATGTCCTATGTACAAAGATTGGGAAAACAATGCTTTTCTTCTCCCAAGCATTATCAATGCCTAAATTCTCATCAGGATAGGTGATTAAAAATGGTTCCTCTGATTCCATGTCAACCATGGACTGTTCAAGATTTCAAGTGATAGAATCCTATTCCAGGAAAGATTATATGGAAGCCTTATGAAGTCATATTGAAAGAATGAGAATAACACTGGATTCCTTTAAGCCACCTACATAACTAAGTTTAATGTGGTTTCTTTCTTAGGTCCTGCAGTAGCTCTTAAGAAGAATTGTAATCAAGAGTTAATGCACCTGCGCTTTGTTAGGCCTACTTCAGTCTTTGTCACTTTGGGCAAGGTACAATGTGCACTGTTAATGTGTTTTCTCCTTATCAATCGTTATATTTATCACTGTTCCTTCAATATTTCAGCACCAATTAGCTTTCCTTAGTTTTCTTTAATTAGATCACAAAGCAAGAAAGAAACGAAGAACACAGAACCCTAACATCTTAAAAAAAATAAATATAGCGATAAAAGATCATGTCAGAGAACCATTAGTTCTTATTAAAACTGGAAAGGACAAAGAACAAAAAATAATTGATAACTATGGAGAAGTGCTTCCTATTATATTCATAAATCATTTGAAAATAACTTTTTTTACATGCAGAAGAAGGATTGAAAAAACATAAGATCTTGAAGTAACTCAGTGTGGGAAAATGATTTTCAAAGTCACCAAAACCAAAAAGGATCACAACTGTAAAGGGCTTCCTTATCAAAGCAACTAATTTGGACATAAAAAATAACACAATACTACTTATGTAAGAGCTCAAAATCACCATTTAGTTACTGAGTTTTTGAAGTCCCAAATTTCACATAATCCCAAAACTACATCCTGACTAATAAGGTTGACAACATCAGGGGATGAAGACTTGAACAAATAATGACTGGAACACAAATTTTTGTCACATCAAGAAGCTACACAGTAATAATTTAAGGCTTCCATTTTCCTGTCATTTAATCACTAGACCTTCCCCCTCCCTCCTCCTTTGGATTTGAACTTTGGAGTGTCCAGTTAATTCATGCTCCAAGGTAAACATGGATAACGTTGTAACAATGTTTGTATTTCCTGATACTTTTGCTGCAAAAGGAAGACTAGGTGAATATTGTGGTCCAGAAACCCAGCGATTGAAAAAACTCATCAATCACAATAATAGACTTCATAAAAATACTTGATTGTATAATAGATACCTTTCCATTTGAAAATTGAACAATTCTGCGGGAGGTAGGCAAAAAGTGAGATATGCGTGTTCCGCTACTGGAACCACCATCTTCGGACTTATGACTGTGGCCATGACTAAATTGGCGTTGCAAGGATGAATGGCTGTGGCTATCACCAGTGGACCTCTCTCTCACACAAAGAAGCATACGGCCTATTTTCATTTCACCAAATAAGCAACATTTTAGGCTCAAAAGGTGGGAAGCAGAATAAAAATGTATCAAACAAAAACTGCTTTATAAAAGTTTAAGCTTTTTCAATTAAAGTTAGATAGTTTCAGCTTTTAACATTTAACATGAGTAAAGCTAAATGAATAAAACAAAACGGTCCAAATATTTAAGTCATCAATACCTCAAACCATAAAGCAAGAGATTGAATTTCGAAAAGGGCAACTGCCCTGCAAATTGGAAAAAAAAAGGACATGAGTGCAATAAATTGCATACCAACAATGTCAGTGCTCGACACTCCTTCGGTGCGCTTTATTTGCTTGTAGCGTCCCGCCTTCTTAGCTAGGGCATAAGCATCGGTACCATCAGGAAGAATACATGGATCGTCCCCATGGATAATGTAATCTATATCATACTCATCAAACAATTTCTTCATGAAATCTTCAGTTATAGCATACGGTGCATCGGGAATAACTTCATCTACCCACTTGACAGCACTGACCATAATCATCCTATGTACACGAGCGAGCGTCATATGTTTGAATTGTGACAATTTTATATGTGTGTGTGTCGGAAAAAAATAAAGAAACAGAAACCTCTCATTGAGCGGAGTGACGGGGGGCCCTTTGTTGGCAGTGATTTCAGCATCGCTCACGACTCCTACCACCAATTGGTCGCCAAGGGCGCGAGCCTGGCGTAGGGCGTTGCAGTGACCATAATGCATCATGTCGAAGCAGCCATCCATGTATACCCTTATGGGCCTCTTCTTCTTCTTACTCATCCAGATTCCCAGGCCCTGGGGCAAACCAAGCGAAAGCCCCAGCACCGATAACCCCAATAACACCCCTCCGATCACCCATGTCGCCACCAATCGCGAACCTTGCTGTGTGCTTTCCGAACGACCCGCTTCCCAAAACATCCTCATCCACTCCCACACGGCCCAATCAAATGATTTCTCATACAAATACGAATATAGTAGCACTCCTCTATAACACTAATTACTTCTTCTTTTTTTCTCCTTTTGTGTGTATATATATCTAATTTATAACAACAAGCACAGTAATTAATCAATCATGATTTCCGCAAATTTGTTCTGACATGTACGTTGCGTTTCCGTATTGAGCTTCTGGTTCGTTCGGGAATCAGATCCCTGCGGGAATCATTACATCGGCGTAGATCAAAGTGCAATTACGATTAACTGAGTGCAGATGCATACTTCACTTGTAACTTCCTAGCCCGTGGGTCACACTTGTACTTTTGATCATGTTGGGGTGGGCGTGTCATTTATTTTAAAAATATAAGGCTATGTATTTATTTGCAAATAAGTAAGTTTTTAAATAAAAACAAATATTCTAAATATATTTTTATTTTAAAATTTAAAATTTAAATATCTCTACTTAAATTCCTCTCGCATAATTTTAAAAAAATTTCTTTTTTTTTTCCTCTAAAATACTTTTTCTATCAAAAAATACCTACCAAAATTTTTACACATTTCAATACAACTTTTCACAAATAAAAACAATCCAAACGAAGCCTAAGGCTATGTTTGGACAATATTCTCATTTGCAAAAAGTTAACTTTTTTCAAACAAAAATAAAATATCTAAACACATTTTTATTTCAAAATTTAAAATTCAAATTTTCCCACTCAAATTCCTTTCACATAATTTTTTTAAAAAATTCCTATTATTTTTTCCTCCAAGATACTTTTTTTCTATAAAAAAAATACCCATCAAAATTTTCACACATTCTAATACAACTTTTCTCAAATAAAAACAATCCAAACAGAGCCCAACAGACTTTGTAATAGTTTTGTGACATAATATATTAAAATGGCCTGAACTTTATCTTTTGTAACAATTTTGATCCGACCTTTCAATTTTAACAATTCAATACTTCAACTTTTCAATTGGTAACAATTATGGCCTTCGTTAATTTGCCGTTTGAGAGGTCGTTAAGTGGATGACATGGCGGCCACGTGTAGCCCACGTGGCTGCCCAGTCAACAAAAAAAATTGAATATCTGCTAGGGCTTTTTCTTCTTTGCTTTTCTTCTTTCTTGGCCGCCCAGACCAAACATAATTCTTCATATCGCCGTCGCTGCCTCTCCTTCACCATCGCTGTCGTGCACCAAACTCTAACTGCATATCGCCACATCGCTTCCTCTCTGCCACCGCCTCCTTCACCATCACCGTCGCACACCAAACTCTAACTTCATATCGCTGTCGCAAACTCCCCTCTCTGTTGCCATCGCTGCCTCTCCTTCACCATCACCGTCGAACTAACTCCAACTTCAAAAACCCCCATTGCCGGCCCAAAGTCTAACTTCAGAAATCCGCCATTTTCGCCACCAAAGTATGATTGTTTTCTGGTCGGTAAGCAAATTATTCGCTTGAACTTGTGAGAGTATTTTGAAAAACATGTTCTGCAATTCTTCGCCTAAACCTGAACAAATTTTCCATTGGGTTTTTTTTCCATTTTTCCGTTATTTTCTGCATTTTGTTCTGGAGGTTTTTGGCTTTTCTCTGGACTGAAATGTTGCCATGTTTATGTGTAGGATTATTGGCCGACTGATTTTGGCCTCAGTTGTGCATTTTTAGGGTAATTGTCTCTGAATTTTTGCGAATTATGGACAAAATTTTGGAACTATTTTTTGTAATGATTTTTGAACTGATTTTTGGACTCATTTTTTTGCAATTTATAACTGAATTTTCCCGAATGAATTATCTGGATTGATTTTTGGACTTTTTTGGATTGAATTTTCCCGAATTATGGATTGAATTCTCTATAGGTTTTTTTTTATAGAAAAAAATATTTTAGAGAGAAAAGAAATAGGAAATTTTTTAAAAAATTATGTGAGGGGAATTTGAATAGAAAATTTTAAATTTTAAATAAAATTTTTGTTTGAATATTTTATTTTTGTTTGATAAATCTCAGTATTTTGCATAAAAAATAATAGTAGTCGATGCCATTCATAACCCCAAAATATATGTATACATTATACTATTGCACATAGGAGTTTTTACCCAACTATTCCATCTTTGTGTAAATTTTATTAATTTAATACAATTAATATACCATAAAAATGTATAATTTTATGTATTCATGAATCATATATAATTATTATCAATCAATTTAATATAAGAATATTTGTTTAAAAAATAATTTTTTTTGGATACTAACATATTTTGAAAATAGACTTTTCTTAGGGGAAAGTGTTGAATTTTCTATTATATTTTTATAAACAATCTTGAAAATTTAATTTTCTTTTTTTTTTTAAAATCATACGTGGCTACTATTACTAGTGGTAAAACCTTTATTCAATAGTTGATTTTTTTAATACAAAATTTTGGAAGTATACTATTTTTTTAAGACAACGGAAATATGTTTCCTTTTAAAAGTTCCTTAAAACATTTGCACCATCATGATATAAAATAACTGATAAACTAAAAAAAACACATTTTCGTTGTCATAAAAATATAAAGTAAAATAACAATCTATCATGTCTATATTGTTATTATCTTTTTCATGTTTTGGGTTATGTTTAGATTGTGGTTAATTTGGAAATTTTTGTATTTGAACATGTGAAAGTTTTAGTGAATTTTTTTTGTAGGAATAAGTATTTTGGAGAGAAAATAAAAAAGGATTCGGAAGGATTTTTTTTAAATGGTATGAGGAGAATTTTTGAGAGAGATTTTGAATCTTTAAATGATATGAAAATGTGTTTTGATTCTTTATTTGTTTTGTGATGAAATTTAACTCCTTATAAATAAATGTCAATCCAAACATACACATGTATGCGTGAGAGGCAGTATTTTAAATTTAATTTATTAAATCATATTTTATGGTCCCATTAACATTGTTGCATTTGTCACTTTTTATTGTTCGAAACTTGGAGTAAAGTTATTTTACAAAAAATTAATTTTTTATCACAAAATAAATAACAACATCAAAACACGTTTTTAATTTTAAAATTAAAATTCAAAAATTTCCATCTAAATTCTCCTTATATAATTTTAAAAAAATTTCATCAAATACAAAATTTATTCTCCCTCCAACATATTTTTTATTACAACAAAATTTCACAAAAAAAATTCACACATTTAAATATAAAATTTCTCAAATAAACCTCAATTCAAACATAGTCTTGAGAATATGATATTTTTAGTAACTAATTATAGTTATTTTTCATAATGGCTGATGTTGCAAGTATAAAAAAAAAATTCACTAATCACATTATTTAAAAAATACAAAATAATAATACATAATTTTGTATTTTCATAATTACCACATCAATTATTATGCAAAGTCACTATAAATATCATTATTCTAGCCTTAAATACCTTTCTATTTCAAAATTCCCTCCCAATTTATACTCACAACAGTTTAAAATTTTTTCTTTCCAATAAACTTTTTATTTTCCATCCAAAATATTTTTTTTCTATAAAAAATTCTTACCAATTTTTTTCATAAATTTTAATTCAAAAATTCTCCAACAAATTATAATCCAAACATGGCCTAGTCAACAACCATTTTTCAATAGCATTTTATGGTCATTGTTGACGTTATTCACTACTTATTGTTTTAGTGGTGTATATATATATTTTTTAAATTTAAATATATAATGTATTTTTCAACAATTTAATTTAAAGTATTTTTAGGCATTCTAATTCATTTTTTAACTTTAGTTAATAATTTTATATTTTATACATCACTAATATATGTGTACACACAAAAAGGTATTTTACGCACATTTGCAAATTACCGTCTCTTATTTTCTCACGTATTGAAACTATTTCCTCTTAATTTCTAATTTATTTTTTTGTTTATGTTTATAATAAATTTCAACATTCCCGCACTATGATTCATAAAGCATGGCAGGTATTTGAATATATATTTCCAAGACCACACAAGCACCACCGAATTCCAAAACAATATAAGGGTCTGTTTGGACTAAAGGTTTTTATTTGTAAATAGGTAATTTTCAAATAAAAATAAACTATTCAAACATATTTAAAATTCAAATTTTCCTATTCAAATTTCTCTCACATAATTTTAAGAGTATGTTTGGAGTGTGATGTATTTGAAAAAAGTTGTATTAGTTTGTGTGAAAATTTTGGTGGGTACTTTTTTATAGAAAAAAGTATTTTAGAGAAAAAAATGAGAAGATTTTTTTTTTCAAATTATGTGAGAGTAATTTAAGTGGGAAAGTTTAAATTTTAAATTTTGAAATAAAAATGTCTTTGGAGTGTGATGTTTTTATTTGAGAAAATGAGTTACTTTTTCTATTTGCAAATAAAAACTTCTTATCCAAACATACCCTAAAAATTTTTCCTCTAGTTTTTCTCTCCAAAATTTTTTTTTTTTATCAAAAGATACTCAACAAAATTTTCACACATTTCAATACACATTTTTTCCAAATGCATCACACTCCAAACAGGCTTAAAGATTCTTGACTTGGAAAGTAATTTGTTTCCTTAGTTTTAAATTCCTATATTTGGTTAGTTTGGGAAAGTAATTTGATTACTTTCCCTTGTTTGTTCGATTTTAATTTTTGGAAACTTCGAATTATGATTTCTGAAAAATAGGGAAAATAAATGCAACATTCCAGGATTCTGATTCCTTATTAAAAGTTGGCATTCTGATTACTTTTTTTAGAATTTTAGTTTAAATAAACATATTTTTTTACTTTCAATATTATTTTATATATTTTATCTCTTTTGACTCTTACGTATCTTTTATTTTTTAATTATTAATCATGTAATCTTCTATTTTAATTATTATTTTTTTAAATTTTTAAATTTTTTAAAAAAAATTTCTCCAAAACTTTTTTCTATTCAAATTCATAATTTATTAAAAATTAAAATTAGGTAAATTTTTATTTTTTCTCATTAAATTTTTTGAAATTGTGGTTTGATTTCATATTAAATGAGGCTTTTTTGGGTTTAAATATTATTATATATTACAATTAACAAAATTAAGAAATTTCAAATTATATTTTGATTAAAAGACTAAAAATAGTTGTCTCTATCATTAATCACTATTATATAAAAGGAAAAAATTATCTATTTACTATATATTCATTTTTAGCAATTTGAAGATGGTTAAACTTTATAATTCTTTTTAATAATTTAATTTTTGTTTTTTAATAGTTAATTAATCATTTTACTTTTTTTCGTAGTAATTATAAAAGAATTTTGGCAATAATATCTATAGCCTTAATTAATCATTATTACTCTTTTTTCTTCTTTTATGACTTTGTCTACTCCCCATCCCCATCCACCCTAATTTGACTTTTTTTTTTGTTTTTTTGTATTTTGAATTTTTGGGCACTATGAATTGTACTTTTATAGAGTTATTTCATATTTATTTATAAGAGTTTTAGTCTCTTGCTTTATGATTTTTTTAATTATTTGATATTTTTGTTTCTTGGGAATAATTTTTCAATTTATCTACATATAGAATTTCAAAATATTATAATGAAATATATAATATAAAATTATGATAAAAGTCAAACTTATAATTAGTTTTATGATTTATAAGCAACCATGATTTAGAATTTTACATTTTATAGTATTTTTGAATTATAATCATATTTAGTAGTTTTATTTTAAAATACTTTCCTACCATAGTCTATGAATTCATTATTTAACAAATATTATTTTATACTTTTATTAATTTTAATTTTTATTCAACAAACATTTTAAAATTTTTGTTATCCCTAAACTTTTAATAATATGTATTTAACAAATTTTAGATATCCCATGCCTTACATGGGAATCCTGCACTAGTATAAAATAAGAGAAATAATATGATAAATTTACATGCCAAATAAATCATATTTAAAATATATTTATGATTTATTGTTATATTAATTTTCTCGTAAATATTTTTATTTTTTCCAAACATAGGTAAGTATTCAGAATTCTCATAATGAAATTTCTAAAATTCAAATTCCCCAGGAAAGCATTCATTTTCCTTATAATTAAATTCATAGAAATTATATTCTCATTTAATTTTACTTTCCCGCCAACCAAACGAGCCCTAAGATTTTACTTAATTACAGCCATGTTTGGATTGTGGTTTATTTGATTTTTATTTTAGAATATGTAAAAATTTTGGTGAGATTTTTTTATAAGAAAAAAGTATTTTAGAGGGATAATAAAATTTGTCTTATAGATAAAAAAATTTAAAATTATTTGGGGATAATTTGGGAGAGAAATTTTGAATTTTAAAATTTGAAATAAAAATATGTTTGGATATTTTATTTATTTGTGAGAAAAAATAACTTTTTGTATTTATAATATAAATCACACATAGCAACGTAAGTCCGTTTAGTAACTCAAATTCAGATGTGATTAAGTGGTGTAATAATTAAGCAGTTAAATAATTTGATAATGTATTTTGTATTTTGTATTTTGTATTTTGTATTTTTAAAATACATTTATACTTTTCAATATAATTAGTGACTATTCCTTTGTTATACATTGAAATGTGCATTTTATGATATTATTATTTTGTTTTATGTATAAAATGTGAAATATGATTAATTTTATGTAATACCATCTATGATGATTTAATATTAACTTGTTTCTCCTTTGATATTACTTACGAATTCAGAGTTTATATTAAGAAAATTTATTACTCATAATTTTTCCACACAAAAAAGTGATTCTTTATATATTCCCTTCAAATTTAGAAAAAAAAATACTAATTCCGTAATAAAAAAAGAGTCAATTTTGATTTAGATATAACTTTTTATTAGCTATTAATTATAATATTTCATGCACTAATTAAATATATAATTTTATATTATTATTATTATTTTTTAATTGTGAGTATGCATAATTTTTATTAAGTAAGGATATTTAAAAAATAGACTATTTTTTTAGAACAAGAAATTTTTTTGAAATTAAATACTTTTCTGAGAAGAAGGGATTACTTTAAAATATAACATAACCAAACCTTTGTTAAACAAAAATTTCCTCAACTTTTACCAAAATAAAAATAAAAATAAAAATAAAAAAGACCAATTTTCTTTCAGTTGATCCTCCTGACGTCACATGATTGAACTGGGCACGGCACCAAAGGTCCAAAGTCTCGTGCGGTTACCCGGTAAACCCTTTACTCTGAGGTCCGAGCTCTATTTTGGATTTAAAATAAATAAATAAAATATTAACCGGGGAACAAAAGAATAATCCTTCCCGAAATTCCAATTCTGCAGATTTTTAATTTAAGAGTTAGTTGGTGTGGACTGTGGAGGGACAGCGACAGCAAAAGCAAAAGCAAGCGCGTAGGCGTATACGGTACGATATCATTTCTCCGTCGGTCGGGAGTTAGGACGAGATCGGTTGCCTACAAATCCGCCAAAGTTGGTCAGGGAGAGAGCGGAGGCAGGCTGATCTCAACCAACAACCAACAACCAACAGACAAACAAGCAAGTAGCAGTAATAAAGAGATAAGAGAGAGAATGGCTTCAATGGAGGATCTGGTGCCCATAACCCGGTCATTTTTGGCTTCTTACTACGACAAGTACATATTCCCGCCACTGTCGGATGATGTCTCTCGCCTCTCCGCCGAGATTCGTTCCTTGTCCCGCGATCTGCTTAAGGACTTTCCTCCCAACGAAGGTTCGCAATTGTTCTGCTAATTTTTTCCCAGCACCCAAAACCCTACCCTGTTGCTGTTTGTTTATTTATTTTTAATAATAACAACAAAAACAATAATAATAATATGGCAACTCTTTGGCGCATTGTTCATTTCACCTCTTGTCCACTGCGCTGCTACTTTCCTTGTAGATCATCACCAAGCAAGCAATGAAAGCATAAGGATTTGTTTCATTTGTTCGTGCTTTAGTTAACTCCGTTCGGAAAAAAACATGTGCGAAGTGGAGTATATCTTCAATTGGCCGTTTATGCTTTTTATTCAAATTTTATTTTAGGCGAAAATTTATTGATACACGAGGCTGAATGTGAGCCTCCCCATAAAATCGACGAGAATATGTGGAAGCACAGAGAACAAATCGAGGAGATCATATTTTTGCTGGAGAGTTCTAAATGGCATTCTATGGTAAGATACGTGGTGTACATTTTTTTAAAAGTTTGCCCTTGTTGCCAGCAATTCCTCCGGTTCCTATATCAGGTGTTATTCAGCTTTATTTTCCTCGAGGATTCACAGAGCTCAGTGTGCCATTGATTTGTCGCATTGCTTTTCGCTGGCTTCCTTGAAGTTTATATTTCCTCTGTTCTTTTGATCACAGCTTAACAAACAGTCTTCAACGGGTGAACATGCTGAACTAACTTCTCTTCTTTCTCGGCTAAAAGAAAAATTTGTGAATACCTTCAAGCTTTTGGAGTATTTCCAGTCTAAGAATTCTGAATTTGTATTCAACACAGGTTTGTCTTAAGCAATTTAAAATGCCCTCTTTGCACCGTCTTCCTGAGGAAATTCAAATCTCATCCATAACATGATTTCCATTTGTTACTCTCTCTCTCTCTCTATATATATATATTATCATGCTCTTTGTGTCATTACTGTGTATGATATCCTTGCAACGCTAAATGTCTCAGTTCCTCCAAAACTTAGGTTAAGTGCAGTGTGTTAGAATTAAAATATGTGAGTAATCAGATTAGATAGTGTCAGGTGATTGCTCCAAATGAAGACATCTTTGCTATTCAATTTCTCCTGCACTCAGTTAGACAGCATCATGTCATAGTAAACAAAAGTGAATTAATATTTACTCATCTGTTTCTTCCCATTAATGCCTTATATGATTTTATGCATTTTAAACACAATTACTGATAATCCTTATTAGTCCTTGATAGTTAAAACTGCATCTATTGGCCTCTATATTTTTTCCTTTTCCTTTTCTTTTTCTTTTTCTTTTTTTTTTCTTTTCCCCTGGTTTCTTTGCTTTTATTGGATTACATGCATACCAGCATATTATCTAAAATTGCTAAATAAAAATGCATGTGTTACATTTTTTTTGGACATTTGAACGGGAAGACCTTTATCTTTTGTCATTCTGGAAGTCTTAGTTAGTTAAGCACCTTATTACTATAAAGAAGGAAAGTGAAAACGCACTATATCAAAATGGGAAGAAAGAACGCACTATATCAAATGTTTTGTAGATGTGAGAGGACGTACTTTGTGTACTATCTGACAGCTCTCATGTGATGGTATTAATTACTGACATCAACAGTTCCCATAATATGTTCTTGGTTGTGTGTTTGTAGATGCTTTTTACTTGTTTTTAGTCATCAGTTTTACCTTACCTTGTATGCATATACAATAACATTTCGTGTTACATGCGGTTTGTGATTTTATTTCAGATAAGTAGATTTAGAATTCACAAGCATAGTGATACCTAACCCAACAACTAGATAGAAAGACTGGTTTTCTTCCCTCTTATCTTTATAGGTGGGATGTAGTTCATGCCATGATCTGTTTCTACCTGTAGAAGTGCTGTTAGTTTTTATCCTTATGAATGATTTATTGTGATACTTCATTGAATATATGTGGCTTTGAAAAGTGCCTAAGGCTCTGGTAGTGCCTTTGTTCTTTTAAACTCACAGATGCACAAAACTTTTATTTTTTCCCACTTCCACCACCACCCCCCCCCTCCCCCAATAGAATGCACATGTTTATGAACTCTTAATTAAACATGTACTTAGGTCACTGCGTAGGGAAATCAGGTGGTTATTTTTTAATTAAATTAAATAAATAAATTTATGTGATTCATTTATTGGTCTTCAACTTTTGAATTAACCACTCTTTGGATAACCTTGCAGTTATGACCTATATGCCACAAGATTTTCGGGGCACACTAATAAGGCAACAAAGAGGCGCTCTGAGAGGAATAAACAAGCGGAAGTTGAAGCTTTAGTTAATTCTGGTGGAAGTATCCGTGACCGTTATGCACTGCTTTGGAGACAACAGATGGAGCAGTAAGTTTTAAAGATTTACTCTGTTGTTTTTGACCCTATGATTGATTCTAAATGATTGTTCATGTAATGCTTCCCATGCAGAAGGAGGCAGTTAGCTCAGCTTGGTTCTGCAACTGGTGTATATAAGACTCTGGTGAAATACTTAGTAGGAGTTCCGCAGGTATTATTTTAGTTCTGTAGCTAAAGTCTAATGACAAAACTGTAGCCAGGATGTAGCATAGTTATTGAATCTCATCAGTCTTCAACACCAAACTGTGTTCTTGTTTGCTGGTTTGTGGTCTCTTCTTCTCTGATGGATTGTTGCTAAGTGGATGCTTCTCCTCTCAAGCTTTTCTAACGTTGTATACTTACTATGGACATTTAAAATTTTTGTCCTTTTGTTTTGATCTTGTGTAGGTTCTGCTGGATTTTATTCGGCAAATAAATGATGATCAAGGGTAGCAATTTTACCTGAATTTATATTTTGTAGTTGTGTTGTTTGATTATATTTTGTCTCTTGGCACATTCTTAGAAGATTGAATGGTTATACCTATCCATGATTTTCAGATTTTTTTATATTTAATTTTTATCAGGCCCATGGAAGAGCAGCGACAACGTTATGGACCACCTTTGTACAGCCTTACAACAATGGTGCTCAACATTCGGCTTTTCATGTTTCTGTTATGGGAGCGCCTTGAGGCTCAAAAAGTGTGAGACTCTGGACATATTGCTTCAGATACTTGCTCAAACTATATCAATTGTGCCAGCTGGGTGCAATTCTGAACCTGATTTTGTTTTGGCACTTCCAAATGAAACCAGAGAGGAAACTCAGCTATCTTCCTTGGAGGCGGCAGTTGATGTCTATACATCTGAATTTGAAAGATTTATAAAATTTATTGGGTAATGTTTCTGTTTATGCTTCTGTCATTGTAGCTGGAATTATGTATTTAGTCTAGTTATAATTCATGATATGTTGCCTTAGAATTGATTACTTTCTACAATATGGACTAATGTCCTCTTGTTTATGCATGTAGTGTTTACATCGTTCAGTAGTATTCTGCATGTTTCTGATAGCTGATATAGATAGTCTTCATAATGGTCAAACAACAGAGGGCTTGGAATTCTTGATGTACCTTTGGCAACAAGTGATGTGAATGTACATATTATGCCAGCTTGAACTTGGCAATGAGCTAAATGTTATTTTTGGTTAGCTAATACTGTATTAGCTGAATAAGAGAGTATGAGGCAGTATAATTGATATACAAAGCCTTGGCCCATGTGATTGTAGGATGAGTTTTGGGCAGAGATCTGTTACTACTTAAAGAGACTACTTTCTATGAGAACTTATTTCTATTAACGGACTAATTTAATTTTCTATGCAACAGGGAGGTATTTGCAAATTCTCCCTTCTTTATTACAGCAGAGGATGCTGGTGCATTGGAAGCAAGGTCTGTCTGGTGGTTTGATTCTAGTGGTCCTAATATTTCCTTTCAACTGATATGTGACGTCTGGGGTATTAATATCCTACTGAAGCTTAATTACTGTTGATGTTGTCCTCATAGAATTTTATTGGACTTATGAAAAATGCAGGAAAAATGATGACTTTAAGGAAATGAATGTCCCTGCTGGGAAAGCTTTTGAGGTTTGTGCTTTACATACGTATGCATCTTCCTCATCTAGACAAGAATGGTTCCTTTTTGTGTTTAGGACTTCTTGTCTTGGTTGGTACAGGGTTTGCGTGTACGTCATTATATTATATGGTGATATCTTCTTGAAGAGCTTTGGCCATAAATAATACCCTAGAATATTTAAGTATTTAGCTCTTAGTTGGTGTGTCTTTATTTGGTGTTTTGAACCAATCACGTGGGCTATCATTGGCTGTAGACTGCTAAGATCAATTGTCTTTTAGACATTTCTCACTTTTGATGGTTTTCTGTATATATTGTACTCCCTCCGTCCCAAAAAAGGAGTCTACTTTGAAAACTTTTTCTTGTCCCAAAAAAAGAGACTACTTTTAAACCAAAATCCTAAAATACGCTTACTAATAATAATTATGTATACTCAAAATTAAAAAGAAGGATAAAAATGTAAAATTATACATTTAGTGGTGCATTAAATGAGTTTTACCTAATGATTAATAAAAAGTTGTACCTTAACCAAAGTGGACTGTTTTTTTGGGATGGAGGGAGTATTTGCAGATTGATTTTCCCCCCCTCACTTTTTACTTGCCACTGGTCATTGGAAAAGTTTACATCTAATGTATCATTCATTTGACACTTTTGTAGGTTTCATTAACTGTGGATTCTGTTAATTCATACATTGCTTGGGATTTCTCTTTGGTCCAAGGCAGGATGAGTATGGTATGAATCTAGTAATATGTACTTGCCCTACTGGGTGTACTTTTAAATGAAATTATATTTATTCTTTGGTATATTTAGGTAAGACCTTATTTGTTAATTGTATCTCAATGAATTTAATATAGAATAAATGCAAGTCAGAGAATAAGTAGATGTTCTTGGTAATGGTATGGTATGGGGGTGGGAAATTGAAGGGACTTAAGTGAGATGTCATTCCTTATCAAAATTTGTGCATTTTGTCTTGGAACTAACCTTGGCATGACTAGCATGGGATAAGCCTTTATTGATCACACCCAATGTTGGAGATGAACCCAAATTAACCAAAAGTCGTACCCACAGTGGATTCCCCTCACACTCAAAAGATGCATCTATAGTTGTCTGCATGTGTAGTTGTCTGCTTATCTGAAAGAAATGCATTATGTTCCGTTCTCTTGAATACATTATCTAGAGATAAATAGGTCATACGTTTTAAAGAATATATGTCGTAAAAAACTTACTGTGTTAAATGTCATAGATTTGTATCAGTGCATCCCACAATACTATTCATCTGTATATACAATTTGGGAATTTCAAAGTAATACTGTACTTCAAATCCTCTACTCACCCAAAATGGAAGTGGACCCTAAATTTGAAACTGTTTGGGTTTGTGCTCTTCAATGGAGTTCATCGGAACTTCGCAGGGCTTCCTCAGGAACTCTCAGTTGCCAGCAAGGCTATCCCTGCTGTTGCCGGGGGCTCACATCAGAACTCAACTACTCAAATCAAACATAAAAAGCTGAATAAACCCCATTCAGGTGGTGGCCCAAAGCAGAATCGTGGGACATCAAAAGTGGGAAGTTTGTTGTTTGTTTTTACTCTTGTATGGGTGAATTTGGATCGTTCAATTCTTAGGGATAGAAGGATCCGCTGGGAAGCCAGAGTAGTATTGTGGACATAAGTGTTTCTTTCTCTTTAACCTTTATTTTCTAGGGGCTCTCTTGGAACTAGCAAATAGGGATTCACACTGAGATGAGGGAGTATATTGATGACTTGTGGGGTGTAGGATGATGCTTTGGGGTTGAGAAGCTGCATTGGATGAAATAGGAGGTTGTTTCCACCTGTGTGGGGGTATTTGCAGCAATTTAGGGAAAAGAGATGTGAACACAATGGTAATTGGTGATTTTCTTATGAGAAAGCCAGTGTTACAGTTGCGGTATTTGGTATAATATTGTTTGATTTACTACAATGTGATAATTGAGTCAAAACATGATAGGCCAGATAAGCTTTCTATGAGGCAGGTGAAGTGAGAACATGTTGGACTTGAGTTTCTTTTTGAACTTTGTAGCAAGTAATATGCTTCAATCAGATGTTTCATTATTTGATAATTTGAGCAGCGATAGTTTTAGACACATTTCTTTTGGGGCTGCCAAGGATATCTGACTGCCAAGGATCTCTCGTAGCAATCTATCTTTTGGGGCTTATGATGACTCTTTCACCACCTGGGGCATTAATTCTACTAAAATATGACCCGTCTCTACCCAAGATCCCAGCATAACAATTCCATTTTTGTCTAAATTTTGGAGTAAGAATATGACTGCAAGAACTGATGTTATTATGTTATGGACCTGATTTACCTGTGACTCTTCAATGCAATTGTTAATGATTTTCTTGTTGCAGAACTGATGTGTTGGTGACTGGGGGTGAGGGGTTCATATTCCGGTTCTCCTGTATTGACTTTTGTGCATGTTCATTAAAGGCTTTAAGGGATTACATTAAAGTGCAGCAAGTTTTTACTTCATGAAATTTAGCAGAACCTGGAAATCCAAGCCTTTGTTTCTATCTGTTAATCTAGTTTTATGTATTTTAACAGGACATTGGTTTCAGTGTTGAATACACTGATGATTCTGGGCAAAAAACTGTAAGTTACTGAAGCCTATTAGACTTTAGCCAATTTCTTCTATTGCATCTTTTGCCTTAAATAAGCTGCTCTCACTTTGAAATTCATCTTTCCCACACCAGCAAAACTGTGGGACACACCTGAATTCTCTTGTCAGAATTTTGTTTTGCTTTGACTTCCCATGTATGACATTGGTTCTGATGTCCCCATTTATCTGTTTTCTGGGCTTTTGCTGCAGCTGATATTGCCTTATCGGCGCTATGAATCTGACCAGGTTAGTGTTTTTTTTTTTGGGTGGCATTTTATTTTTGGATGTGTACGAATTCAATCTTATGACTAACATGCCAAGTGAATGGAGTTTGTTGCAGGGTAACTTCTGCACGGTCATGGCTGGAAACTACAGGCTCATATGGGACAATACATACTCAGCCTTTTTCAGGAAGGTAAGTGGATGAATCTGGAGTCTGATGCTTCCATCATCCTTGGTTGTGATGGTTAAATATGATGTTCATGTTTGTATGGTTTTGATGGACTGATGGGGGAAAGTGATTATTAGTTACCAATGGTTTGTTTTGAAGACTAATTATTATTTTCCCTCGTTTGTCTTTTGTTTTTGAAATAGGTTCTGCGTTACAAAGTTGATTGTATACCTCCAGTTGTGGAGCCAGTTACTGCAGCTAATCAAACAGAAGAATAAGGTCTCACCTGTAGAATACGCTGATGGATGGAGGGAAAAAAGACTAGTAAATTTGTTTGTAATTGTTGTTGCAAATTAACATACTACCCGACCCTCGCTCCTTACGAGCTAGAAAGCAGGAGTGGGAAAAAAAAAAAAAAAAATCCTCGGGAGCTCATTATTTCGAGTCAAATTGGAACCTCGTCGTTTGAGAGAATTTTATTAGCTCAATTGTTCGTTTTTGTTCTGGTTTCCCTCGCCTTCTCTTACTCTCAGTTTTGGTTGGTTGATGATCCTTTGAATTTGAAAAAAAAAATGAGAAAGGAATGGTATGCGAATCTATCAGTGTCACGGTGAGATTTCAATCAGTAATATTTTGCAAGCCTCTCAACTATTAATTGGAAATAGGGAGAGTAGGATAAGGAGAATAGGGAGGAAAACAAAAGTCTAGTTGAACATTGAAACAGACCGCCATTACCGGCTCCAAAGTTATGACAACAAAGTAGATGGTATTTAAGCTCACGCGTAGCGTCTTCTGCGGTTTTATTATTAACGCCGTATTGGTTCAGACGTCTGGGTAATGTTTAAATATATGAAAATTTTGTAAAGCATGGAATTGGAGTAATAGTACGTCAGAAGCAGTTAAAAGGCGTGAGGCGGGAGTAATCAAACAACCACGCCAAACCACATCAGATCCGCTCATTGATTCGCGTCTTCGCGTGAGTGTGAATCGAAAGGCAGGCGGGCGGGCGGGCGGTTCGCCGGCGGCTAAATTTACAGAGAAATAAGCAGACGATACTGAGGAGCTATCTATTTTCACACAAAACAGAGAAACGTTAATTATTAACGTTGGGCGAACGGACGGGACTGGACCCGGGAGGAAGCGGGGGGTTAAAGCTTGCAACATTTATTTATTTATTTATTTTTTAAAGAGAGGATCGGAGTTGGGAGACGACACAGGTACAGTTGGAGTGGGATTGCAATTGCAGAGACATATGCCCATGAAAAGGTAAAAAAAGAGAGGAAAAAAATCAATTAAAATATCGTTAAAATCAAATAATAATAATAATTTAAAAAAAGGCAGTGGAGAAGAAGGAGAGGAAATTGAGAGGGAGATGAAGGCTCCCGCTGGGGCTTCCTCTTATACGTCTAGTCTTCCGACGAAGCGGCGATGGAAAGGTCTGGTCATTGGAGTTCTGGGCCTCGTTCTGCTTTCCATGCTAGTACCCCTCGTCTTCTTGCTCGGCCTTCACAACAGTTTCCAGTCTTCTTCCGGTAAGCTAATGTGTCTTTCCTTCCTTCATTTATAATTTCAACATACATATAATGGGAATGGGGAAGGGTGCTTTAGCGTTTTTCCATTAGATCTGATATCGTCCTTTTTTCTGTTCCGAATTTTTTTTTTCAATTTTTAAATCGTTTTGAAATATTGCTCTCAGATCGAGATAGTAGGCTGATCTGTATTCATCAACCTGCTTCTTAACTCTGTTGTCCATTCATCAATCGGCTCCTCCTTTTCCTTCTTAACTTTTATTGGATCCTTAGTCTCACGGGCTTATTTAATCACTCCATTGCATCTTCGGCCCCGTCAAGATAGGCATATGAAAAAATTAAAATTATTTTTATCTTTATACATTTGGTTGGAATTTGTTCTTTGTTGACCGCCTGAAATTACTAACCTTTGCAGGCTATACTTCTGAAGAACACAATTCTGACGCAGTAAGCATTCGGACTCGGCATCTCTCTACTTAATTTTTATTTGAAGATGCTGATTAAATATTATTATTTTCTATGTTTATCACTTCATAATGGGAATTAGAACGGTCTTAAAATTTATGAACGAAGGACTGATGCTGGCGCCCCAAACAAGACGAAGGTATTTTTCATTTTTGAAATTTGGTTACTTACTAACTGGTCGCCAGCTCCTTCAATTAGAATGTTAACCCCTTTTTTTTCCTCCCAATTATCCTTGTTTTCCAGGAAGACCAATCAAGACATGTAGATTATCTTTTAAGAAGATTAGGGCCTACTCTTCCGCAGGTTCATTGCATACTGCTTTGGTGGTTAAGACTCAACTTGCATTATTTTTCTCATTGAAGTCGGTTTTTTTTTTTTTTTTTTTTTGGGACAGATCTGAATAGTACATTAGTGTTACTTATTGATTTACTTTAAGTTAGTTTAGAAGTTTCATGGTGTTAAAAAATTTTCCACAGATGGGAATGTAGTGTTGTTTAGATTGTTGTTTCCATGGAAATATTTTATGTGGGCTTCATTACACTCCCGTGGGAAAAGTAAGATAACATAAGAGAAGAACAGAATTATTACAGATAGCCATTGCAGTTGTTTGAATTTTTAGTCCGAATTTCACCGTCCTTTTATTACGGAAGAATTTATTGCCTCAATGAATTCCAGTTATCACTGTTAAACTGGCCCAAAAAGTTCTTAGACTGAAGGGAACCTAGATTTTGTTGCAAATATGCTCCTTGTCCATGATGCAAGGATGAACGAGCCTTTATTTTTCTTGTAATGCAATTTCAGTTTTTGGCTTATTTCTGTTGCTGGAGAAATAGTATAATGTAGAATTGGAGGATTACTGTGTCAATCAATTTTATAAGGCTTTAGACAACCTTTTCTTTTGTATGACATCCAAGTCTTGTAGATTACTGCTTTGACTGAAGCTATTTTCTTCATTTCATTGCTTGTCTTCTGATTGTGCATTAACTTGGGATTCCTTGAACTTTTATTTTCTCATTTTAGTTCACCCCATTTGTTCAGGTTTTGGAAGGAACCAATGGAGGATGTTAAGAACAAAACAAATGGTACAATATCTATAGAAGTCTGCTCTCTCTCTCTCTCTCAATGTATCTTGTAGTTGCTTTCCTTTTAACTATTTTCTTTGTGCCTTTGGTCTTTGGAGTTGTTTCCAAATTGATCTACTTACTATTTTCCTTTCTTTGAGAACAATGCAGCTCTTACTGTGCGACCTGAGATAACAAAGCCAAGCCACAAAGTAAATGTATACATCTGATTGTAGCTGGCTTAGAGTGTTTTCGTTTCATTTTTGTCTGTGATTCAATTGATTATGAGTTTGTGTGGCAGAATACTGTATCCACTTCTAAAGGTAAGATGGCTGACAACATGAGAAATGCTGGTGAAAGCAAAGATACGTGTGAGGTAAGATTTGGTAGCTACTGCTTATGGCGTGAAGAGCATAGGGAAAACATGAAAGATTCTATGGTGAAGAAGATGAAGGACCTGCTATATGTAGCTCGGGCGTACTATCCAAGTATTGCTAAACTTCCATCACTTGACAAATTGTCACATGAACTGAAGCAAAATATTCAGGAGTTTGAGCGAGTTCTGAGTGAAACTACAGCCGATAAAGATCTCCCTTCGCAGTATGGTTAATTTTCTTGTTATATCTTCATTATAAGATATGATAAAAAGGACCTCATTTTGAAATTAAAAGATGAATTCTGAAGACAAGTTAACATAATATCTGTTATATGAGGCATAGTTAAATTATAAGTTTTTTATTTCTTCAGCAATATAATGAGAGCAAAATACGTGCCTTGTTTTACCAGGATTCAAATGAAGTTGGCTAAGATGGAAGGTGTCGTTGCCAGAGCCAGGTCTCATCCTGTGGATTGTAATAATGTTGATAAAAAATTTCGACAGTTAGTCGATTTGACAGAGGATGAAGCAAACTTTCACATGAAGCAAAGCGCCTTTCTTTACCAACTTGCAGTCCAGACTGTGCCCAAGAGTCTTCATTGTCTGTCGTTGCGATTGACTGTGGATTATTTTAGATCTCCTCCGCCTGATAAGGAAATTTTGCTTGCCGACAAGTTTCTAAATCCAGAATTGCACCACTATGTTATTTTCTCCCACAATGTACTTGCAACATCTGCTGTAATTAACTCGACTGTAATGAATGCGAAAGTATGCTTTGCATCCTTATATTACCTTTTCTGTGGATTTTGAATTTTTTTCTTGCTTATTTTAACCTTTAGTTAATTTGTTCTAATTTATGCTTCTTCTACTCTCAGGAGACATCGAGTCAGGTTTTTCACGTGCTGACTAACAGACAGAATTATTTTGCCATGAAACTATGGTTCTTCCAAAACAAATACAAGGAGGCAGTAGTTCAGGTTTTGGACATTGAAGATATTAGTTTGAATGGCCGTGATGAGGCGTCTCAGTTCCATCATATGCTGCCTGTAGAATTCCGTGTTTCTTTCCGTAATGTTGACAAACTCTCTAGAGCTTGGGTTCGAACAGAATATTTGTCTCTGTTTTCATATTCCCACTATCTTATTCCTGACATTTTCCGAACGTTGAGAAAGGTTGTGATTTTGGATGATGATGTTATTGTACAAAAAGATTTGTCAGCACTTTGGAGCCTTGACATGGGGGAGAAAGTCAATGGTGCTGTGCTTCTTTGCACAGTGCAATTGGGACATCTGAAGCATTATTTGGGTGAGAACAGTCTTACTGAGGATTCCTGTGCCTGGATGTCTGGACTAAATGTTGTCGACTTAGACAGGTGGCGAAATCATGGACTTACTAAAAATTTCCAAAGTTTGCTTCATAAGGTGTGTTAAATTTTCATCCCTAAATATTTGCCATCTCCATATTCTGCAGTCTGATGCCTTTTGCTACTCACTTTAATTACTACCATTGTGTATTTGCTAGTTTGTACTGGACAACTAACGATAAAATTGTAGTTGCACTACAGTTATTTTCACTAAGTGAAATTATTTTAATGTGATTTGGATATGCGTAAATGAAGGTTAGGAGTAACTGATGTTAATGAGACTGATGGAACATGCTGACATTTGCATGGTTTGAGGTTTCTTAACAGATAGTGACTAGTTCCATCAAGAAACATTTATTGACATATTTTGGTCCCCTGTGGTGTGATCTCTGTAACTTTAGTTTGCTTCAATTCGGGAACTATACCTCTAAAGTGGAATAAAATATATTAATTCTTCATCTTTTGGCTTTTGGCTTTTGTCTTTTGTTGTTAATGTCAATAACAGCACATGGCAGAGGATGCATCATTGGAAACTGCTATCTTGCGAGCAACTTTACTTGTGTTTCAAGGCCTCGTCTATGATCTTGATGATCATTGGGTATTGTCAGGACTGGGTTACGACTATGGGCTAGATACTGAAATTATTAAGAATGCAGCAGTCCTGCATTTCAATGGGAATATGAAGCCTTGGCTTGAGCTGGGAATTCCTAAATATAAAGGTTTCTGGAGAAAGTTTATGAGTGCAGAAAATTCATTTCTAAGTGATTGCAATGTGAACCAGTAGAGGTCATTACTTCAGGTTGAGAGTTGAAATCCTGCAGTGCTGGAGTTCGAGAAGCACAGCTGCATGCTATCCTTGTACATTGTGGCCTAAGGAATTCTTTTTGGAAGTGGGGCGATTGAGATGCAAGTGATGGTCATGATCAATTTTTCTTGCACACACATATATTTTTTAATTTGATTAATGCATTGATGATTTTTACGTTGTGGCAAAGCTGAGGATGCAAAGAATCCGTGGTGTTGTCAGTTGTTTGGGCCTGGAGGATATTAGATGTCTCTATAAACGCACATCTATTGTGTTAGGCATGAAGGCTAAGCGCATACATCAGATGACATAGCATGAAGTATCTCATCACTGTATGGTGCTTCATTTTTTCTTTCCACTGCTTTATTTATGTTAGCGAAGTGATAACCAGCTAGAAAAGTTAAATTCTTCGGAGCCAGTCTCCCATTTTTTCAAGAAAGCTTACTTTGCCAAGGATTCACGTATCTTCATAGGCTCTGGGAAATTGATATTGAATTTAGTATTGTGATTACGTTTTGATACTGTATAAGCTGCGATTGTTCGCTACCCACCATTGCAAGGGCTTTTGGATTTTCAGCGACGCCATTCCAAGTCTATTGATTGACTTAGCTGCAAGACTTAGCTGCACATGACAGAATGAATGAAACAAATAATTGCGTTTAAGTGATGAAATTTTGGCGAAATTAATCGAGGAAATGGCAAAAAGGTTAGTCAACTATAATGTACTTTATCCATACAACATCCGTGTTAATAAAAAGGTCTATTAAGAGGTGAATATAATTTTTTTAATTATTAGATATAATATATGTGTTACCTTTAATTCCTAGTTTTTAATTGGATCATTTGTATGTATTATTATTAAAATTAATATAAAATTTTTATTTTTTTTGAAACAAATAAAATTAAAAAGTTTTGAAAATGTATTGGAAGGAGTATATATATTTTAATCAAAATGTTACTCAAACTCTAATAGTGTGTATCCATTCTCACAAATATTGATTAATGTGTTAGGTATGAAAAAATAAAATTATATTTTATTATTTTATATTTTTTTAAATAGAATAATTAGTGAATTTTATTTTTTTATACTTATTATATCCATCACTATAAAAGTTTACTATAATTAATCATTAAGAGTTACTCGTACAGTAAGCATAATGACGATCTCAATTTATGAATAGAATTATAAATTTATGATCTAATTGACTTATTTTTAGTTGCACATGCTTCTAAGGGCACCCACAGCAGCCCCTTTTGGGGCTGGCCGTGGTAACTGGCACCTGAATCGACAATGATTTGATCTAGCGTGGCGCCTAACTGTTGCATTTGTTTGCTTTGCTCGTCCGGAAAAACCGGAGCAAGGCCAGGCCTTTCTTTGCATTTTTTTTTGCACTATTATTTTTTTCAAAAAAAAAAATACCAATTAATAGGAAATATTTTTCTCTACAAATTGACATGCTCTTTGACTATTTTTGGAGTTAAATTTGATATTTTTATTTTTCATTAATTGTAATAAGCATTTCATATTTATTTTTATTTATTAAATTTATTATTAATTTAGAGTATATTTTTTATTTTAATTTTAGTATAATGTAAATTTATTTTCTATTAATTATTTTAAGTATTTCATATTTAATTTGGAGTATTTATTTTCATGTTTTAAGTATATTATTAAAATTTTATTTTAATGTAATAAAAAAATTCCATTAATTGTTTTTAATATTTCGTGTATGATAATTAAAATTATAAATTGTATTATTAATATAAAAAAATTTAATAATAGTTGTGTAAATAGTAATAGCTAGAACTTAAAATAAAGGCCTGGCCTTCACTATTCACATAGCGAAATTATTAAAATTACTCACGTTATTAAAAATTTTATGTTTAATTTATCGTAATTATTTTCATGTTTTAAGTGTATTATAAAATTTTAATTTTAGTGTAATGAATATTTATTAAATTTTAATTTTAATTACGTACGTTTTTTTCTAAGTATTTCATCTTTAATTTATCGTAATTATTTTCATGTTTTAAGTGTATTAGTAAATTTTAATTTTAATGTAATGAAAAAGTTTCGATTAAATATTTTTTAGTATTTAATGTATGATAATTTTAATTTAATGTATAAGTTGCATTATTAATATAAAAGAAATTTGATAATAGTTTGGAATATGGTGAAGGAGAAAGAATTAGTGACGTGGCAAAAAAGGCCAAGGGCTGATATGGGTATTTTTTTTTATGATGGCTGTGTGAATAGCATAAGGTTGGTAATGGCGGCGTGGGTGATGTAAAGTATGGCGCAGGCCAGAAATTTGTGCATGCCCTAATAACTTCTAGTAATTTCTACGCAAGCCGATGGATAAGCAGAGTTATTTTCCTGTGTAACTATCTCCCAATTACAAATAATTCCTGTAACGATTGCTTTGTCATAGGAAAACGAAAATCCAAAACTTTGAAAATAAATTACTCGGTACCGATGCAACTAATGGAAAGCAAATTTCGGAACATTAAGCCTATATTTGGTTAATTATCTATTTAAGAAAAATTAATTTTTCTAATAAGAAAAATCTTCTCACATAATTAAAAAAAAAATTCCTCCGACATATTTTTTTATGTTAACTCCAACACGCTTTTTTCATAAGAAAATTTTCAAAACAATTGCATTCCAAACATAGCATAAATTTTTATTAAAAATAAATAAAATGTTCGATCAACTTTTCATTTTATTTCAAAAATTAAATTTAAAATTTAAACATTCAACTCGTCCGTCTTAAAAAAAAAGTTTACTTTGGAAATTTTTTTTGTCTTAAAAAAGAGTCAAATTTTAAACTAAATTCTTAAAATATCCTTATTAATAATAATTATGTACATTCAAAATCAAATAATAATAATAAAATATAAAATTATATATTTAGTAGTGTATTAAATGAGTTGTACCCAATAATAAATAAAAAATTATATCTTAATTAGAGTAGACCTTTTTTAAGCCGAAAGGAGTATTAAAATTCTCCTTATATTCATCAATAAAAACAAATTTTTACACTAATATGTAAAATCAATTATATAAATCATATTTTATTAAAAAATATAAATTTTTTAAATTTAAATAATTCATATCGTTTTAAATAATTTCTTTCTAAATAATTTTTTTCTCTTTTTAATTTGAATTAATAATTTTGTACAACACTTTTGTCTTATATGTACACATCTCTTATAATAATTTCTCTTATTTTTTTTTATATATTAGTACTCATATGAACAATTTTTTGAAAGATATTTTTACGCTTTTTAATATATTTTTTAAATTTCTAATACATCCCTTATTTTATAATTACTATTTTAAAAAATATAAAACCATTAAATGAAGTACTCCAGATACAAAGTATGAAAAGGTGTCTATAACTTCTCCCCCCGAACCTACCCCCATCAGATAGAGTTGCTACCTGGAGCTAAGCCCCCAGCTCAAGCTCCATATCGTATGTCCCCGGCCGAGCTTGCCGCGTTGAGACGGCAGCTGAATGAGCTTCTTGAAATATTATCCATACAATCGGTGCTTTCTAATTTATTTATACTTATTATATTTAGTCAGTATATCTACACATTTATTCAACAAAAATTCTATTTATATTATTTCAAAAAACTTTCCCTCCAACACCTCTTTTTAATAGAAAAATCCCACCAAAAATTTTAAACTTTCTAACAAAATTTTTGATAATAAACTACTCTTCAAACATAGCCTAATTAATCTCCCGCAACCTCTCCATCCATCATATTCCGCAATTTTTCTGTTAATTACTAAATGACCCCAAAAGTACACACAAATCATCTCAATTATTCATCACGAAATGCACTCTCTGGTTTTTTTAAATTTTATTTTTATTTTTTCACATTCAACATTTTCAAAAAAAAAATAAAAATAAAGAAAAGAGTATTTAGACTTATTTTTTATGGGAGTCTTTGGATTTAAAGCGTGGAAATTGCCGCTCCCTTAACTAAAGAGCATGCCTGATAATCTCCCGACATAGGGAAGCCGCACAGATCGGAAGCTAGCAAGTCAAAAAGGACTTCGAAATGCTAATAAATAGTTTGGTCTAAGAGATGTCATGAGTATCATCATGTACGCAGGGCCTCCATGCAGATGCAGTGAGCAAGCAGAGGTCCCTCCAACCAAGCTTGAGGGTGCCATTGTCATCTACTAAGGTGTACCCATCGGAAGGAAACATACCAAGTAAAAGGGTGGCTTGGGCGGCAGCATTTCCCCCCAAAGAGATACCCTTGAAGCCAGACTGCTGAAGCTTCTCCCTCCAATTGCTAAACTTGACGTCGCCGCTTCTTGATGGACCACCAACTGCCAGTACATTGCGTATCTCTCTTGACAGGAGTTGCTGCTCAACCACATGCCTTTCTTCGCTCTCCTCCCCGTAGCAGGCTCCCAGCGAGTCAAACAAAGCCGAGTAGTAGTGTATTGCCTCTACGAATCTTCCCAAGAAGGAACCAGCATGGCTTAGATCCTGCTCCACCACCGTCACTACTTTGGGAGCCAATCTGAAAAGGAATTAAACCTCTCCAAAATCATTCCGCACAAACATGTCAACACATATAATATATATATTATGCATGCCGAATCTACAATGTCACTGGGAATATTAATCACGATACTTATTTTGAAAAATTAGTAATCAATTAGACACACAGCATAGGAGTACTGAGAAAGGCCCATCAACAATTAATGATCCATTAGACACATTTGCAATCATTTATGTCTGAAGAACACAAAGAGCAAGTCAAGGAACCAAAATCAAATAACTGGTATCATTGTCACCTTTGCAACAGCCAGAGGGTATTGGCGTCTGAACCAGTGACATCATATAAACAATGCTGTAACCAGTGAACCGCAACTGCTTCCCTCTTGCTCACCTTCAATCTCTCCGGATCCAAATTTCCAACTCTATCTGCAATCGGATTGAACTCAAAGGAAGGCCTAACTTTTGAGCAAAACCAGATAGACGCTTGCCAGTGGCGTCCAGGGTCTCCATGGAGGTGCCCAAACCTGTCATGCGAACGAAAGGGGGACCCCCAGGGCGGGAGGCCAAGATGTGAAAGAGACCTGGCCACTGCAAACCTTGCATTATATCAAGGTCTATGATGTGAACCCTTTCCTCCCTGTCGAAAGCTTCCTGAATAGCCTGGTTGGCTGTAAAATGTGAGAACTTAATAAAGGGGCTGATCCCATTGAAAACTTGAAAGGCTGAAACCATCTTCTGGCTGTGGTGGGGCACAGCAGGCAAAGCTGCGTACATTCCCAAGCAGGAGCTCACCAGTCTTGCAGACATGGCCTCTGAGAAGTAGGCAGCGACACGCTGTGCCGATGTGCCAAATGGGGTAGATAGTTGTGATATTTCCAGGAGCATGTTGTTGGCCTCCTCCAAGTTATCTGCAGCTACAGCTTCTGCACACCGTAAAAGCAAGGTCAGCAAGTGCAAACCTTCTTCATCTCTCTTCTGCTGTTGTATTTCTTCTTTCTCTATATTGACTGCGGTAGAGGGGCAAGGGGATGACGCAGACATTGAATTTTTTGTTGCAGCATCATCAGGAGTTGGTGGAGAATCCCCATGTTGCTGATGATCTGCGTTCTTGGGAGGGGTCAACTGATTTTCGGGCTCACAAGAAGAAGATTGCTGAATAACCACCTGTAAATTCGGAAGGGCAGATGGAACAAAGGAATATCCAGAGGAGGTAGGCGTAATTGGATTATTGCGAGGGTGGCTGTTGTGGTTTCCGGCAGCTGCCAAGTATTGGTTCTGGGATTCATGAAGGCCGGCGTTGGAGGGGGGGTGGGAGGGGGCCTGGGCCTGAGCAATGAAGTCATCATCTAAATAGAGTTTAAGCCCAGGAGATCCAAAAGGCAACTGCCCTTGTGCTGCAGCAGCAGCAGCATCACCATGCCCTTGTTGTCGGTGGAAGTAATCCTGCGACCTTTCCAAATTACTTGACGGTGCTGATACAATTGATCCTTTCCTTCTTGTGTCTGAGGCTGGGACAAGGGCTGGGTTTGAGACTGGGGTATAATAATTATGAGGATGGGCGATAGGATCAGCGAGGGTGTAAGTGAGAGAGCGAAGCCTATAATCAATAAGGGCCGCGAGATTAGGGTCACATGGATGGATGATTTCCCTAACGTTCTGGATGAGCTGAGGTATGGAGACGTGGGTAGAGTTGTGGATAAGATCCTTTATAATGCTATCGATCCATGCAGTTGCGGGGCTGCTGCTGTCCTCCATGGGTATCATCAGTGTTGCACCAGCGCCATCAATGCTCGTGCTAGTGCTGGTACTAGTACTGCTGGTGCTGGAGAAGTTGACGGAAGCAGCAGTAACGACCTCCGTGTTCTGATTTGTCTCCGGAGGGAACAACGGCAGGCCGGAGAAAACACACACCGAAGGGGATGCGGTTGGGTTTGGTGTCGGTGTTGGCGGGATTTGAGGTTGTTGTGGGGGTCTTAAACGATGTAGAAGAAAAGGAGCAGCATTTCTTAAGGGATCCGTGGTGTAATTACTGGAGTTTTTCTTGGTAGAACAAAGTACCAACGCAGACTCGGAACATGACCCCCCTCCTGACGTCACGCTTGAATTGGTGGAATAAGGTGTCACCAGAGTGGTGGAGTAGTTGGGAACGATGTTGTGTGGAGGAATAGGATTGTTGACGATTATACCACAACCACTAGCACCAGCAGTTGCAGTACTAGAGCAGGATACCCCAAAATCACCTGAACATGGTGGTGGGTCGGTCGCTGGCGGCCGACGATGAAACCGGTGGCCGGATTGCAGCTCCATTTCAGAAGCAGCTCTCTTCCTCACCATCTTCCCGTTGTCAGATAGGCGGTTAATTTGGTGGAGAAGAGGTGAATGTTGTGGCACGTTCAAGTCTTTGTTAGAGGAGGAAACGTCGGGTGGCATTAATATTGGGGTTTTCTAGCCTCAACCATTCCCCGGCTCGCCGCCAGTGCTGCTGAAAATGCTTTTGACATGAAAGTATTATTTACTACGGCTACATATGTGAAGTAGGAACGAGTCTCGTATTGGACCTTCTTCTCCTCCTTTAACGGAGGTTAAAGGATAACACAGGGTGGTGAATTAAAATTAGTAATCTGATGATATTATCACTGATAATAGTAATGAAAATAATAATAATACTGAGGAGTGAGCGGTAGGAATAGGAACGGGATCCATAGACAAACGAATAGTTACATGACAAGATAGAAGCCAAGGAGATAGCGGTGCGGAGACCTCGACAGTTCATTCGGATTCTGGGGCTATATCACCTCGTTAATTACCTCCCCTTCTCTCTTTCTTCTAAGTCCTCAATTATCGAACCTGTGCTTGCACGGCCTCCAAGGACTTCTAAATACTATCATATTTGATTTTTAGTTACTAGGAGTCTAGAGTAAATACTTGACGGGTTGCCCTTTGGATGTATCTGCGCAAGCAAAAGCAGCGCTGCTGGTGCCATGAAATTTTTATCCACCATATACATAAACGCAGTCTTCAGTTTTTTTCACAAATATGCAGCTGGACCACCATGATTTACAACGTATTCATTTGCAGTACTGCCAAACAACGTATTTATATATGAGTACGACTACGACGTATTTGCAGTATTACTGCCAAACATCAAATATTATGTATGAGTGGTAATGGAAAAAACAACAGAAGAGAAAAACCAAAAAAAAAAAAAAAAGGAAACGTTTTTATGGCGACATTGACAATTTGACACACATGCAGATAAACATGAAAGAAAGAAAAAAAAAAATTGGAATAAGAAGAGATGGCTTCGAACGGGTGTGTGGTGTGTGAATAATTGGGGATGCGTTATCGTACGTAGAGTTGCAGCGACAAGCGCGGTGCAGCCGTTTTTTAACTGCGCTACTGCTTTTGTAGTTTGAAACGATCGACGCGTTGTCCGCTTGTCGTCGCTTCTTTCTGTTCTATTCGACAATTTGCTGTACCCAGTCTTGTTTGATTTGTTTGGGAGATACTTCCCCTGCATTTGCAATGTTTTGATTAATATTCGTTTACCAAAAATTAATTTTTACAATAAAAAATAAAATATTCAAATATATTTTTTTATTAAAGTTTAATATTTTTCTCTTAAATTCTTCTAATATAATTTTAAAAACTTTTTCCCTTTAATACACATTTTATTATGTTTTCACAATACATTTTTTATGAAAAAAAAATTACAAAATTTTTAATAAATTTTTTAAGATAAAATACAATTGAAATATAGCCTTAAGTAATAATGCATTGAAATTTTACTATCCGGGATGATGCAGGTAGATAATTTTGAGATAACATGCACATTTTTCTATAGAATATAAAAATGAATGATTTTTGAATGATTAACCACAAAATTATTTACATTTTAATAGAGGTGGAAAGATTCCTCAGTTTTAATCATATCATTTTATTTTACTTTATTGACAATTTTAAAAAAATAATAATATTTTTACATTTTCCAAATTATTTTTTTAATAAATTTTATTTTAAAATAAAAAGCAAAATTTAAAATACAACTTTTATACACTGGTAATGAACTATTTTTAAGGGTTTAGGGATAAAAAAATAATAATGATGATGATGATTGAATGCATATTTCTCCTCTATTTGAACATTATCCTCGTTGCGATTCTTAGTAGGAGAGAAATTTAATGATTTTAAAACGTTGGTTAATTAATTGAATTTGGTGCGTGCAGTCTGCTGTATGGAATGAAACAAACGGCGAGGTGGGTTGGGAAAATTGTCAACCAGGGCAGGTGAAAAGAGGCATGCTGCGTTGTGGCCAAGGAGCTGGATCTGTCAAGAACCGCAGGGTAGTGTTTGACATTTTGCTTTCAGCAGCATCATCATTCATGATCATCTTCACTTTTTTACCTCTCGGCTTAAATTGTTTGGCCCAATTGTTTGACTAAACAAGTACTAATAAAGCCACGTATCATCTAGGTATGAATAAACAATACTATCTAGCACGTACAAGTTGGGAATCGAGCTCACGTATTAATTAGTACTAATCGAGCTCACGTATTGAGGATCGATATAGGCTAGACCTCTAAAAGCCTATCTCGGACCCATTTTCCTGGGCTTTTGGGGATTATGAGTCACAACTGCGAACATAAGAGGAAAGAAACATGTACCAGTTGGCACCCTTTTTTATTTTTAATATTTCTTTTCATATGCATGGAGATGGGTCCTGTTGACAGTAAAAGTTGAAAATCTTTATAAGTTGGGCGACTAAAAAGTGAGCACAATTTTTGTCTGTCAGTCTTTCAACGTTCCACCTCGAGGCTCGAGGTTAGGGGACGACGGTTGCCCAATAGGTTTGGGTGATTTTCTCGACTAAACCGCGTTGATGTGGATGACCCAAATAGTCAAATTAATAATCTATCACTCTCATATTGGGCTGTACTTCATTGACATTACAAGAGCCCAATTGGCCGTAATCGCGTAATTAGGTGGAAATATATTGATTGGGCTATTTAGTTTGTCTAATTTCTTTATGATGTCCAGAAATTATTTTCTTCATCTACAAAAATATTTTATTTTCAAAATTTTAATCCTTCTATTCCAAAAAAAAAAAACCTCCTTTGGTTTAGTCCAACTAATGAGGATACAAATTTCAAATTTTTTGTGCTCAACCTTTCGAGCACTTGTAATAGATCACCCAAAGATAGCTAAGTGGGGGGAACTGCAAAATTTTAACTAAAGAAGCAAGAATTGATTTTGTGTCACCTAATCAGTTGATTGTTTTAGTGTTATTGTTATTGATGATCTACGCCACCTTAAACAACATATGATGTTTGCAACTTTATAAGTTACATGTAGGTCGATATTGTTAATATTTTTAAATTATGGAGTTATAATGTTAAATCTTAAATTTCATGATATAAACATAAGGCAATATTTTCAAATAAATAATTTATCACAAATTATTAAACCATAAGGGTTGTATACCTGATGCAAAATACATGATTCTTGATAATAGATTGAAAAACACCTCCACTTCTTAAAAAATTGGTTTTTCTCTCGTCACTCTTCTTTATGTCATAGACGGTTTGATGGCTGTATTCTATGTCTGTAAGAGATGATTAATTCATATATCCCTAACTTTAATTTGATACGTCTATCAAATACCAAAATAAACAGTTGAGATTTGTTTAACTATTAAATAGGTAATATGAACTAATTAGGAAACTGTAATTAAGCCTGACAATTCAAGCCACATTCTAAAATTCTCCCACTTGGCCTGATACCTCAACTTTAATTTAATAGTGTAAACATTAAGCGCGCAAGACAAGTATCTTGAATATCTTCATAATTTACTTCAACATAATAAATCACATAATGTGAGTTATGACAATCATACACTTTAATATTGCATACTCCCTTCCATACACCGTTACACTAGCAATTTATCATGTCAGGTATCATAAGTGATATATAAATATCATAAAGGTCTACAATAATGTCTTATAGACACATTTATTTATTGTTTAATAACATTATGTGTACACAATCATAATAAACAATAAACATTTGCCAATATGTCATAAATCTTTTATTGAATTCAAGAGTGTTAAAACATTATTACAGACAGTTATTAATACAACCAATACCCATTATTTGAACATGTTCCTTAAATGTCTTTGGTTGTAAGCATTTAGTTAAAAGATCTGCAATCATGAGATTCGTCATAATATGTTCAATACACACTCTCTGTTTATGAACTTCTTCATTTACATCAAAATATTTCAACTTTATATGTTTAACACATTTAGAGTTCCTCATCCATAATGCATGGATTGTAATTTCAAAACAAGCTACAAATTCTGCTTCCATAATGGATGAAGCAATGACAAATTGTTTGGCACTTTTCCATGAAATTGCTATTTCTGCTAAAAGAAACAAATAACCAAACGTTGACTTTCTACTGTAATGCATCCAGCAAAATCTAAATCCAAATATCCAATCACTTCTAATGGATTAGATTTTCTATGCATGAGCATATAATTATTTGTTCAGTGAGGTATCTTAATACTTTATTTGCAACTTTCCAAATATCCATACTAGGATTACTTTGATATCCGCCCAGCATTCAAATCACGAAACTTATATCGGGTATTGGGCATGTTTGTAGATACATCAAACTGCCAACAACAGAAGCATATGGAATAGATTCCATTTCATTACTTTCCACATCATTATTTGGGCATTGTATAAAACTAAATTAATCACCATTTTGTATTGGGACAACTCTTGCAGAATAGTTGTTCATATTAAATCTCTCAAGAATTCTTTCAATATGTTCTTTATGAGATAATCCTACCAGTAATTGTGATTTATTTTGGAATATCGAAATTCGTATCTCAAATGATGCCTCTCCTATATCTTTTATTTCAAAATTCTTAGAGGGAAATACTTTAGTTTTATGCAACATGCCTAAATCATTAGCAACAAATAAAATATTATCAACATATAGGACCAGAAATACAAACTTACTTCCATTGATCTTTTGATAAATACACCGATCAACAGTGTTTTATTTAAAATCAAAAGATGTTATGGTATCATTAAACTTAATATACCATTGTTGGGAAACTTGTTTAAATCCATATATTGACTTCTTAATTTTACACACTATGTGACCATTTCCTTCTAAACCCTAAATCCATATAAATTTCCTTCTCAATATCTCCATTCAGAAAAGCAGTTTTCACATCCATTTGATGTAGCTCTAAATCATATTGAGCCACTAATGCCATAGTTATTTTCATCGACTCTTTTTTTAAGACAGGTTAAAAAGTCTCTTTGTAATCAACGCCATCCTTTTGAGTATAACCATTGGTAACAAGTCTGACTTTATATCGTTTAGTATTGCCATTCGAGTTGCGTTTGGTTTTTAAAAGACCCATTTGCATCCAACTTGTTTTGATATTTTTGGCAAATCAATGAGATCCAAAACTTTGTTTTGTGCAATTGAGTTCAATTCATATTTCTTGACATAAATCCATTTATCAGACTTATCACTTTTTATGGTTTGTGAAAACGAAAGTTTCATATAGAATTACACTTATACAGACTTTGCGCTCAAACGTGCATAAATGTTTCATATACGGCAAATAAATAGTGGTTGATGGGATGGTTATACGTTGAAAGTAAAGGGTTTGAAACGCCATAACTTTACACTCAAGTGTTTATTTTGGCAACGCAATTAGTCGTTTTCATTGTTCTTGATGTGTTCTGAGTTGGATTTGATGGCTAAAATTGAGGTTGAAAAAGGTAAAATTTTTGAATGGCCATAACTTTGCAATTGGTTGTTTGTTTGAGACCCATTTTTTTATTCCATGTATCTTGTCAAGATTTACGTGAATCAAATTGCCTATGGCAGTTTGCGATGCTTATTGTCTCAGAAAATGACAATTTTCAAACAAATTCCAATTTTGGGTTTAGGGTTTAGGGTTGAGGGTTGAGGGTTGAGGATTGAGGGTTGAGGGTTGAGGGTTTAGGGTTGAGGGTTTAGGGTTTAGGGTTTAGGGTTTAGGGTTTAGGGTTTAGGGTTTAGGGTTTAGGGTTTAGGGTTTAGGGTTTAGGGTTTAGGGTTTAGGGTTTAGGGTTTAGGGTTTAGGGTTTAGGGTTTAGGGTTTAGGGTTTAGGGTTTAGGGTTTAGGGTTTAGGGTTTAGGGGTTTAGGGTTTAGGGTTTAGGGTTTAGGGTTTAGGGTTTAGGGTTTAGGGTTTAGGGTTTATGGTTTAGGGTTTATGGTTTTAGGGTTTTAGGGTTTTAGGGTTTTAGGGTTTAGGGTTTAGGGTTTAGGGTTTAGGGTTTAGGGTTTAGGAATTTAGGGTTTAGGGTTTAGGGTTTAGGAGTTTAGGGTTTAGGGTTTGAGTTTAGGGTTTAAATTTAGGGGTTTAGGGTTTAGGGTTTAAATTTAGGGTTTAGGGTTTAGGGTTTAGGGTTTAGGGTTTAGGGTTTAGGGTTTAGGGTTTAGGGTTTAGGGTTTAGGAGTTTAGGGTTTAGGGTTTAGGGTTTAGGGTTTAGGGTTTAAATTTGGGGTTTAGGGTTTAAGTTTAGGGTTTAGGGTTTAGGGTTTGGGGTTTGAGTTTAGGGTTTAGGGTTTAGGGTTTAGGAGTTTAGGGTTTAGGGTTTGAGTTTAGGGTTTAGGGTTTAGGGTTTAGGGTTTAGGGTTTAGGGTTTAGGGTTTAGGGTTTAGGGTTTAGGGTTTAGGGTTTAGGGTTTAGGGTTTAGGGTTTAGTTTAGGGTTTAGGGTTTAGGGTTTAGGGTTTAGGGTTTAGGGTTTAGGGTTTAGGAGTTTAGGGTTTAGGGTTTAGGGTTTAGGGTTTAGGTTTAAAATTTAGGAATTTAAATTTAGGGTTTAGGGTTTAGTTTAGGGTTTAAATTTAGGAATTTAAAATTTAGGGTTTAGGGTTTAGGGTTTAAAATTTAGGGTTTAAATTTAAAATTTAGGGTTTAAGTTTAGGGTTTAAGGGTTTAGGAGTTTAGGGTTTAAAATTTAGGGTTTAGGGTTTAGGGTTTAGGGTTTAGGGTTTAGGGTTTAGGAGTTTAGGGTTTAGGGTTTAGGGTTTAGGGTTTAGGGTTTAGGGTTTAGGGTTTAGGGTTTAGGGTTTAGGGTTTAGGAGTTTAGGGTTTAGGGTTTAGGGTTTAGGGTTTAGGAGTTTAGGGTTTAGGGTTTAGGGTTTAGGAGTTTAGGGTTTGAGTTTAGGGTTTAGGGTTTAGGGTTTAGTTTAGGGTTTAGGGTTTAGGGTTTAGGGTTTAGGGTTTAGGGTTTAGGAGTTTAGGGTTTAGGGTTTAGGGTTTAGGGTTTAGGGTTTAGGGTTTGAGTTTAGGGTTTAGGGTTTAGGGTTTAAAGTTTAGGGTTTAGGGTTTAGGGTTTAGGGTTTAGGGTTTAAGTTTAGGGTTTAGGGTTTAGGGTTTAGGGTTTAGGGTTTAGGGTTTAGGGTTTAGGGTTTTATTTAGGGTTTAAAGTTTAGGGTTTAGGGTTTAGGGTTTAAATTTAAAATTTAAATTTAAATTTAGGGTTTAAATTTAGGGTTTAGGGTTTAAATTTAAATTTAAATTTAGGGTTTAGGGTTTAAATTTAGGGTTTAGGGTTTAGGGTTTAGGGTTTAGGGTTTAGGGTTTAGGGTTTAGGGTTTAGTTTAGGGTTTAGGGTTTAGGGTTTAGGGTTTAGGGTTTAGGGTTTAGGAGTTTAGGGTTTAGGGTTTAGGGTTTAGGAGTTTAGGGTTTAGGGTTTAGGGTTTAGGGTTTGAGTTTAGGGTTTAGGGTTTAGGGTTTGAGTTTAGGGTTTAGGGTTTAGGGTTTTAGGGTTTAGGGTTTAGGGTTTGAGTTTAGGGTTTAGGGTTTAGGGTTTAGGGTTTAGGAGTTTAGGGTTTAAATTTAAAATTTAAATTTAAATTTAGGGTTTAAAATTTAAATTTTTTAAAATTTAGGGTTTAGGGTTTAGGGTTTAAATTTAAATTTAAATTTAAAATTTAAATTTAAAATTTAAATTTAAAATTTAGGGTTTAGGAGTTTAAGTTTAGGGTTTAGGGTTTAGGGTTTAGGGTTTAGGGTTTAGGGTTTAGGGTTTAGGAGTTTAGGGTTTAAATTTAGGGTTTAGGGTTTAGGGTTTAAGTTTAAGTTTAGGGTTTAGGGTTTAAATTTAGGGTTTAGGGTTTAGGGTTTAGGGTTTAGGGTTTAGTTTAGGGTTTAGGTTTGAGTTTAGGGTTTAGGGTTTAGGGTTTAGGGTTTAGGGTTTAGGGTTTAGGGTTTAGGGTTTAGGGTTTAGGGTTTAGGGTTTAGGGTTTAGGGTTTAGGGTTTAGGGTTTAGGGTTTAGGGTTTAGGGTTTAGGGTTTAGGGTTTAGGGTTTAGGGTTTTTAGTTTAGGAGTTTAGGGTTTAGGGTT
>CM034615.1:350910-360910 GCA_020080225.1 Gynochthodes officinalis | reverse complement strand
TAGGGTTTTAGGGTTTAGGGTTTAGGGTTTAGGGTTTAGGGTTTAGGGTTTGGGTGGGTTAGGAGTTTAGGGTTTAGGGTTTGGGGTTTAGGGTTTAGGGTTTGGGTTTAGGAGTTTAGGGTTTAGGGTTTAGGAGTTTAGGGTTTTAGGGTTTAGGGTTTAGGGTTTGGAGTTTTAGAGTTTAGGGTTTAGGAGTTGGGATTTAGGGTTTGGGTTGGGTTTAGGAGTTTAGGAGTTTAGGGGTTTTAGGTTTAGGAGTTTAGGGTTTGAGTTAGGGTTTAGGAGTTTAGGGTTGGGTTTTAGGGTTTAGGGTTTAGGGTTTTAGAGTTTAGGGTTTAGGGTTTAGGATTGTTTAGGGTTTTAGGAGTTTAGGGTTTAGGGTTTAGGGTTTTAGTTTGGGGTTTAGGGTTTAGGGTTTAGGGTTTAGGAGTTTAGGGTTTAGGGTTTAGGGTTTAGGGTTTAGTTTAGGTTTGAGGTTTAGGGTTTAGGAGTTTTAGGGTTTAGGTTAGGGTTTAGAGTTTAGGGTTTGAGGTTTAGGGTTTAGGGTTTCGGAGTTTAGAGTTTAGGAGTTTTAGGGTTTAGGAGTTTGGGGTTTAGGGTTTAGGAGTTTAGGGTTTAGAGTTTAGGAGTTTAGGGTTAGGATTCAAAATTAGGGTTTAAAATTGAGTTTACCAAGGTTTAGGGTTTCCCAGGGTTAGTTTAAAATTTAAATTTAGAGTTTGGGTTTAAGGTTAAGTTTAGAGTAAATTGGGTTCGAGTTTAGGAGTTTAGGGCTTTCGAGTTTGAGGTTTGAGGTTTAGAGTTTAGGGTTTAGGGTTTAGGAGTTTAGGGATTCGAGTTTTAGGAGTTTAGGGTTTGATTCAGGGTTTTGGGGTTTAGGGTTTTGAGATTCAAGTTCAGGGTTTCAGAGTTTAGGGTTCGAGTTTTAGGAGTGTGGGGTTTGGGGTTTAGGAGTTTAGGGTTTTAGGGTTTTAGGGTTTAGGGTTTAGGGTTTAGGGTTTAGGGATTTAGGAGTCAAGTTAGGTTAGGTTTGGGAGTTTGGAGTTTTTAGGATTAAAATTAGGAGGTTTCGAGTTTAGGGTTTGAGTTGAGTTGAGTTTAGGGTTCATTGGAGTTTAGGAGTTTTCGAGTTTAGGAGTTGGGGTTGGGAGTTTAGGAGTTTAGGTTTTTAGGGTTTTAGGAGTTTAGGGTTTAGGGTTTGGAGTTTAGAGGTTTAGAGTTTAGATTCGGGTTTAGGGTTTAGATTTAGAGGTTTTAGGAGTTTAGGGTTTTTAGGATTTAGGGTTTAGGAGTTTGGGGTTTCAGATTCGGTTTAGAGTTTAGGAGTTCCATTTAGGAGTTGGGGTTTGGAGTTCAGATTCGAGTTCGAGTTCGAGTTCGGTTTTAGGGTTTTTAGGGTTTAGGGTTTAGGAGATTTTAGGGTTAGGGTTTAGGAGTTTAGGGATTTAGGGTTAGGAGTTTAGGGTTTAGGAGTTTAGGGTTTAGGGTTTAGGGTTTAGGGTTTAGGAGTTTAGGGTTTGAGTTTAGTTGAGTTTAGGGTTTAGGGTTTAAGATTCAGGGTTTGAGTTTTAAGGTTTGAGTTTTAGGGTTTTAGGGTTTAGAGTTTAGGGTTTAGGGTTTTGGAGTTTGGGGTTTAGGGTTTAGGGTCAGATTGGGGTTTGAGGTTTGGGGTTTTGGGTTTTTTAGGGATTTTAGGGTTTAGGGTTTAGGGTTGGGTTTAGAGTTAAAATTGGGTTAAAATTGGAGTTAAAATTAGGGTTTTGGTTTTAGTTTAAATTTAGGAGGTTTTAGAGTCAGATTAGGGTTTAGGGTTTAGGGTTTAGAGTTTAATTCGGGATTTAGGAGTTTAAGGTTAAGGTTAAATTAGATTCAGGTTTCAAAGATTCGATTCAGAGTTTGGGTTTAAAGTTCAGGGTTTAGTTCTGAGTTTGAGTTTCAGGGTTTGGGGTTTTAGGGTTTAGGGTTTTAGGGTTCAGTTAGGGTTTTAGGGGTTTGGGTTTGAGTTTAGGAGTTTAGTTTTAGGAGTTTAGGGTTTAGGATTTGGGATTTTAGGAGTTTAGGGATTTTAGGAGGTTTGGGGTTTAGGAGTTTTAGGAGTTTAGGGTTTTGAGGTTTAGGGTTTAGGATTTTAGGGTTAGGAGTTTAGGGTTTAGGAGTTTTAGGAGTTTAGGGTTAGGGTTTGAGTTTGGGGAGTTTGGGGATTTAGAGTTTAGGGTTTAGGGTTTAGGGTTTAGGAGTTTAGGGTTTAGGGTTTTAGGGTTTAGGGGTTTAGGGGTTTAGGGTTTAGGGTTTTGGGTTTAGGGTTTGGGGTTTAGGGTTTCTGAGTTTAGGGTTTTAGGGTTTAGGGTTTAGGGTTTGGGGTTTAGGGTTTTTGAGGTTTAGGGTTTAGGGATTTGGGGTTTGGGGTTTAGGGTTTTGGAGTTTGAGGGTTTTAGGGTTTGGGGTTTAGGATTTAGGAGTTTAGGTTAGTTTAGGGTTTAGGGTTTGAGTTTAGGAGTTTAGGGTTTTGAGGTTTAGGGTTTAGGAGGTTGGGGTTTGGGGTTGAGATTTTAGGGTTGGGGTTTAGATTTAGGGTTTGAGGGTTTAGGTTGAGTTCGAGTTGGGATTTAGGAGTTTAGGAGTTTAGGGTTTTAGGAGTTTGACGTTACAGGAGTTAGGGTTTGAGTTTAGGGTCAAAGTTTTAGGGTTTAGGAGTTTGGGGTTTTAGGGTTTGGGGTTAGGGGTTTAGGGTTCAGGGTTTAGGGTTTAGGATTCAGGGTTCGATTTTAGGGTTTTGAGGTTTAGGGTTTTAGGGTTTAGGAGTTTAGGGTTTAGGGTTTTTAGGAGTTTAGGAGTTTAGGGTTTTAGGGTTTGAGTTTAGGGTTTAGGGTTTAGGTTGGGTTTAGGGTTTAGGGTTTAGGGTTTAGGGTTTAGGGTTTAGGGATTTTGGAGTTTAGGATTTTAGGAGTTTAGGTTTAGTTTAGGTTGGTTTCAAAGGTTGAGTTTAGGGTTAAGGTTAGAGTTAAGTCAGGAGTTTTCAAAATTTAGGGTTTAAAATTCAAAATTTAGGAGTTTAAAGTTAAGGGTTTAGGAATTTAAATTAAGGATTTAAAGTTTCAGGAGTAAAGGGTTTTAGGGATTTAGGTTTAAGGTTTTAGGAGTTTAAAATTTAAGTTTAGGGTTTAAAGTTTAAGGTTTAGGGTTTAGAAGTTTAGGGATTTGTTTCGAATTTAAAATTTAAATTTAAAATTTAGGATTTAAATTAATTCATTTGGGATTTAGGGTTTAAAATTTAAGTTTAAGTTTAGTTAGTTTAAATTTAAATTTTAGGAGTTTAGTTTGAGTTTAGGGATTTGAGTTTGAGATTCTGAGTTCAGTTTAGGAGTTTAGGAGTTCATTCTAGGGTTTAGGGTTTTAGAGTTTAAGGTTTAGGAGTTTGGGTTTAGTTTAGGGTTTTAGGGTTTAGGGTTTTTAGGTTTTGAGTTTAGGGTTTAGGAGTTTAAGGAATTTAGGAGTTTAGGGTTTAGGGTTTAGGGTTTAGAGTTCAGGGTTTAGGGTTTAGGTTAGGAGTTTAGGAGTTTAAAGTTTAGGGTTTAGGGTTTAGGAGTTAAATTTAAGTTTGGGATTTAGGAGTTGATTGAGATTTAGAGTTTGAGGTCTAAATTTAGGGTTGAGTTTAGGGTTTAGGAGTTTAGGGTTTAGGAGTTTAAGTTTTAAGGTTTAGAGTTTAGGAGTTTAGGAGTTAAAATGGGATTTGGGTTTGGGGTTTAGGGTTTTAGGAGTTTAGGGTTTTAGGATTTAGGGTTTAGGGAGTTTAGGGATTTAGGGTTTGGGAGTTTAGGAGTTTAGGGTTTAGGGTTTAGGAGTTTAGGAGTTTAGGGTTTAGGAGTTTAGGGTTTAAGTTTAGGGTTTAAGAGTTTTAGGGTTTGGGTTTAGGAGTTTAGGAGTTTTGAGTTTAGGGTTTAGGGAGTTTTAAAGGAGTTTGAGTTTAGAGTTTAGGGTTTAGGAGTTTTAGGAGTTTGGGTTTAGGTTTGAGGTTTGAGTTTTAGGAGTTTGAGGTTTTTAGGGTTTGGGTTTTAGGGTTTGGGTTTAGGAGTTTAGGGATTTTGGAGTTTGAGTTTAGAGGTTTAAGTTTGAGTTTGGGATTTGAGGTTTTAGGAGTTTAGGGTTGAGTTTGGGGTTTAGGGTTTGAGTTTTTAGGGTTTTTAGGGTTTTAGGTTGAGTTTAGGGTTCCAAGGGGTTTTTAGGGTTTAGGGTTTAGGGTTTTTAGGGTTTGAGTTTAGGGTTTAGGATTTAGAGTTTAGGGTTTAGGGTTTAGGGTTTGGAGTTTGGGAGTTTAGGGTTGGGAGTTTTTGGGGTTTAGGGTTTTAGGGGTTTAGGAGTTTAGGGTTTAGGGTTTTTAGTTTTAGGGTTTAGGAGTTGGGTTTAGGGTTTGAGGTTTTGGGGTTTAGGGTTTAGGGATTTAGGGTTTTAGGGTTTGGGAGGTTTAGGTTTTAGGGTTTAGGAGTTTAGGAGTTTAGGAGTTTAGGGTAAGTTTAGGGATTTAGGAGTTTGAGAGTTTGGGGTTTGGGGTCAGGTTAGGAGTTTAGGGTTTGGGGTTTAGGAGTTTTGGGATTTGGGGTTTGGAGTTTAGAGTTTAAAATTTAAAATTTAAATTTAAAATTTAAAATTTAAAATTTAAATTTAAATTTAAATTTAAAATTTAAAATTTAAAGTTAAATTTAAAATTTAAATTTAAAATTTAAATTTGAAATTTAAATTTAAGATTTAAATTTAAAATTTAAAATTTAATTTAAATTTAAAATTTAAAATTTAATTTTAAGATTTAAATTTAAAATTCAAAATTCAGTTCAAAATTTAAAGTTAAAATTTAAATTTAAAATTTAAATTAAATTTAGAATTTAAAATTTAAAATTTAAAGTTTAAAATTTAAATTTAAAATTTAAAATTTAAAATTAAATTCAAATTCGATTAAAATTTAAAATTTAAAATTTAAAATTTAAATTAAAATTTAATTTAAAATTTAAAATTTAAAATTAAAATTTAAATTAAAATTTAAAATTTAAAATTTAAATTTAAATTTAAATTTAAAATTTAATTTAAATTTAAATTTTTAAATTTAAATTTAAATTTAAAATTTAAATTTAAATTTAAATTAAAATTTAAAATTTAAAATTTAAAATTTAAGTTGAGTTTGAAATTTAGGATTTAGGAGTTTTAGGGTTTAGGAGTTTAGGAGTTTAGGGTTTTAGGGTTTTAGTTTAGTTTGAGTTTGGGTTTTAAAATTTAGTTCAGGTTTAGGGTTTAGGAGTTTTAGGGTTTAGGGTTTGAGTTGGGATTTAGTTTGAGGGTTTAGGGTTTAGGGTTTTAGGTTTTAGGAGTTTAGGGTTGGGTTTAGGGTTTAGGGTTTAGGAGTTTAGGGTTTAGGGTTTAGGGTTTAGGGTTTGGGGTTTTTAGGAGTTTTTGAGGTTTGAGTTTAGGGTTTAGGAGTTTTGGGTTTAGGGTTTAGGAGTTTAGGGTTTAGGAGTTTGGGTTTTAGGATTTAGGGTTTAGGGTTTAGGGTTGAGTTTAGGGTTTAGGTTAGGGTTTTGGAGTTTTAGGGTTTGGGTTTTTAGGGTTTGGGGTTTTGAGGTTTAGGGTTTAGGGTTTGGGGTTTAGGGTTGGAGTTTAGGGTTTAGGGTTTAGGAGTTAAAATTAGGGTTTAGGGTTTAGGGTTTAGGGTTTAGGGTTTTAGGAGTTTTTAGGATTTGGGGTTTTAGGGTTTAGAGGTTTGGAGTTTAGATTTAAATTTAGGTTAAGTTTAGGGTTTAGGATTTTAGGGTTAGGGTTTAGGGTTTAGGATTTAGAGTTTAGGGTTTAGGGTTTGAGGTTTGGGGTTTTGGGAGTTTAGGGATTTAGGGTTTGAGTTGAGTTTAAAATTTAAATTTAGGGTTTGAGTTTTTAGGGTTAAAATTTAAAATTGGGGTTTAGGGTTTAGGGTTTAGGGTTTAGGTTTAGGAGTTTAGATTTGAGTTTAGGGTTTCAGGGTTTAGAGTTTAGGGTTTAGGAGTTTAGGGTTTGGGGTTTAGGAGTTTAGGGTTTAGGGTTTGGGTTTTAGGGTTTGGGTTTAGGGGTTTGGGGTTTGGGGTTTAGGGTTTAGGGTTTAGGGTTTTTAGGGTTTAGGGTTTTAGGGTTAGGGTTTAGGGTTTTAGGGTTTAGGGTTTTAGGGTTTGGGGTTTAGGGTTTAGGGTTGGGTTTTTAGGGTTTAGGGTTTAGGGTTTGAGGTTTAGGGTTTTAGGAGTTTTAGGGTTTAGGAGTTTAGGGTTTAGGGTTTGAGTTTAGGGTTTAGGAGTTTGAGGTTTAGGGTTTAGGGTTTAGGAGTTTAGGGTTTAGGGTTTAGGGTTAGGAGTTTTAGGGTTTAGGGTTTAGGAGTTTGAGTTTAGGGTTAGGGTTTTAGGGGTTTAGGGTTTGGGAATTTAGGGTTTAGGGTTTTAGGGTTTAGATTTTAGGGTTTAGGGTTTAGGGTTTTGAGTTTGGGTTTTAGGGATTTGGGTTTGGGTTTGAGTTTGAGTTTAGGGTTGGATTTAGGGTTTAAAGTTTAGGGTTTAAAGTTTTGAGTTTAGGGTTTAAAATTTAAATTTAGGAGTTTAGGGTTTATTTAGGAGTTTAAATTTAATTTAAAATTTAAAATTTAAATTTAAAATTTAAAATTTAAATTAAATTCAAATTTAAAATTTAAAATTTAAATTTAAAATTTAAATTTAAATTTAAATTTAAAATTTAAATTAAATTTAAATTTAAAATTTAAATTTAAATTTAAAATTTAAATTTAAATTTAATTAAATTTAAAATTTAATTTAAAATTTAAAATTTAAAATTTAAAATTTAAAATTTAAATTTAAAATTTAAAATTTTAAAATTTAAAATTTAAGGTTTAGGGTTTGGGTTTAGGGTTCAGGGTTTGGGGTTTTAGGTTTGAGTTTAATTTAGGGTTAGATTTAGGGTTTGGGGTTTTAGGGTTTAGGGTTTTAGGGTTTAGGGTTTAGGGTTTTAGGGTTTGAGTTTAGGGTTTTGAGGTTTTAGGGTTTGAGGTTTGAATTTTAGGGTTTAGGAGTTTAGGGTTTAGGGATTTAGGAGTTTAGGAGTTTAGGGATTTTGAGGTTTGGGGTTTAGGGTTTAGGGTTTAGAGTTTAGGTTGGGGTTTTAGGGTTTAGGAGTTTAGGAGTTTTAGGGTTTGGGTTTTAAGGAGTTTAGGATTTAGGGTTTAGGGTTTAGGGTTTAAAATTTAAAATTTAGGGTTTTGGAGTTTGGTTAGGGTTTAAGGTTTAGGGATTTAGGGTTTGAGTTTAGGGTTTGGGTTTAGGGTTTGGGATTTAGGGTTTAGGGTTTGGGTTTAGGGTTTAGGGTTTGGGTTTAGGAGTTTAGGGTTTGGGGTTTAGGAGTTTAGGGTTTTTAGAGGTTTGAGGTTTCAGGGTTTAGGGATTTTAGGGGTTTTGGGGTTAGGAGTTTAGGGTTTAGGAGTTGGGGTTTAGGGTTTAGGGTTTAGGGTTTTAGGAGTTTTTGAGTTTAGGGTTTAGGGTTTAGGTTTAGGGTTTAGGGTTTAGGGTTTGGGGTTTAGGGTTTAGGGTTTTAGGAGTTTAGAGGTTTTAGGAGTTTAGGGTTTAGGGTTGGAGTTTAGGAGTTTAGGTTTAGGGTTTAGGGTTAGGGTTTTAGGGTTTTGAGTTTTTAGGGTTTTGGGGTTTAGGAGTTTAGGGTTTTAGGGTTTAGGGTTTGGAGTTTAGGGTTTGAGGTTTGGGTTTAGGGTTTAGGGTTTAGGGTTTAGGGTTTGGAGTTTAGGGTTTAGGGTTTGGAGTTTGGAGTTAGGAGTTTAGGGTTTAGGGTTTAGGAGTTTAGGAGTTTTAGGGATTTAGGGTTTTAGGGTTTAGGTTAGGGTTTTAGGGTTTAGGGTTTAGGGTTTTGGGTTTAGGAGTTTGAGTTTGAGTTTTGGGTTTGAGTTTAGGGATTTAGGGTTTTAGGGTTTGAGTTTAAAGTTTAAGTTTAGGGATTTAGGGTTTAGGGTTTTTAAGTTTAGGGATTTAAATTTAGGAGTTTAGTTTAAAATTTAAGTTTAGATTTTAGAGTTTTAGGGTTTAAATTTAGGGTTTAGGAGTTTAGGGTTAAATTTAAAATTTAAAATTTAAAATTTAAAATTTAAATTAAATTTAAAATTAAAATTTAAAATTTAAAATTTAAAATTTAAATTTAAATTTAAAATTTAAAATTTAAATTTAAAATTTAAAATTTAAAATTTAAATTTAAATTTAAATTTAAAATTTAAATTTAAATTTAAAATTTAAAATTTAAATTTAAAATTTAAATTTAAAATTTAAAATTTAAAATTTAAAATTTAAAATTTAAAATTTTAAATTTTAAAATTTAAAAATTTAAATTTAAAATTTAAATTTAAAATTTAAAATTTAAAATTTAAAATTTAAAGTTTAAATTTAAAATTTAAATTTAAAATTTAGGTTTTTAGGAGTTTAGGGTTTAGGGTTTTAGATTTGAGTTTGGGGTTGAGTTTAGGGTTTAGGTTAAAGTTTGAGTTTGGAGTTTTAGTTTAGGGTTTGGGGATTTAGGAGTTTAGGGTTTTTGAAATTTAAATTTAGGAGTTTAGGGTTTGGGGATTTTAGGGTTTAGAGTTCGGGTTTGGGGTTTAGAGTTTGGGAGTTTAGGAGTTTAAATTGGGTTTAAAATTTAAAATTTGAGTTCAAAATTTAAAATTTAAATTCAAATTTAAATTAAAATTTAAAATTAAATTTAAAATTTAAAATTTAAAATTTAAATTTAAAATTTAAAATTTAAATTTAAATTTAAAGTTAAATTTAAATTTAAATTTAAATTTAAATTTAATTTAAAATTTAAATTTAAATTAAATTAAAATTTAAATTTAAAATTTAATTTAAATTTAAATTTAAAATTTAAAATTTAAATTAAAATTTAAATTTAAATTTAAAATTTAAATTTAAATTTAAGGTTTAGGGTTTAGGGTTTAGGGTTTAGGGTTTGAGTTTAGGGTTTAGGGATTTTAGGAGTTTAGTTTAGGGTTTAGGGTTTAGGGTTTGGGGTTTGGGTTTAGGGTTTAGGGTTTTAGGGTTTAGGGTTTAGGGTTTGGAGTTTAGGGTTTGAGTTTTGGGTTTAGGGTTTGAGTTTAAGAGTTTAGGGTTTTAGGGTTGAGTTTAGAGTTTAGAGTTTAGGGTTTAGGGTTTAGGGTTTGGGAGTTTGAGGTTTAGGGTTTAAGTTTAGAGTTTGAGTTAGGGATTTGGGATTGGGTTTAGGGTTTAGGTTTTAAAATTTGAGTTTTAAAGTTTAGGGTTTAAAATTTAAGGTTAAAGTTTGGGGTTTTAGGAGTTTAGTTTTAGGGTTTAGGAGTTTAAGGGGTTTAGGGTTTAAATTTAAAATTTTAGGGTTTTAGGAGTTTAAATTTAAATTTGGGTTTAGAGTTTAAAATTTAAAATTTAAAATTTAGGGTTGGGGTTTAAAGTTTAGGGTTTAGGTTTAGGAGTTTAAGTTTTAGGGTTTAAAATTTAAAATTTTAGGAGTTTAGGGTTTAGGGTTTAGGAGTTGGGGTTTTAGGGTTTTAGGGTTTGGGTTTAGGGTTTTTAGGGTTTTGAGTTTAGGGTTTGGGGTTTAGGGTTTAGGGTTTTTAGGGTTGGGTTTTAGGGTTTGGGGTTGGGGTTTAGGGTTTAGGGTTTAGGAGTTTGAGGTTTGGGGTTTTAGGAGTTTTAGGAGTTTAGGGTTTAGGGTTTAGGGTTTTAGGGTTTGGGTTTAGGGTTTAGGTTTTAGGGTTTTAGGGTTGGAGTTTAGGGGTTTTTAGGGTTTAGGGTTTGGGGTTTAGGGTTTAGGGTTTTTTAGGAGTTTAGGAGTTTAGGGTTTGGGTTTAGGGTTTTAGGAGTTTAGGGTTTAGGGTTTAGGAGTTTAGGGTTTTGGAGTTTTTAGGAGTTTAGGAGTTTTAGGGTTTGGGGTTTTTAGGGTTTAGGGTTTGAGGTTTGGGGTTTAGGAGGTT
>CM034615.1:0-328310 GCA_020080225.1 Gynochthodes officinalis | reverse complement strand
ACTCTTTTGATCAATGTTTGATCATGAACCAAGGTTTTGAAACATTGCATTTAGACTAACTCGTTCTTAACTATAAAAATGTCATTTTAAGGTTAAATAATGGATAGTTTTAGGTCATGTTGTCATATAGATACTGAAGTAGTAGATAAGGCCAAGATTGATTTAATTACTTAGTTTATCTAATTTCTATTAATGCAAGCAAGATTTGTAGTTTTTGGTCATTGGCATGTCATTAAATCACCAAAAATAAAATCCAATTCTCAAAACTTTGAGTATAGCGGAGTCGGGTCGCCTCTCAGTGGAGTGGTGGATCATCTTTCAATAAAATAATTGAGGGTTGTTTAGACAAGACTTTAAAAAATGCAAAATAACAAATTAAAACTAAATGTAGTAATTAATGGGAACTAGAAGTTGGGAAAATTCAATAATTAACAAGCTCCACTAAAGGAATAATTTTAGAACTAGTTTATTCAATCTTCAATATTGACACAAGATTGAATCTCATAAATTCACAAATAAATTGGTTATAATTACTTAGTACCACTCATAGTTTATAAGTGGATCGGGATTCTACGTGAGGATTGATTTGGGGTAGTAAGATCAGATCTAGGATTGTAAAATCATAAGATCCTACAAAAAAAGGACCAAAATAACTATAATTATTCATATTTTACTCATTCCTACATTGATTTTTCACAAAAATAAGTTGTACTTGTGTTAAATTGTAAAAAATCAATATTATAAAATATACAATGTATGTGCGTTTTGATTTTTGTCCAAATCCTGTTTAACAACAAACATCTATCATTCAATCATTCAACCACACTTTTACACAAAATAATAATAGCACCAAATAAAATATATAATGCATCTTAAATCACCAAACATGAAAAATTTACATCCAAATAGACAATGTAAATAAATCCATTAAAGTTTTAGCTAAAACATTAAATTTAATAACAAATTAAAGCTACAACTCAAATTTAACAATATGAATATTTCTACACAAATTACATCATCATCATCAAATTCATCATCTTCATCTTTATTAAAACATCCTAATTTATAATTATCAAAAATGTATATCATCATAATTGAACTCATCATCTTCGTGATCACAATCTTCATTTTCAACTTCATTTGGATCATCAATTAATTGAAATTTGTTGCTGCTCTTTGACTTGTGGCATCTTGCCCACGAGACCCGCTTGGTCCAGAATCATCTAAGAAGTAAACAAACTGATCCAATTATACATTAAAATATTTTAAATAAGTTATAATAAACTTACAAATTAAATTACTTACTAGCCCTCATGATATTCCTTGCTAATAGATTGAATCTCATCATCACTCACTTTCTCTTTCTTCTTCTCTAAGTGTTGTGATTTGGATTTTCATCCAAAACTTTCAACCATGTGTTTCTCAAGTTGGTAAGCACTAGATTCTCTTATCTCCTGTTATCCACTCATCATCAAAAGAAAGATCTTCACATGTATCTTCAATTAATGAAGACTTGGTAGATTCTCTTTGCCTTTGTCTCTCTTTGCAATTTCAAATTCTACATAACAAAACCAAATCATTCATTCTTTCTATGGTCGAAAGTGATTCCTTCTTTCGAATATACCTAAAATTTGATGTTAGCAACTAGTTAAACAAACTAAATGCCTTTTAAATAAGAGTACTTAACGCAAACAAAAACAAGAAAAAATTCACAGTAGATACCAATTCAAATGCGCCTGGGGCCATGCTCACGGCCTGCATTAAAAGCTACAAGTCAAACTTAGCACTTCGAATAGCAAATTTTCGTGAACTTTGACAATCATCTCCGTAAGAGAACCACCAATCAACTATAACCAAATAAAACAACTATTAGCAAATTCTCATATTGTCCAAAATCGATTAAATTCAATAATACATGGAAAATCATATTTTCAATATATTAAATTACTAACCTAGGACTTCTTATCTCTTGTCTGAATAGCACCATCGCATTCCAAATAATCCATATGAATTTCTAAATTTATCCATTGTGAATTCAATTTTTTTATTCATCGCGTATAAAAATCATTCTATAAATACACTCATTACAAACCACGCTTTAATAGTGACATATGCTTGAAAGTTTGAATCAGAATGAAAATGAGGGTTCAAGTAATATCCCGTAGCATGGAAAGGTTGACTAAGCATTCCATCCCATCAGCTTATCAATTAAGGCAAAATAGGCTCATATCTACCACAAAAAAAGTTGAATAATTATATAATCATTTTAAAAACCACATATAAAATCTAATAGAGATTTATAAGTTACTACGAAATACAAGTGAATGTTTTACCTCTTTTTAACATTGTTCGTGTTTGCCTTGATTTCTTCCTTTGCTTCCTCCACGCTTTATACGAAAAACCCGTAGCCCGGTGTGTCATCGGAATCAACCATCCTCAAAACCTTAATAAGCGGTGTTGCAATCTTCAAGCATTATTCAACATTTGGCCAAAATCCTCGACTATCAAAATAATAGAGCACATATCAATTCCTTTCTTTTCTTAGCATACACACTCTTTTGCCCATTTTTTCAGATGAAAAAAGAGTGAACAAAGCTCACTTTTAGGTCATTTAGTCATCTCATGGTTAAATATGAATTAGCAAATTGTGTAATGAGAGGTCTAACTAACTTCTTGGGTATATCTGTAAATTCTTTCATCCAATTTACAATCGCACCCCATGAATAAATATAAGAAACTACATATTTAGCTTTATGTGATAGTGGCCTTTTGCATAGGATCATATTTTTCAAAATCTTCCAAAGATCAATGTTGATCAATGCAATGTGCGCATAAGGAGTCCAAAATAGATTTTTTCTCTTCTCCATTAACAATCTTTCAAATATGCTTTGTATAGTTGGTTTTGTATTGTCGGCAGAATCAACCGTATAACATTTTCCTCTCCCCTCTTCTCTACAATGTTATCTAACATTTCAAATATTTTTTGTGCTGTCTTTGATATGGCATCATCCATAGTGATCCAATCGAACATAGAAAAGAAAAATGTACAGTACTGACTATTTGCCGAGGAAATTGCACATTTTTCTTTTTTGATCGTGGTCCATCCATCGAACATAAGCATCAGTAAATCTGTTAATTTCATTGCTCCTTGTACCTTTGTTTAAGCTTAACTTAGTGTCGCATTGATTTCTCTTCAAACAATCGCTTTCTCTCAACTCATGATATGATTAGGTGGCTTCAAAGCCCCTTCCATATTCTTCCAATTTTTGCATCATTTAATGAAAAAATGGATTATTCTTATTCATCGCATTGAAAGGAAGAAAAGTAGTATAGAACCAACGCTACGCACGTAGTCGATAAACTTCATCCATTTCCTTATTCAAAGGCATTGGGAAATGAATAGTGCTAGTATAGAACCATACGCTACCATGAGTTGACAAACTTCATCCCTTTCCTTATCTATGGCATTGAAAATGAAAAGTGCTAAAGATGTAACTATACGCCATGAGCTATACAAACTTCATCCCTTTTTCTTTTTCTTCCACTTCTCATTTATGGTTGATTGTTTTCCTTTTTTTCCTCTAACCTTTTAAGAACAAACTTATCCATAGAGCCTCTTTGTTTGTTTCCATCATGTTCTTCCTGCATCAAATCAATATAAATTACTGAATTTCACTTTCTTTCTTAGTTTTGATTCTCCCTGCATTTCTGCACTAAGCATTTCAAGCATGATGTTCCTAACAATCTCATCCTAAAACTTGTGGAGCATGGTTCTAACATTTTGATGTATGCAAGCCAAATGATGCTTTAATCTATATATGCCTCCCGCTTGAATGACTTTATAGAACTTGCATTGCACTCTTTTTTTTGTTGGATCAATCTCACTCTGTATTTCCAAGGACCATCTAGTTGAGCATCTGGGGCATTTTTATGTGATTTTGCTTTTGGATTAGAAGGCGACATTCTAAAATTGCAATGTTAGGGAAAAAAGTTAGGTTGGAGTTATCTATTTTTCAATCTACTTTGGTCAAGAAACATGTAGGAAAAAACTAGAAAAACCTGTGATAAAAACCAAAAATCGAGTCTTCATGTAGGCCAATTCATTTCAATCCGCAACAACTTGGAGTAAAAAAAGAGAAAAGTCCATCAAACATATTTAAGAAAACCCGGAAAAATCAAGAAAAAACTAAAGTTTCAATCCATCAAATATATTTCTTAAAAACCCAAAAAAGGGAGGGAAAAATCGAGGTTTCAATCCATGAAACATATTTCAGTAAAAAAAAACCTGAAAAACAGAAAAACCCGTGTTTCAATCCATCTAGGCCAATCTCGAAAAATCAATGCGCCATCTGAGGCAATTCAAAAACAAGAAAAACCTAGAAAAATACATGGAAAAGTCCATCAAACATACTCTTAAAACCAAAAAAATAGGAAAACACAAGCGTTTCAAATCCATGAAACAAATTTTCAGAAAAGATTAGAAAAATAGGACAAAAACCAAGTTTCGACTCCATGAAACATATTTTAAAAAAACCTAAAAACTGTGTTTTAGTCCATTAGACATATTTCAAAACTAAAAATTCTGTATTTCAATCCATGAAACATAATCTAAATGGATAAATTGGTTAGTTCAAATCATTGCATAGAAATAATATTATTTGATTGATCTAAGTTCATCCAATTTCTTATTTATTATATTACTATTTTTATTTGGTTGAATCGTTGAATAAAATCAACCAAGTGGGAAATCTTTCTCTTCCCTTTCACCATTTTTATTTTATTCTAGTATTGTTCCTACCGATGTATTGAATAATGAGATAGAAAAGGAATATTGATTGTGGTATCATATTAAATTAAGTGAAGTTTGAGGGGAATTTTAGGAAAGAGATCTCTTTCCTTTTTTTACCCAACTCTATAATATCCTCATTTTTTCCATTACTCTATATTGTACTATAAATGAGTTGTATATTCCCTAAATAAATTAGCTTGAGTAGCACATTAATTTTTTTTTTTTAAAAAAGATTATTTCAATGATGGCCTCCATGGATTCTACGCCTATATATGCCGCTATAAAGTTGCAAAAAATTAAACAGAAAAAACCAAACCATGTTCTTCTTTGTTTCCAAAAGAAAAAATAGAAAAAAAGAAAGTAGAAAATAGAAACATGAACAAGAATAGAAATATGCAATAGAAGCTTGGTGCTGATTTAACTGCATAACACAAACCATTCATCACAAGGTTTCAAACCTCCAACAAAGTCTATCACAATGGTCTAACTAATAGTACATTCAAGACAAAATTAGAGTGGAAAAACTAAAACTAGAAAGAAAATAAACATCATCCGACAAAGATAGACTCAAGTTGGACAAATGTATTCACATGAGCGAGAAACAAAACAAGAATAGATACGAAATGTAATGAAGGCTCAATGTGATTTCAAATACAGAATGTAAACAGGACAAATACATGAATTCTTTCTTTCAATTTAGCTCATTTATTTCAAATGATGATGATGATGCCTCACGGCGAGATAACAAGTAGAAAATCCAAGCCATACAAAAGGGTTGGATACATCAACAAAATTCTTGATCCCAACTCCTACGTTCCTAACAGGTGAGCTTATAAAAGTAAAAATCCAATAAAAAGAGGCCATAAGATTTTCAATTTTGTAATATTATTATATAATACATTCGCCCACATTCAAGACCAAGAAAAACATGAAAGATATGTAACATCTACATTTAATTTTCTAAAAGTAAAGATGACCTAGCAACCTAAAAGCCCGTAATATACTCTAATTTTTAAGATCAAGAGTGAGTCATTGCTCGATAGGCGGATTGACTGGTTGAAGATCTTGGTTCAATTGGTGTCGATTGACGGATTGACTAAAGCTTAAAGGTGAAGAGTGACTCATGTGCGATTACTGATTCGATTCAAAGATTGAAGAAAGTGAAGATTGAAGTGAAAATGGACGCCGAGGATTACAAAGTGCTTAAAAAACCCAAAACGATGTCATTTTGTTAAACGACAATGTTTTAAAAAAATGGGATCGTTGTGATCGATAGAATTGCAATTCTACCGATCCTATTAATCCTAAGCGATCCTACCGATTCTACCTAACGAATGATCCCGAGCAATCTGGATCGATTTTATGTGTCCGAATGGATCGTGATCCTATCCTAATCTTGATTCTACCAATGATTTTGACAACTACAGTACCACTAAGCAACTAATTTCTCCTTATTTTGTCAAGAATTAAGAGACCTTATTAATCACTTCTTTTGTCGTAAATAACCTGAACTACCATGTAATTCAATTTACCCACAAAGATTAAGAATTAGAGAAACTCAATTGTAACCAACAAACTTACATCGTGGTTTTTTAATTAGATTGTTTATCTTTTGACACAATTGAATCACTTACCAAGTAATAATCATACCAATTGCTACTTCACTAAAACAATAAAACCTTGACATCCTAGTTAGTAGTAGATTATATTGTCAATCAAATAATATTGTCAATCAAATAATGGGGTCAATTACCCAATTAAATAACACAATCATAAATAATAAATTGCGTGAAATAAACAAATACCTATGAATTTATAAGAACATTAAAAACAATAAGTCTCACAATTGTTGTAGAACTAGCCTTCAATTATCGCTCAACTAGAATACGGATTTAGTTTCTAGACATGAAAGATGAGACAACAAAGTAAAAAGGAGAAAAGAGATAGTGAAAGGAGAAGGAGAGAGAAGAGATGTGTGTGTAGTGGCTACTTTTTTTCTCTTTGCACCTCTAGGGTTTTCTTTATAACTCAAGTTGTTTTCAAAAAGTTTGGTAAATATCATAATGCTTAAAAAGGTTACTAAAACTAAATTTTATTAAAAAGGAAATATAATAAGAATATAATAATTACTCCTAACTAAAATAAAATATTTTTTTCTAAAATCTTGGCTGCAATATTCTCTTTCTCTAAATGTCTTTTAGTTATGCAATGTTCTCCTCTTTTAATGAAAATCTTGCTCACCTGTTAGTGCTTTGCGTGCTTACGCCTTAACACTGTAAGGCCTCTAGTCACATTTTTTCACAAAATTCCGCTTTTAAACTTCTTTTTCAAACTCTACTTTCAACATGTAAAACACAAAGCATAACCAAATCAATTAAATTCATCCTAAAATCAATTAAATATCATATAAATTATTAATAAAGATATATACAAATTAAGCTCCATTAGTCAAGCAAGTTTTATTAGGAAGTTCATCAAGGATTTTTCATAAATTGCACAACCATTATCAAACTACTGCATCGCGAACAATATGTTCTATTCAAATTTGGATAAAATTACCGATTATTTTTGACAAGTTGAAAGCATTGCTCACTTCCGCACCAATTAAATAGCCACCCAATTGAATTTACCTTGAACCTGTGTGATGTGAGTCAATATACTGTAGGGCAATTCGTCAAAGATAGGAAAGAGTAGCCATGTGATCTATTATGCATCGTGGACTTTGAACCCGCTCAATGCAATTATGCACTCACCAATTGAAAGAGCCGCCATTGTCTTTGCTTTTGACAAATTTAGGTCTTATTTATTAGGATCTGTGTTATTGTTTACACCGACCATTAAGCTTTAAATTTTGTAAGTTGTGGATTATGTCTCAAAGTGGATGAAGCAAAAGCTACCAACTAACGACTCTAAGGTTGTTGTAGGCTCTCAAATCTAACATCTTTAGTAGATTTGGGATTCTCGAGTAATAATTAGTGATCATGAACATACTTTGTAACTCGCATTGTCGGGCCTTGATGCAAATATGGCTTCAACATTGGGTTGCCAGCCTACCATCCATAAACAAATGGGCAAGGTGAAGTCTCCAATTGAGAAATCAAGAACATTTTGGAGAAAATGGTTAAACCAAACGTAAAGATTGAGTGTCGCTTGGAAGAAGATGCACTCCAGCCTATCACATAGCATACAAAACTCCTCATTGGCATGTCGCCATTGATTGATATACGGTAAGTTCTACCATTTTCGATTGAAATTGAACATCATGCTTTTGGGTAGTTAAACAATGCAATTGGATGCCAATGAAGTGGATTTGAATGAAAGTTACAACTCTAAGAGTTGGAAGAGCTTCATTTGGAGGCCTATGACAATGCAAGGATCTATAAGAGCACAAAATGACTCCATGATGCTTTTGCTACATAAAGAGTTTTATGTGGGGCAAGGTACTGCTTTTCAATTCAATGTTGAAGTTTATGTTAGGCAAGCTAAAACTGTCGGCTTGGACCTTATGTGGTAACTAATGTTTATTCTCATGGTGTTTTTGGTGTTGCAAATTTAGTGACTAAATATAACTCTCAAAGTTATTGGACACAAGTTAAAGCCTTTTCTTGACAATTCTAAGTCTCTAAAGAAGAGGAGGTCAATTTGGCCCACCCAAATTACAAAAATGAAATCATGGCATTGTCTAGCCAAAGGCACCTAAAGAAAGGCACTTATTAGCAGGCAACCCCAATTCATTTTCTTTTCCTTCGCTCTTTTATAGATATGTGGTAGCTAATGAAATTTACTTTTGTTCAGAGTAGAAGACCTCATTTCTTAGGCATGACCACGCTAAAAATAAATAATCTTCCATGATAGGTATGTTTTTCCAAAGACTTTGTTCCTTAGGCATACTTTAAGTAATATAGTCTTTGTTATTTGCTTTAAGTTACCTTGATTTTGTTTTCAGAAAATTTTCACTCCTTAGGCATGCCCATGCATTACTAGAAGTCTTCTATTTTCAATTGATTTCTTTTTCAAAAAAAAAAAAACACAAAGGAAATTAAATCAAGTGTACAATTTCCATTTCAATCACTAGGTTTGACGCCAGCCCCCTTTATTGTCCCTTTCATCCTTTCATTACTCTTCCAACGTGCTTTGCCCTCACCATCGTCAATCGGCCGCATCTTTCGTCGCCGCTCTTTTCACATTCATGCCGTTACCTTGCTTCACCAAGTCACCACCACCGACGCCATCTCTCCACTATGTTCTTGTCCTTTCATGTCGCTTTCCTCGGCATTTCACCGCTTTGACCTAAGCCATCATCCTTCTGGCCAGACACCGTTGTCTTTTCGTAGCCATTTAAGGCTTTTGTTATTGCCGCACATCCGTAACCTTTTAGCTACCATCTCCACTTTCTCGCCACCGCCAACACCACAAGCCAAGATGTCATGAATCAAAATAACAAAAAGAAGCGTACAATTTCTCAAGAATATCTTGTGCCAACGAGTAATCCTCTGCCACCACAAAGTCCATCGTTGGATAACCCTACTCTGGCCCCACCTAGATAGAAGTCCATTCCAACTTAAGAAAGGCAATAGTTCTACTCATTGCAATTTATGCCAGGCGTTAAAATGGAGAAAGGCAAAGCCATGCTACCACCTTCCCGTGAACCTTCAGGCCATTTGAAGTTTTCAAATAAGGCTTGCCAATAGCATTATGCTCAGATATGCAAACAAAAGATTCTTCTAGGAAGTATATTCATTACCCCACTTTAGAAACTTTGGGTTTGGTGTTGAATTTGATTCTATGATTGACAACATTGGTTGGTGCCCATTTATTTCTATTAAGTGCCATGTCTTCGTGGAGTTGACTTGTGAATTTTATTCTACTTTCACATTTAATAGGCCAAACTTCTACTTTCACTTTATATAATCCTAAGGTTGTCCAATTTGATTAGTTAAGAATTTAAAATGTCTATTACAGAGTTCAATATTGCCTTAGGATTTATCTCTTCTAAAAATGCACAAATTTCTTAATATAAGGCATCTAGAGTTGATTTTGATAATCGATTTTGAGCCTTATTCTTTGCAAGGCAAAGAAATGTCCAGATATAGGAGAACTTATGATCCCAGCCAATCAAAGGAACTTTATCTTCATAAACCAATTTGAAAGTATGTGCATTGTTTTTAGCTTATATTTATTCTAGTAGGAAGGATAGTTTAGTTACACTAACTAAAATCGAATTTTCTTTTTCAACACGGGTCATGATACACAATGTTAAGTTCAATTTAGGTGTTGGCTTGCCACTCATTTCTGTGTTATTCTTCCTAAAGATCGTGCTTTGATTTTGGGATTTTAATTACTCACTTGGTTATGAATCTAAATATACTTGATTTGGATCATACTAATCTGCATGTTGCATATGAGTTAGAGCCATTAGATTTGAAGAGTCTTATCCTTATGGATCTTGTTGATTCCCATGGCAACTATCATTTTCTTCCTCTTGGCCCACCTCATTTCCTTGGCAGTAGAAAAAGCATCAACATGCTCATAAGGAGTCCCTTAACCAGAGATGACGTTGGCCTATCCTCAATGCCGATAGCCCCACCATATCATAGTCTAGATTTTTGCATGACCTTACTCAGTGGAATTGGAGCATCAAGGCAACCTTTGCTTTCTTCAATTATGTATGATTTACCCTACCTTGTCCACCCACACATAGCTCTAGTTTTCACATGGATTAGGAAGTGTCTTGTTCCTTTGTTTTTATTTTGTTTCCTTGTTCGTAAGGCTTATTTTCCATACATTGAGGACAATGTATGATTTAGGTGTGTGTGTGGGGTAAAGAAGAGGAGGTGCTCTGTGTTTTTGTGGTTATTTGGTTATTTTCCAATTTTTCATTTTTTAAAAACAAAAAAACTTTTGCAATGTCCTTCTAAATATGCTTGACAATTTGAATGTCTTCTTTGAAAGTCCTAACTCTTTTGATATTTGTTTAAAATAACTTTTAGTTAACATGCATTAGTAATTTAAGTTGGAAAGGATGAAAGGGGAAGTATGATTAGCCTTTGCTTTGAAAATTTTTAAGCATCTTATTGATTTTGAAGATTGAATTGAATGAGAATTTGCAATATTGATACATTGAACCACTTGTGTGAGCATTTGACCTAATAGCATTTTCCTTTTCTTTCTCACATTTTTCTTTGTTGATTGTTGTCAAATATGGTATGTTCATTCTAGAACTTGCTTTGTTATGCATGTCGAGATCACACTGTGAATTCATGCTTGAAACAATAAGGGCACTTAGGTTAGCTAATTTAAACTTTCTAAAAAGGTTACCTCACATATATCCTAGTTAGCCAATTTTGAGTCTTAAACTTTTGTTATAACACCTCATTGTTTGGCGTTAAACCTTTTTTTTTTTTGGTCTACTCATTGAACCTTTTGTCAAGAGCATGTGGAATGAACTTCATGATGAACATTATGTCCAATTATGCTATGAAATTGCAAAAGGGGATAATGTTGCTTGGAATAAAGAAAGTTGTTCCAATATGCTAAATTTTTGCTTTGGGTCATAAGGAAGTTCTTACATATCTTGATTTGTGTAATCTCAATTTTCCTTTCTTTGTGCCCATCTTTACCTAAGTCCTGCTGCAACCTGTAAAGACTCCCTTTGATTTTTGCAAGAATTCATGTTTAGTGGCGTATATGTGATATATGAATGTTTATAGTAATGATGTGCTATATTTGATTTGAGTGTTGAATGAATCTCTATACACATTAAGTGATTAGAGAGCAACCTATGAGAGGGTATCAAATGTTGTTGCATCCGATTTTGATGAAATTATTGAAGTTGATAAGATGCATATGTTTTGTATAGAAAAAAAAATTCATGCTAAGAATACTTGTTTTTGGATTGCTATTCCAACTTGGATTCTTAATGTGTGATGACTTGAGTTAGTTGTGATGAGTTGAAAGAGGGGAAGGGATGGAGAGTAAGATATTGATATAATGATCTAGTGCATGCTTGATGACAAGCATGGTTTAGGTGTTGAGGATTGATAGAGCTTTAATTTGTATATATGTCTTTTGTTAGTAATTTCCATGATATTTGGTTGATTTTAAGATGAATTTAATGGATTTTGTTATGTTTTGTGTTGTAGATGCTGAAAGTAGAAGTTTGAAAAAAAAAAGGGGGTTTAAAGTGGAATTTTGTGAAAAAGTGTGACCACAAGACTTTTTGGTGTTAGGCATGGGCATGTTAGTGGATTAAAAGTTCAACCAGGAAGACTTTCATTGCTTGCCTTGGGCATGCCTAAAGCACTAACGAACTAAACGAAATTTTTAGCAAGAAGAGGAGTCTTTCACTAAAAGGCAATTAAAGAAAGAGAATATTGCAACAAAGATTTTAGGGAACAAATATTTTATTTTAGTTAAGATATCATCCTATTATTGTTATATTTCCCTTTTAGAATAGAATTTAATTTTAATAACTCTTTAGAATTTGATATTCTTACCATATTGTCGAGTTAGCTTTTGTTATAAAAGGAACCCTAAAAGGTGCCTAAAAGAAAAAACGGGCAGCCGCTTTTTCTCCTTAACACATTGTCTTCTCTCCATCGTCTTTCACTCTTTTTCTCATTTTTACTTTTGTTTTACCATCTATCATGCCTATGAACTAAAACCCTATTCTAGTTGAAGGATAATTGAAGGCTAGTTCTACAACAATTGTGAGAATTATTATTTTTAATGTTCTTATAAATTATGGATATTTGTTTATTTCTGCAATTTATTATTTATGATTGTGTTGTTTGATTGACAATATAATCTCGCTAACTAGGATTTCTTATAAATTAACTTAGAGATGTAAATAAAATTTACCCATGTTGGGAGATTCAAAATATCAAATAATACTACATACGAGTATTTATATTAGACTCATGAACGAAGAAAATTAGCTGCCTTTAGAAGACATCTATCATCTTACCCAATTCAAATAGTGTTTTAAATTCATAGATGATACTAATAGTAAAATCAGTTAAGTAATTATTTCTTTTTCCCCAATTGCAACTTATGTTTATGATTAATTCTATATTTATGAATATCTAAGTGGTTTTTGGACTTGTTGTGCTGTGTTGTGCATGTCTTTTCATTGCGCATAACAAAGACAAGAAAATACCTGCCGAATTCGTAATTGTAAATGAAGAGGAATTTTTTATAATAATATTGTAGTCCATATTGTATTACAAATATAACTAAATGATATATCTTGTTGTTATTAATTTGCTTGAATATATTAGTGATTATTTTATTTGTAGTTTATTAATTCGTATGTATTACGCATCTAAGTCGTCAATTCGTGAATATCTGTTGTTCATTGTATTGTTTATATGGTAGCTACATTATTATATGGATTATTAACTATGTGAACATTTGTTTTATACTACATAAAATTTCTTTTAATATTTATATTTATTACCTAAAAGCAAAATTATCATTTAAAAATATTATATCATCATTCAGGTTTTGAATTCAATATTTATAATAATCCAACTTATTTATATTGTTCTTAGTATTGTGCAGTTATTACATGTAATATTATATTTTATTTGCTTATGTACTCCAAATTGATGCCATACGTCTTGCTCCATTGCTGCAACCGCTCGGCACTTAATTTTATCACTCACAAGTGACCGATCTCCCTAAACATTGATGCCATGCCCTAGACACCCTTTCTAACATACCTCATTTCGGACTCCACCTTTGATAAAAATGAATTGTCACCTACTAAGTCACAGAGGATCAGTATTCAACAAAGCAAAGAATTATCGACACTTGCTTCTCATAATGACTAACCTTGGTATATGGGAAATGTAGCCTCCATCGAGGTGAGCAAAACCCAATCCAACCTTTCCTCAACCAATCGCTTCTCAACTCTATGATTAGTCCATGTGAATTGATTTCCCACAAGACCAAGATCAACTATTTCCATACGCCCAATGAAATTAGTAAATAATAAACAACTAGATGCCGACCTCCGCTTCCCACCTCTTTTCTCCTGCGAATAGGCTATATCATTAAAGTTCCCACCCAAAATCCACTAATCCCCCATTTATGTTTTATTCTCGAAGAACTGCCATTGCAACTCCTCACTCAACTGTTTAAATATCACATAAAAAGAGTAAACATTCTTTAATTATGGTATTGCACCAGTGCAAATTCACAAAAGAAAAATAATTGAAAGAGAATTTACGCATTCGTTATCAAGGTTGATCAACTACAATGTGTTTGGACATTTTATAAAGTTCATGAAAGTTTCACTTATTTAGAAAGTTGATCGTGGAAATTTCACTTATTTGGAAAGTTAATGAAACTAATTTGCACATTTAAATGGAAAACATGATCTAGTCGAAAATTTATATACATATAGTCCCTCCGCTCCAAAAAAAAAGAGTCGACTTTAGTGAATTTACAACTTTTTATTAGTTATTAGGTATAACTAATTTAATGCACTACTAAATGTATAATTTTACATTTTATTTTTACTTTTAGTTTGGAGTATGCATAATTATTATTAGTAAGGATATTTTAATAATTTGGTTTAAAAGTGGACTCTTTTTTGAGATGAGAAAAAATTTCAAAGTAGACTCTTTTTGAGAATGAATGGAGTATTTTTTGCTAAACCAAACTAGATCATAACTAGTTATATTATAGTTTTGAAAACTTAATAGCAGATTAACCCCCAAAGTGGTTTTTTTTTTTTTTTGGGAATGGAGGGAGAGCAACGGATCCAATCAAGTAGAGGCATTCGGATCTAACTCAACCACTAAAATTTTTCATTTTTAGTTATTTTGGGTGAATTTTAGGTTTATTGTAAATTTAACTTATTTTCCTTGTTTCATTCTTTCTTTTGTTTTATGGATTTGATTTTAGTTATTTATACTCATTTAAGAGTTAGGGATAATTTTTAACATGTTTGATAAATTTTCAGAAAAAGATTATTCTTGAGTGAAGGTTAACTTATCTATTGTAATATATTTGGTAGACAAAAACAAAGATCTCCCCATTGATCTACTACAAAAGGAATTGTTTACATTTTAGAAAAGGCATTGAGATCCAATGCCGATGTTCCATTATTCCATTTTGATCACTTTTGGGCCAATTATTAGTTTACCCAATTCATATTAAAGAAAAATGAAAGGACACCAATGGGAAAGCATAGAAATTTTCCCAAATTAAAATTACTCAAATCACGTCAAATAAATAAGTAGCCACAAATATATAATGGGAATGACAATTGATATAACTCTGGTCTACATAGTAAAAATGCTAATTAATGAGTGTCTTAGAAGTCCCTTTACATATATAAGTCAACGTCAATCTCTACAAAAATAAATTGTTTGTTTTGCAATTTATCTAATTTGGGCATATATTAAATAAAGTGTAAATTTTCAAAACAACATTGATAATCGCAAAGATTATCAAAATAAATTAATATTTTATAAAAATTATCATAGGACATTTCATTATATGCACTGCGTAGCTATACGGTGACTGCTCCACTGGTACAAACTAAGAGAGAGAAGGATTTTAATGATTCCAATTATCAAATTATACTTCGCATGCATTTGTCTTGAAATTTGATCACTTGCACCCCATTCTGAACTTGTACTCAACTACTTAAACATCACATAAAAAGAACAATTCTTTAATTATGGTATTGCACCAGAACACAAAATTCACAAAGAAAAACAATTGAAAGAGAATTTACCCATCCATTATCAAGGTTGATCAACTACAATGATTTGGAAACTTTTTTAGAAAGTTCATGGAAATTTCGCTTATTTAGAAAGTTCATGAAACTAAGTTTCAGCATTTAAATGGAAAACATGATCTACTACTAAAGTCACTTCCATATAAGTTTTTATTTGAAATTGCAAAAATAAGTCAGCAATTTATATATTTTTTGGTGCAGCAAACAAGATCATAAAATTCATAATAGTTGTTATATTATAGTTTTGAAAACTTAATAGTAGATTAATCCCTAAAGTTCTTTCTTTTGATCTGCTTCTTCTTTTCTCTTGTTATATTAACTTGTTCTTGGGAGAGGTTAGATCGCGGATGCTAAGATAGGAGAAATTATAACTAAAAAATTTGAATTTGAGACATTTCAATTGCAATATATTCATTAGTTGTTTTTCCGAGCACCTAATTTTGCACAACTAGGTGGAGCTAAAAATAAAAGAAAAAGGAATTGGAAAATTATATTAATATAATTTAAATGATCTCAATTTTTAGTATGAGCATAAAATCCGAGGAATGAAAATACTAAAATAACTCTTATTATACTTCGTCACTTAAAAACAAAACAAAAAAAAAAAGAAAGAAGGAAAAGGCACTTGTTCTTTTGTGTGATTTACCTTGGCAATCTCCTCCTCTCACTTCTAATTTTGTTATAAATATGTATTAGTAAAAAGTACTTCAGGGTTTTATTTTTGTTGTAATATATGCATTATTAAGTTTCACAATGAAGACCTAATAGTAGGGATTAGCCTACAGTCAATTTCTAAACAACCTGTCTTAGACGAGTTTACATACCTTTTTAACAATTAGAAGAAGCTTGTCATAACAAGTGTTTCTAATTGCAAATCAGGCCATGATCCGAATATAAAAGACAATTTACTACTCATAATTTTGTGTTTGGAAATGGAAGATATATATTTTGTGTTTGGAAATGGAAGATATATTTTGATGAGAAAATAGAGAAGTGACCAAATATAAAACTTAATCATGAAAAAAATATTATTACCTTCGTCCTTAAGAAAAGAGTTCAGTTTCAAAATAATAATAAAATGTATAACTCAAAATAAAAAGTAAGGATAAAAATGTACAATAATACATTTAATTGTATTTCAAGTGTATTGTATTTTGTAATTTAAAAAAGTTGTGTCAAATTTAGAGTGGACTTCTTTGGGACTTAGGAAGTTCTAGTCTATAGATGGCAATTGGGAGGGAATGGGTGAGAATTGGGCGAATTTTAAATGAGTAGGGAATTATTGAAAATGAAAAATATAATTCTTATTAAATTTTAGGGTTGGATGGAATGAGATTTAATGAGATTAAGATCTCCCACTTCCCATTGAAATTCTATTAAAATTTCCATTGGAAATTAAATGATAGCCATGGCTAGACCACCATCGACGATCGCCACCAATTGCCACCGACCAACTGGAATGCCATGATTCTAAAATAAAAATTATTTATTCATGATATATATAAATATCTTAAAAGAATAAAAATAATTAAAATTATCATTATCCATTGATTATTTAATATTCCTCAATAATTATCCAAAATTATCCAATAATTACCCATTTACCTTTCCTATCAGGACCTATAGGTATATTTCATAACTCACCTAATAAAATCTCTCCCATTTATTTCCAATAGGTATTTTTAATAAGTACTAGCAGACTCTAACCTCGCAATGTGCGCTTCTTAAGTGCCCATCATGTTGTTTAGAATAGAAAATATTCAAAGATAAAATTATGATAATCTTGAGGGAATAAAGTCATAGTGCAATTAAAATACAAAGAAATGTTTAAAGCATTGAAAATAAAATTATATAGTAAGACTTTATTAATCTAAAACTAAAATGCGGACAATGTTGTCTAATTTTTTTAAATTTAAATTGCTATAGATAAAATCTTTCTATTCCATGGATTAAAAACAATAATAAGGAAAATTTTGTTTATTTGTGGTATGAAAACTAAATAGTCATTTTCTTCCAAAGCATGATCTTGTGCAAATTAATGTCAATTTAGTGAGTGAATACCATTTGACAATAATGTTATACGCTTTGTTGCTGATTTCAATTGAATGTCACATTCTTTTGCCTCTTGCAAGTCACGATTTGAATATTTTGGAATATTCTATGTCACGAGAACAAGGAAAATGTATGAAATTATTCAAATGAAAGATGGAAACAATTTTGTAGGATAAATCATGAAATAAACATGCAAAACAAGAATGAATTGTTGTGATCATAGTGTTCGTTAACTACTATTGAATATAACTACTTTTATTGTATTATATACGTATGCTTAACTAGAACATTTTGTGTGTAAGTAGTAAAATAGTTATTTTGTGCCGCGTGTAAATAGTTCGATTAAATTTCCGTTTTGTGGAGTATACGTTTTTATACAAGATTATCATTGCATGTTTTATATATATTGCTTTGTGTACATGTACATGGATTCAAATAAGTCAGTTTTAAAAAACTGTTTACTGTGATTTTCTTTCTACATTATTTATCTTTCAACAAATAAAAAATAAAATACTTATGAAGCATTAAGTAGAATATATATAAATATATTAAAATATAAAAAGTATTTATATCATTTTCTATTAAAATATGTATTGATTTATGATTTATTATACATTGGCAAAAAATAGTTTCTATTTAGTTTAATTCATGTTTGGTTGTATATTATAGTGTGCATATGTTGCCTTTTAACATTGCAATCACAATAACTCGTCCATGTTTGCTCAATAAACTATTTCAAACTAACATGTAATCAAGTATTTTGATTATATATTACCAATTGTTCCATGTGCCTGTGCTATGATAATACATGAAACCAAGTTAAACACCAATTGTCCATTTACATATACTTTGTATCTTCCATATATTTAAAAATTACACATTGAATTCAATAAGTATACAAATATTGTTTCTTGATTTATATAGATACACATCAATCATCATGATTATCAATGTATCAACAAATTTATTTCCCTTGTAGACCTTTTATAGTTATGAAAAACATTTGTTGTATCAAATCCGATGGACGTAGATCGGTGTTGTACATGTTTACTATGGTCAGTGTTATTATAATTATATTTTCCAACAAGACGTCGTGAAAATATTTGAACTTTTTTCTCCAATCCAACATGAAGTTTCGCTTTACGAAATATTGGCGATGGAACATAGTTTGTAGAATCGAATCTCACGAGGATCAATTTGGGTAGCGATATCGGATCGTAGAATCATAAGATCCTACAAAACAAGAGAAATTTTTTATAATTATTCATATTTTATCACCTACAATAATTGTTTCAAAAAATAAGTTGTGTACTTGTGTTAAATTGTAAAAGTCAATATTATAAAATATATGATGTATCCGCATTCGACTTTTGTCCAAATCATGTTTAACAACAAACATCTATCATTCAATCATTTAACCACACTTTACACAAAATAATAATAGCACCAAATAAAATATATAATGCATCTTAAATCACCAAAACATGAAAATTTTCACATCCAAACAGATAATGTAAATAAATCCATTAAAGTTTTAGCTAAAACATTAAATTTAACAAAAATTAAAATACAACTCAAATTTAACAATATGAATATTTTTACACAAATTACATATCATTTTCATCAAAGTCATTATCGCCATCTTTATTGAAAGATCATGATCTATAATGATCAAAGTGCATATCATCATTATTGAACTCATCATCATCGCTAATCGAGAATCTTTATTTCAACTTCATTTGGACCAATGATGGTTGGATTATCCGCATCTACATCTTCATTTTTATCGTCATCTTCAAATTTCATCAATTAATTGAATTTGTTCATTTCTTTGACTTGTGGCCTCTTGCCACGAGATCCGCTTGGTCCAAAATCATCTACATAATCCAATTATACATTAAAAATATTTTAAATAAGTAATTATAAAACTTACAAATTAACTTACTTACAAGCCTCATGATATTCCTTGTAATAGAATGAATGCTATCATCCTTACTTCCTTCTTTTCTAAAGTATCGAGATTTGGGTTTTCATCTAAAACTCTTAACCATGTGTTTCCCATTGGTAGCTTGGATTCTCTATCTCATTATCTACTCATCATCGGAAGGAAGGTCTTCACATGAATCTTCAATTAATGAAAACTTGGTAGATTCTCTCTGCCTTTGCCTCACTTTGCAATTTCAAATTGTACATAACAAAACAAAATCATTCATTCTTTTACGTGCTAAACGATTTATTCTTTTCGAATGTACCTAAAATTTGATGTTAAAAATAGTTAAACAAACTAAATGCCGTCAATAAGAGTGCTTACAAATAAAAAACAAGAAAAAATTTACATGATACTAATTCAAATGCACTCGATTACGTTCACTAGAAGAGCTACAAGTCAAACTTAGCACTTAAACAGAAATCTTCGTAACTCGGATAATCATCTCCGTAAGAGAACCACCAATCAACTATAACCTATAAAACAACTATTAGTTGATTCTCATATTGTCCAAAAATTGATTAAATTCAATAATACATGGAAAAAAGCATATTTTCAACATATTAAGTTACTAATGGGAATTTCTTATCTCTTGTTTGAATAGCACCATCAATTCTATGAATTTCTAAATTTATCCATTGCAACTCAATTTTTGTTTTTCATCCGAATTGGAAATCATTCTATATATACACTCATACAAACCACGTTAACATTCACATCCGCTTGAAAGTTTAAAACAGAATGAAAACGAGGGTTCAAGTAATATCCCGCATGAAGAGGTTGACTAAAGCATTCCATCCCGCCGCTTGTCAATTACAAAAACAGGCTCATATCTACCACAAAGAATAAGTGGAATAATTATATAATCATTTTAAAAACCACATATAAAATCTAATAGAGATTTATAAGTTACTATGAACTACAAAACACAAGTGAATAATTTACCTCTTTTAACATTGTTCGTGTTTGCCTTTATTTCTTCCCTTGCTTGCTCCATCGCTTTAAACAAAAATCCCATAGCTGGTGTGTTATCGGAATCAACCATCCTCAAAACCTTAATAAGCGGTGATGCAATCTTCAGCATAATTCAATATTTGGCCGTAATCCTTGACTATCAAAAATAATAGAGAACACATCTTTCCTTTCTTTTTCTTAGCACACACTCTTTGTCCACTTTTCGATGAGAAAAAATGAACAAAGCTCCTTTTAGGTCATTTAGTCATCTCATGGTTAAATATGAATTAGCAAATCGTGTAATCCCGGTCTAACTAACTCTTTGTCATCCAGTAAATTCTTTCATGCAATTCACAACTATACCCATGAATAAATATAAGAAACCACAGACTTAACTTTATGTATAGTGGCCTTTTGTATAGGATCGTGCTTTTCAAAATCTTCCAACATCAAATCAATGCAATGTGTGGCACAAGAAGTCCAAAACAGATTTTTCTCTTCTCCATTAACAATCTTCCAATTGCTTTATAGTTGGTGCATTGTCAGAGAATAACTTGACAATATTTTCCTCCCACCTTCTTTACAATGTTATCTAACACTTCTAATATTTTCTGCTCTCGATATATCGGTAGTATCCATTGAACATAAAAAGATAGTACCAACGGACCATTTACCAGAAAATTGCACATTGTTCTCTTTCTTTGATCGGTCCATCCATCGGACATAACTATAGATCTTGTTAATTTCGTTGCTACTTGTACCTTTGAAACGAACTTTGTCGATTGGACTTCTCTCTTCAAAAGCGTTTCCTCAACTCATGATATGAAGGTGGCTTCAAGCTCCTCCATATTCTCCCAAATTTTGCATCATTTGATGAAAAAGGATTATTCGCCACATTGAAAGGAATTGCACTAGTATAGAATCAACGCCATGAGTTGACAAACTTCATCCCTTTCCTTTTTCTTTCACTTCTCATTTATAGTTGATTGTTTTCCCTTTTGTTCCCCACCTTTTTAACAACAAATCTATCTATGGAGCCTCTTTGTTCGTTGCCATCATGTTCTTCCTCCCATCGAATCATATGAAGTACCGAATTCGCTTTCTTTCTTTGTTTGATTCTCCCATACTTGCACTAAGCATTTCAAGCATCTTGTTCCTAACTTCATCCAAAACTTGCGGCATGGTTCAACATTTTGATGTGTGCAAACTAAGTGATGCTTTAATCTATATATGCCTCTGCCTGAATGACTTTATAGAACTTGCCGCACTCTTTTTGGGTTGGATCAAACTCAACTCCATGTTGCCAAGCACGATCTAGTTGAGCACTCCGGGCATTTTTATGTTCTTTGCTTTTGGATTAGAAGACAACATTCGAAATTGCAAAGTTAGGGAAAAAGTTAGAACATGTTTGAGAACAAATAGATTTGTAAAAATAGCAAAACGATCCAAAACAACGAGAAAAAACCAAAGAAAATCGGATAAAATAGATTTCAAAACAAGCAGATTTGATCCATCAAATAGATTTCGGAAAAAACCAAGAAAAAAAGGAAAAGTTCATCAAACATATTTAAGAAAAAACAAGAAAAATTAGGTTTCAATCCATGAAACATATTTGAAAAAAAACTTTGGAAAAAACCAAACTAGGTTCTTCTTGTTTCGTAAGAGAAAGCTGGAAAATTCAGAAAAAATTTTGGTACATCAAATAGATTTAAAAAAATTAAAACCATATTTTAATCCATCAAACATATTTTAGAAAAAACTAGGTTTCAATCCATGAAACCTATTGCAAAAAAACTTTGGAAAAACCAAACCAAGTTCGATAAGACTTTGATAGTCAAGGTTTTGAGGATGGTTGATTTTGATAAAACACCGGCTATGGGATTTTTTTGTATAAAGCGATGAAGTAAGCAAAGAAAGAAATAAAGGCAAACTGAACAACGTTAAGAAGAGGTAAATTATTCACTTGTGTTTCAGTACTTCCTAGTAACTTATAAATCTCTATTAGATTTTATATGTGGTTTTAAAATGATTATATAATTATTTAACTTATTCTTTGTAGTAGATATGAGCCTGCTTTTTGCCATAATTGACAAGTGATGGGATGGAATGCTTAGTCAACCTCTCAATGTCATGATATTACTTGAACCCTCATTTTCATTATAGTTCAAACTTTCAAGTAGATGTGAATGTTAAACATGGCTTGTATGAGTATATTTATAGAATGATTTACGATTCGGATGAAAAAACAAAAATTGAGTTGCGACTAGATAAATTTAGAAATTCATATCGATTATTTGGAATTGATGGTGTTATTCAATCAAGAGTTAAGAAATTCCCGTTAGTGACTTAATAGGTTGAAAATATGCTTTTTCCGTATTATTGAATTTAATCGATTTTGGACAATATGAGAATCAACTAATAGTTGTTTTATTAGGTTATAGTGATTGGTGGTTCTCTTACGGAGATGGTTGTTTAGAGTTATGAAGATTTGTTGTTTGAGTGCTAAGTTTGACTTGTAGCTCTTTTGGCTATGAACGAATCGAGTACATTTGAATTGGTAATACTATAAAAAATATTTCTTGTTTTTGTTTGTAAGCACTCTTATTGAAGGCATTTAGTTTGTTTAACTTTTTAACATCGAATTTTAGGTACATTAAATAAAAAAGGAATCGTTTAGCACTGAAAAGAATGAATGATTTGGCTTTTGTTATGTACAATTTGAAATTGCAAGAGAGGCAAAGGCAGAGAAAATCTATAAAGCCTTCATTAATTGAAGATTCACGTGAAGACCTTCCTTTTGATGATGAGTGGAAAGTAGAGATAGAGAATCTAGCACTACCAATGGAAACACATGGTTAAGAGTTTTGGATGAAAATCCAAATCCGATACTTGGAAGAAGAAGGAAGTGAGGATGATAACATTCATTCTATTACAAGGAATATCATGAGGGCTTGTAAGTAATTTAATTTGTAAGTTTTATTATTACTTATTTAAAATATTTTTAATGTGTAATTGGATAATATTTATTTATGTAGATGATTACGGACCAAGCGGATCTCGTGGCAAGAGGCCACCGTCAAAGAAATGAACAAATTTCAATTAATTGACGGTGAAGATGAAGATAAAGATGAAAATGTAGATGCAGATGCAGATAATCCAACCATCATTGGTCCAAATGAAGTTCAAAATGAAGATTGTGATGACGATGATGATGAGTTCAATAATGATGATATGCACTTTGATCATTATAGATCAGATCTTCGATAAAGATGGAGATAATAACTTTGATGAAGATGATATGTAATTTGTGTAAAAATATTCATATTGTTAAATTTGGGTTGTATTTAATTTGTTGTTAAATTTAATGTTTTAGCTAAAACTTTAATGGATTTATTTACATGGTCTATTTGGATGTGAAATTTTTCATGTTTTCATGATTTAAGGTGCATTATATATTTTATTTGGTGCTATTATTATTTTGTAGAGTGTGGTTAAATGATTGAATGGTTGAATGATAGATGTTTGATGTTAAACAAGATTTGGACAAAATTCAATGCATATACATTGTATATTTTATAATGTTGATTTTTCCAATTTAACACAAGTACACAACTTATTTTTTGAAACAATTATTGTAGGTGATAAAATATGAATAATTATAATTTTTTCTCTTTTTTGAGAATCTACGATTCTATGACCCAATCTGCTACCCCAAATCGATCCTATGTAGGATCTCGATCCTGAACTATGGATTATGCGGTTGATATTGAAACAAGTATGAATCAATAAAAGTGAAAATTTTATTTTATATGTATTTGTAAAGTTTTATTTATTCTTCAAACTCGCTATAACATATTTGTTATTGTATACTAATTAACAAATCAAATACTACGGTATGTATATAGCATATTATGATTAGCATGTTTTGTATGTTTTTGTAGTATCATTATTGTGACTCTTTTATTTTCTTACATATTTTATTAATGAATATTAAAAATATATTAACTTATACAAAAATCTTTATTGTAAAAGAAAAGTTGCAGGAGAACTATTTACAAGCTAAATTGAGTCTCTCCAAACTTCTTTGTATGTGTGAGGCGACAATGCGATTAATATTATTTTTATTTTTATTTTTAGGATTTGGTTCTTGAGCTATTCAACATATGGTAGTAGTTTGAACTATTCAATATGTACAGTAGTAAAGGACTATTCAACGCGTAATACGGTAGTAGTTTATGGACTATTCAACATGTATAGTAATAGTTTGATAACCACCTATGGTGTGGTCTCTATTTATTCGGGGTTTTGCCCTTATGGAGGTTGTGGTCAGAGCTTTGATGGTGGGTATTCAATGGAAAAAGTAGCATAAGGAAAGGCGGCGGATGCAGTCTATTTTTATCGGTAGCTCTACATGTTGGTTGATACTCGTGAGGTCAATAGGTTTGGGTTTAGTCACTTAACTAGTTTAGTTAGGTGGTGTTTGTATGCGTTTGTTGTACTTTAGTTAGCTTTCTCATCATTGTGACATCTAACACTTTGTCTTGCGGTGGGCATGTGTATATTTTGTGCATATTAATATAATTATTGTTTCGGCCAAAAAAAAAAGAAAAATTACAACCACAAATTAAAATATTAATTATAGTCAAACACAACTCGTACATCATGCACCATACGAATCTGATTTAGTTATATTCTACATTTTTAACAATTTTAATAACTAATAACAAAAGCACACAAAAATACCACTAAATTTATTACTTAACACACACTAATGTACAACATTACAATGCAAAATGCAAAATTATTTCTTAATCGATATAAATCGATTGATATCATTCTAATAAATGGTTACATGCTCCTTCAATTCGCTCTAGACATCTCAAGATGATTAACAATTTCTTCTATTCTAGGTGGTTCTAGTCGATTCTCAACACTTCAAATAAAACCAACAACCGTTCTCTTATGTTAAAAAAAAAAATGAGTGAGCAATTGATGTAATTCTTGTCCACGCATCTGCATGCCGTCTAACCAATCTTTGATTGATTTCAAAATTCCTTCACAATAGATCATACAATCATTAGCACTTGGTACATATTGAATCCTAATCACCATAAAATCCATGATTAATCCATTTATGATTACAATTATTATTAATATATGATACTTGTATGTATTAGTAAAATACTAAATATTCATACCTTTGGTAGCTGTCATCAATTCCATTCTCATATGAAAATTGAGCAAAATTCATTGCGGAATATCCAATAACAACACAAGTAATTTTATCTATTTAAGAAAACTCACAACACTATATATTATGAAAAACAATAACAATTGGTACACACATATATATATATATATATGGATAGATAGATAGATAGCCAATTATATTTGTTTTGCAAATGCCACGTAGTTTTCATATAAAAACACACGACAGCATAAAACTAGCAATTCAATGATGACTCATCGTCATACTTAAAATAATAATAGTGATACATCCAAACACCTAGATTATAAAAATACTAATTAAAAAAAAAGACTAAAACTATATATATGTAAATATTAATATATATATTTTATACATATCGGTACAAATTACATATTACTAATAAAATGTTTATTAAATCAACTTAAATAGATATATACCTAAATACTTATAATTGGTAAGTATTAAACGCAATGTATTATCAGGAAATCATTGTTATATCAATAGGTTACTAATGTAGAAATATCCCATACACAAAAGGAAAATATATATATATATATATATATATATATATATACTTTAATTGCCATACAAATACTTCTTATTAATATTTATTATATTATTTATAATAGTTTACTAAACATTCATCATTGATAACCTTGTTCTCAACTAATAAATAGTTCCAAAACAGAATCTTTTTATCCATATAGTAAATCTAAAAGACACCAATAAAAATTTTCTTTTTAGATTTGCTATATGAATAAGATTCTGTTTGAATATTATTAGTTGAAAATTATCAATGATGAATGTTTAATAACTATTATAAATAATATAATAAATATTAATAAATATTTGTATAATTAAAAATATATATATATATATATATACTTTAATTGCCATACAAATACTTCTTATTAATATTTATTATATTATTTATAATAGTTTACTAAACATTCATCATTGATAACCTTTTTCTCAACTAATAAATAGTTCCAAAACAGAATCTTTTTATCCATATAGTAAATCTAAAAGAAAATTTTTATTGGTGTCATAGAAAGTTTTTCCTTTTTAATAAGTTAACTATTCCAATTAATACGGCTAACGACAAGGTTGTGCGGTCCTCTCCACCTAGTTTTATCTTACTTGTGAGTAAGATATTTTTGCTTCGATTTGGTTTGTGTGTCGTAGGGAGAAATTTTTTGAAAAGGATGATGCAAAACAAATAAAATAAAATAAAATAAAATTTCTCAAGAAATAGAAACCAACTTTTATTTAATATTTATAAAATTTTCTTTATTAAAGTTTTCTACACATTAAAACAACATTGATATTCAGACACTTATATTACAATGACTAAATGAAAAAATAATTATTTAATAGAAGTTTTATTCGAAACCTTGGATGCATAAGTGTGTGTCAATGTTATAAAAGAGAAAGCAATTGTAATATAATCTAAATTTATCACAAAATATATCAAAAATTTTAGATGCTACAACGAAAGAGTGCAAAATGTTCAATTACGATTTGAATATAAATGTAAAATTCTTCATCGGTGTTATTAGGATATATTAATAAAGCCCCAACGAGACTTTCACGGTGATGACACGTGGACAAAAACTCCCTCCTTCTCGCGACTTGGCTCCACGTTGGCCTTTCACGTTGGCTAAAAATGAGTCGTGTCATGCGTCCTCTCCTCCCATCTTTCTTCTCTAGGTTTTCACTTTTTCACTGCCGCACTCTATTTTCATCTTCTTCACCTCTTTCTTTCCTCTCTAGGTTTTACCTTTCCTACCGATTTTGATCATCCTCTTGGCATAAGTTTGTGCTCCCACGTTGGCCTTCCACATTTGCTAAAATAGACTGTTGGCGTTACGTGTCATCTCGTCCACGTAGGCGAGTTTTTCCGCTTCTTCCATTGGTTTGGGTAGACATATTGTTTTTTCTATTTTGATTGCTTCTAGCCTTGAAAAATCAAGCTCTTAATTTTGGAATAAGGTATTCCAACTCTCTGCCTTTCCTCGAATCTATCCATAAATCCAGCTTTTTTCCTCAGCGGTTTCAGAAATTCTGCATTTATTTTCGGATTCTGTTGATTTAATCCTTATTCCAAGTTCCCACAAACCTAATTCTTGTGGGTTTACTTTAATTCCTGTGGGTTATTCCGATTTGTTGAATTTGTTCGTGATTTTCTAGATTTTTTGCCGAATTTTTTTTGGATTTTTGCGGAATTTTTTCTCCTGGGTTTCTGGTTATTGAATTAGTCTCTCCCCGTGGTTTGCTAAAGCACTTCAAAACCATGGGGAAGAAGAAAACCAACCTCAATTGCTAGGAAACATGGTAAAAATCCTAAGCCGCACGGTTTGTTCCTAGAAACCCGTGTGAGAATCTTTCAAATTGCAAGATGAATGTTGGTTTTCATTCTAACTTATCTAATTATGATTCTTATTTTACTAATTCTATTGATGATAATTATGGTAATCTCTTGAATGTGAAAATAAGGGTCCAACCAATGTTAGAATTTACGATAACACAAATGTTGTTATGAATAAGGACAAGGTGCTTGACAAAATGCCTCAAAAGGAACTTAGTGTGCACCCATGTAGCCGCTTTGCCTTCAAATCTGAATCTTTCATTTGTATTCTTTTTCATACATTTTTTTCTTTTTTCTTTTTAACCCTTTTTTCTTATTTTGTGCGGATGAAAGAATAAATAGGACATGCAAGAAAAGAAGATGGTAGTGGTTTTGCCATGAAAACACCAATTTGCGCTGGGTGTAGTTTTCCTTTTTATATTTATCGTTGCCTCATCGAATTTACTTTTCTATTTGTAAGGTTGGATGTTAGTGTCGAAAATTGCGTTAGACTTTCTTACCAAAATGCTCTTGCTTTGGTTGATCCTCACTATTGCTTTGTACCTTCTTGTTTTGTTCTAGATTGAACCCAAATCTGTAAGTCATCATTTATTGGAGATTTGAGCCAAACTAAAGGAGTCTAATTTTCTACTCGGCAAGTTGAATTTAATTAGAATGGTAATGTTTGGCTTCTTGTCAAACAACTTGAATGTGACTTTGAGTTCGAATAGATATGAATTTGATTTGATAACCTAGATTTTGAATTATTTGTACTGTATAGTATAGTGCTTCATTTGAGAATTGTTTGTAGAAGTGAAGTAATTTTTCTTTTCACAACTTTATGGTACATTTGCTACTTTTTTGTCTTCAGTGTTTCTCCCAAAATATTTCCCTTAAGGCATGAATCCTTGAAAATTGGTAGCAATTTGGGACCTTTTATAATACGAGATTATGCAATTAGGCCTAAAAAGGTTTATCTTCTTAAAGTGCAACCTGCTTAAGGTTAGAGGTCTTCTAGCTCTTTGGTGTATTTTTGTGTCTCTGATTCTGTTTATGTGGTAAAGATTTTGTTTCAATGTTTGTGAGTGTGACATTATTATGCCACTTTCTTTCTAATCACTCTTTTCTCATCATCACGTGTTTTTTTAGCTTCACGAGAGCCAACTCCTCTTTTTTTTTCTTATTTCTGCCATTATTTTTGCTCTTCTAACTCTGTGTTTTGGGTTTTTTAGCCTTTTCATTGTGTTTAGGTATGGTTTTGTTTCTCTTTTCCTAATCCTTTTCTTCAGCTGTTGTCTGCATTTTTGGCTTCTCGTATTAATGCTATCGGTTGTTTCTTTTGCTGCATTCTAACTTTTTTTTCCTTACGTATGTGCATTGAATGAAATGTGATTGTCAATGGATGTTGAAAAGCTGATCGATATAGTTGCACTTCAAAAGGTAATGTTACTCTTGCTCTCTCTTTTCTTTTCTGTCCAATTTTATATCTTGCATGTGTTTTTGCATTTTACTCTTCCTTTTTTAAATATAACGCTTGTGTGTATGAAATGAAGTTTAAGAAATTATTTTGTTCTGTCATGACATTGTTTATTGGATAAATGCCCCATTTACTTCAGTCTAATGACTTAAAAATGTTCATGTCACTTAAATAGAGTTTGCCTACCCAGTGGTTATCAATTTGTGAAAATATATTATTCTCGCAAGAACTTTAATAGGCGATAGAAAATGTTGCTTATTTTTTCCTTGTTTGCCCATATACGGCTAAATGATAAATATTGACCTCCTTTATTTTCTTTTTTGTTTGTTACTTTCTTTTAGTGATAATTATTCAAATATTTCTATGATTGTGTCTATAAACGATTCAAATAGAACACGAAAATTGTTACTACTCAAGGTTTTTGCTTTGCGAAAACATATTCATCGTGACCACTTTACTTTTCCAATGGCTGTGTTTTTACCTTTCTTTGGGGCTGTATATCTACATAATAAGTGTTTGGTTCCTATATGTTTTTCGTTTCTTACTTAGTTTAAACAATCGGTCTTTTCAATATTCTAGGTTCTAAGCATTTTTGCTTTTCATGCATTCTTTCCAATGGGTTTCAGTGTCCATACTGTTAGTGTAATTGCTTGGTTACTAGCTTTACCTATGTGATTTGAAGTGTGGCTGTATGCTGGATTCTAACCAATTTTATTAGGATTGTTTTTCAAAAAGTTTGTCGTGCATTTCACTCCCGTGCATTAATCGCATATTATTTTCTCTAGTGTGTTGCATATTTTTTGCGATCCCCTGTGGTAATTGTAATAAATTTGGGTTTTTCTGGCCCCGAATACAAATCCTTGTGCTTTTACATTCTAATCACTCGTCTTGTTTGTTTCTTTTTCCTCTTTGTTTTTATTCTTGAAAAATTATCGAAGATTTGATGCTGTGCAAGGATATTCGTGTCTATATTCAAAACATATTTATAGTTTTGAACGTTTATAGATTATTCAGTCCTGTTGAGATTACTTGCAAATAAGTTAGCTATTAAGTTTTGACCTTTTTTTTTTGTGTAATTTTCTTTGGTATCTTAGTGATGACGATAATCATGATACAATCAACTATGAGTTATCTTGGCTAGCTAACTTTATTTACTTCCTTTATGTTCCGGTTATTTTAGGCCCTTGTAGGCAAACACCTTTGGGGTATCGTGATTGTATAATCGCTCTAAATGAATTGTTGCCTCTGTATTTGATTTTCATGAAGCTTTTCTTCCTTGTGTAATTCTTCCTTATTTAAAGATAGTCCGTGTTTTGATTTTTCGAATGAATAAATAAAGACGCAATATTTTCTCGCTACTTTTTTGAATAGTGATCATCATTATTGATTCATCAAGTTCCTCAAAACTTGCGCTTGTTCATCCTCCAATTACATGAGGCTTTTTCTCATGCAAGCATATTTGGGTTGTTTATCAATTGCTCCTTATGAATGCCAATGAACATATATTAGTAGATAATAGTGACATTGAGTTTAAAGTAAGCTTCATATTTTAAATACCTTTGGCATTTGGTTTTATAGGATGCAATTTTCTACTAATGAGATGCCCATCAATCTTGGAAAGACAACTGTGACACTTAAAGCAGCAGATTATAATCATCATTTGAAATCACTAAATTACATAAGAGCTATCTGATTATGGTAATGACAGAGCGGAAATTATTGATGACTATTTATCTATCATATACCATGAGTTGTTACCATAAAAGGAGCATACCAGTGCATACTCTCCTAAATTTGTTTATGCTTTCATATCCGTGTTTCGTGTATATGCTTAGCATTTATATGTAACTATGGTTGTTCAAAATTTACACAATTATGTGAGCCGATGATATCTTCTTTTTTTAACATGCTTAGGTGGTGAAAGTTTTCAAACGAATCAAGACAAAAGTAGCACAATTTTAGCTCTTTAAATGTTAAGCACTATAGAATTTCTTTAGTCCATCCGCGCTCATTAATGCTTTTAGTTTCGACAAATGTAGTAAAATTTAACTTACGTTCTTTTGAGAGAACCTCACCTCTTACCCTAACATCTCTGTTTCTTGAAGAATCTAGCATGGCATCATCGGTCTCGCTGATCTTTATTTTCATGAGTTTTATTTGGTTATTAGTCATCTTGGGGTTCTGCATTTCAATTATATGGTATGATCATTATTTTTTTGTGATTGATGGTATTTTGATGTTATTTTAGGGCTTCCATGAGCATATCTCAATGATGATCCAAGGAGAGAAAACTTGAATGCAAGTGAGGGTTTGAGCAGTTTCTTATTTGCTTGAAGGATTTTTTCCTTAAAGTTAATTTAAGTGGTTGTTCTATGGTCGACTTTCATAGATGCATGCTTTTATTTCCTCATAGCATCTTGCGTTCATAAGTAATCTTTTGATGATCTTTAAGGTTGCAAGCCATTAAAATGATGTCGATTTAGATTTGTAATAGCTAGAAAATTCTAGGAAAAAATCCATTGAACAGATAAAGGATTCTTTATCAATCGTTATTGAAGTCTATAAATTTGTGGGATGGATAATATCTTTGAATTATACTTAGAAAGAATGTTATTTGATGAGTAAATTGAATAATATTTGGTGAAAGATCTTGTCCTTTAATTGCAATGTCAAATTGGGAAAGATCCTCAAATTTTGCTTCTTCAAAGATAACTCAGAATTTTTTCCCCGGAAAGGAAAAAATGATATAACTACATTGTAATGGGTGAACCATTTTGATTGTTCAATTAAATATTTTTCCTTAGTAAAGAAATTATTGATTACCAAAGACTTCACAGGAGGTTGTGATAACTCTATTTTATATAGAGTTTTCTTATTAATTTTAGTTAGAAATTGGCTTGTGTTTTACTTTGTTTTTACATATTTTGGCCAAATTATCCTTTGATTTTATGAGTTCTAAGATTTCCAATATTTCTAGAACTTTTGAGTTTAATCTTGAGAACAAAGGACTAACCAATTATTTTTATCAAAGCTTGACCAAATTACTTCAACAACAAGACAAAGAAGATTTTCTTTTGTTGGCTGCAACAAAGAAAAATGAAGCAACCGACAGACACAAGGAGAGGAAACTGAAATTTTGGCCAAATTATCCTTTGAAACCCACTCATCTTCGGAGATCATAACTCTTGATTCAGACGTCCAAATCAGATGATTCAAGATGATATGGAAAGCTAAGAAAGAGAGCAAAAACTTTCATGAAGAAAGTTTTCTCAAATTCTGGAAGAAAAAGGACCACAACTGCGCAGAAACTTGAAGATTTTTTCTGAAAGTTTCTTGAGCTCTGAGTTCGGACATTCAAAGTTTGCTTCCACGGTTTTTGTAGCACAATTTGATAGCAACATTCAAGAAGAAGCCTTCTTACTTAGCCAAAGGAAAAGAGAATGAATAAACAAATCGGACAACAAAGAAGCAAAGAAAAAGAAACAAATGAGCAACACAATTTAGAAAAGAAACGATGCATTGAACAAAAAATCAGTTACCATTCATTCTTTACAAAGGAGGCCAACTGCAAAGAAATAAAGAAAGGACAGAATCCAGCACACAAAAGGAATGCTTAGTAACAAAAGGCTGCTACACTTGGACAATAAAGAAGGAAATAAAAGAAGGAAGAAGCCACTTTTGAGTGAAGCGAGCACATGAGAGCATAACCAACCCAGTGCATCTTTTATTTTTCTAAAGAAAGAGTGCATGAGGACAGCAAGAAAGTCTCTCCAAAAATGCAGTCTCACATGGGCAAAAACAAAGCTCAGAAAAATCGGCAACATGGAGAGAAACAAGCAAGCGGTAGAGCATGCACACGAAGAAAGAAAAGAAAAGAGAATCAAGTCACATGAATTGCCAACTACAAAAGCAAAGCTTGGGCTGTTTTATTTTGGAAAAGAAACTAAGCACATGGCAAAGCAACAACACCTTCTACAGAGCAAAGAAAGAGCAAATCCTTGCTTATAAATAAGAAAGCTTACAACGGAGGAAGACATTCCATTTCAGTGATCCCATTTTCATGAGCGGCATTTCTAGTTTTCTTTAGATTAGATTTAGTTTAGCCAAGCTATTTTTCTTTCTATTTTTCTGCCAGTAGTTTAGAGCATCGACTTTCTTCATTCTTTTGTTTTGTTTTCTTTTGAGTTTGGTAGGATTTCATCGGCTTAGCCGGTTTTTTTAGAAACTTCAGCAGATTGTTCACGGTTTTCTTCAAGACTTGTTGCCATTATTCTCGGTTTTCTTGAGAACTTCCAGCTGCATCTTCTCACGTTGAAGCTCACGGGTTGTGACAACTTCAGCCTTCGGTTTCTCACGCAAACTTCACAGCTACTACTGGTTTCTTCTTTCTCGCAAATTTTTTTGTTTTGTTTTCTTGATTTTGTTTTACTTTGTTCTTGTTACTTCATTGATATGTGATGGAAACTCAATTTGCCAAGACTTGACTTGGGTGTAAAGCTAGCTTAAATTGTTGTTTCCTTTGAAGTTTGGTAGAAGCAAAAACAAAGCATGCACATGCGAATTTTGTTTTTCCTCACATATTTTCTAATGCTTTTGTCTTTTCTTGGTTTCTTTAGTTTATTTTAGTTATCAATTTTAGCTTTCTTTTATTGTTTTAGTTTTTAGTTTTTTTTAACAATTTTAGTAATTTAAGTTTTGTATTTTGTTATGAAATTTTTGGCTAAGTATTATTTTTAAGTACCAATCATCTACGGCTTTTGTTTGGACTTTATTTTTATTTTTATTTTCAATCATGTTTAAATTTTTGGTGATAGTCTTTTCTATTAATATGAACTAAATTCCTTTTCTAGGGTTTTGATGTAGCCTAACTATGAAGTCTTAATATTTTTCTATTAATATAATTTGATTTAATTTTCTATGGTTGAGTATTTATCTTTGTGCTTAATGCTTCTAATTACTTGATCACTAATTAGATGATTTGTTAATCATAACGAATTGGAAGAGGAGTTATGTGTCAAGTTCATTGAGATAAATGCCATAAATTGCATGTAGGATAGGAATATACCTACATGGTTTGTGTAGTTGCTATATGAGAATCCATAGAAATTAATGACTTCATAATTGTTGTAATTCACATAGGAATATAGTGAATTAGCAATTAGGAGGATTTTATTAGATCTCGGGAGGACTAGTAAATAAATTTGGGAATCTCGACTATCAACCAGAAATTAAATTAGATTATAGAAATAGATTAATATTAGGATGGATTAGTTATGGTGAAATCAAAACCCTAGATCTTTCGTCAACTTAATCTATTAACTTGCTTTGTTTAGTTTTTAATTTTAGTTTTAATTAAGTTTTAAAATTACTTTTAATTTAGCTTATCCATAAAATATTTTTCTTCAAATAAAGTTAGAACTATTTTAATTTGGTATTTAATAATTCATTAGTCTCGTGGGAGCGATAAATTATATTCACTCTATATTACTTGTTAACGATCACGTGCACTTGCGTGTAAAATTCGTAACAAGTTTTTGCGCCATTCTTGAGGACTAATTTGATTTTATTAATATCGATACCAAGTAGTTCTACCTTTAATTTGAACTTTTATTTACTTTTGTTCTTTTATCTTGTTAGATATTATTTCGTGGTGCATGAGAAGGTTTGGAAGTGATAATCTCCTCCCATTGGATCCAGAGATAGAAATAACTTGTCGTTTGAATAGAAAGGAAAAGAGAGGAACAACTGCACAATCTCATAACACTATCGCTGAACATGAAGAGAATGCTATCCCGGCCGCTAATGCCAACACTAGAGCATTACGTGACTATGCTTGCCTCGCCACATATGATCTCCACGATGTCATACCTCCAATTATTGCGGCAAATAATTTTGAATTGAAGTCGGGCATAATCCGGATGGTTCAAGCTAATCGGTTCAACTGGTTGGCACATGAGGATCCTAATGCTCACTTAATCAATTTTCTTGAGATCTGTGCTACATTGAAAATGAATGGTGTCTCGATGATGCCATTAGATCGAGGCTTTCCCATTCTCACCGAGGATAGGGCCAAGAGTTGGTTGCTTTCTTTGCCACAGAGCAATCACCACGTCGGACATGTGATAGCAGAAATTTTTGACGAAATATTTTCCACACACAACAAGTACAAAGATGAGGAATGCGATCACCACATTTACTCAAAATGAGATGGAAGCACTTTCTGAAGCATGGGAGAGGTACAAAGATTTATTGCGAGCATGCCCTCATCACGGTATCCCAGTTGGTTCTGATTCTGGACTTTTTATAACGGGTTGACTCGATCAACCAAGATACTTGTAGATCTTTGCGTGAGGTTCACTAATGGGAAGACATATGAGGTCGCTTATGCATTGTTAGATGAGATGGCATCTACAGACTACCAATGGTCTTGAGGAGATCCACTCACCGAAAAATCATGGCAACTATAAGGTTGATGCCCTCACGCACTATCACCAGTTGCTAATCATCAAAGCAACTTAGTTCAATCACCGCAAATGCCATCCATATTCCTCCGAAGCTTGTGATTTTGTGGTGGACCTCATTCTAGTGGTGATTGTCAAGTGAAATCCTTTTGCCCCATCGCAGAGAGGAACAAGCTCGGTTGTAGGGAATTCAAGCAGACAAAGATAATCCATACTCCAACACTTACAATCAGGGATGGAGAGATAATCCCAACTTTTCTTGGAGAAACAATCAGCCTGCTGATAGACCCTATGGATTTCAGCCTCCACAGCCAATTTGTTAGCCAGCACAAAAGGTGTCTTTAGAAGATGCTCTTGCTCAATTGAGCTTGAACACATCTCGATTCATGACTAAGATGAAGCCACATTGCAAAATCACCAAGATCGTGTCATTCGAAATTTGGAGGTTGGATGGGACAACTTGCTAGTTCATTAAATTCTAGACCACAAGGGTCTTTGCCTAGTAACACGGAAATCAACCCTAAGGAACATGTGAACGCAAATAAACTGAGAAGTGGGAAAGAGTTGCTGAGCCGGAACCTGAGAAAGCGGAACAAGAAGCGAAACGGAAAATCGGAGAACAAATTGAAGAAGTCGTGAAACCCACATCAAAGTTGTTTCGGATAATCCACCCTTATGTGCCACCGATGCCATATCCTCGGCGATTTGAAGCAAAAGCTAGAGAAGCAATTTTCTAAATTTCTTGATGTTTTTAAGAAATTGCATATTAATATTCCTTTTCTTGATGCTTTGGAGCAGATGCCTAGCTATGTGAAGTTCATGAAGGAGATCCTCTCCAACAAAAGAAAGCTAGAAGAATATGAAATTGTTGCACTTCTTGAAGAGTGCAGTGCCATCCTGAGAAAAAGCTTCCTCCTAAGCTTAAGGATCCAGGAGTTTACTATTCCTTGCACTATAGGAAATTCTAATTTTAATAAGGCCTTGTGTGATCTTGGTGCAAGTATTAATCTTATGCCTCTCTGTTTTGAAACTTGGCTTAGGAGAAGCCAAACCCACTCTGATCACATTGCAATTGAGATAGATCACTCAAATACCCAAGAGGTGTTATAGAGGGTGTGCTTGTCAAGGTGGACAAATTTATCTTCGGTGACTTCATTGTACTTGACATGGAAGAAGGCGAAGAAATTCCTATTATTCTTGGTAGACCCTTCTTAGCTTACGGAAGAACCTAATTGACGTGCAAAAAGGCAACTAACCATGAGGGTTCAAGATGAGCAAGTCACTTTCAATGTCTTTAAAGCATTAAAATTTCCGAGTGAGATAGACAATTGAATGAAGGTGGATACTATTCATGATTGCAGTAAAGAAAAGTTTCAGGCAAGCCATCCAAAAGATCCCATGGAAGCATGTCTGATGGGGATAGAAAATTCTGAAAATCCAAAGGTAGATATATGCTCCAAACAATTAGAGACCTTGGCACCTGCATTCATCAAAAGGCCATTTGAAGACCTTGGAAAAGGTGGGGCGAATCAATACCTTCGATTGAGAAGCCACCACGCTTAGACCTCAAGCCACCGCCTAAGCATCCAAGTATGCATTCCTAGGTGAGTCCTCTACTCTTCCTGTTTTTATTTCGCATATCCGAATGAAGGCAAGAGGATAAATTGCTAAGAGTGTTGAGGGAACATAAATCGGCATTAGGATGGACTATAGCTGACATAAAGGGGATTAGCCCTTCAATTTGCATGCATAAAATTTTGATGGAAGAGAACTATAGGCCATCTGTAGATCACCAACGTAGATTAAACCCCAACATGAAAGAAGTGGTGAGAGTGAGATATTAAAACTTTTGGATGCAGGATTATTTATCCTATTTGAGATAGTGTATGGTGGATCTGTTCAAGTAGTACCTAATAAAGGAGGGTTTACTGTAGTTGAGAATGAAAAAAATGAATTGATCCCTACTAGAACTGCTACTGGATGGAGAGTATGCATTGATTATAGGAAGTTGAATGACCACTAGGAAAGACCACTTTCCTTTGCCTTTTATTGATCAAATGCTTGATAGATTAGTAGTTACTTTTATTATTGTTTTTAGATGGTTATTAGGGATATAACCAAATTTCAATAGCCCAGAGGACCAAGAAAAGACCACCTTTACATGCCCCTATGGTACATTTGCATATAGAAGAATGCCATTTGGTTTGTGTAATGCACTGCTACTTTTCAAAGATGTATGATGGCAATTTTTACGACATGGTGGAACGTTTCATTGAAATATTTATGGATGATTTTTACGTGTTTGGTTCTTCTTTTGATTCATGCTTATCTAACCTTAAACTTGTGCTTAAACGATGTGAAGACACTAATCTAGTCTTGAATTGGGAAAAATGTCATTTTATGGTTCAAGAAGGAATTGTGTTGGGTCATAGAGTGTCTGCAAAAGGGATTGAGGTTGATAGAGCTAAAATTGAAATCATTGAAAAATTACCACCACCTACTATCACAAAGGGGTAAGAAGTTTTCTAGGGCATGCTGGATTTTATAGAAGGTTCATAAAAGATTTTCTAAAATTACAAAACCTTTGTGTAATCTTCTTGAAAAAGATGTTCCTTTTAAGTTTCTCACGATTGTTTACGAGCTTTTGACTTGTTAAAAGTTCATTAGTATCGGCTCCCATTATTGTTGCTCCATCTTGGGATTTACCTTTTGAGTTGATGTGTGATGCAAGTGACTATCGAGGTTAGTGCGATTTGGAGTCGTGAAAAGGTAAGATCTTTCATGCTATATACTATGCTAGTAAAACTCTTAATGATGCACAATTGAATTATGCTACCAATGAAAAGAGTTATTAGCGATAGTATTTGCTTTTGATAAATTCAGATCATACTTAATTGGCTCAAAGTTATTGTTTATCTTGATCATTCGCCATTAAGTATTTGCTAGTTAAAAAGATGCAAAGCCTAGGTTGATCAGATGGGTCTTGTTATTACAAGAATTTGATTTGGAAATCAGAGATAAGAAGGGTAGTGAAAATGTAGTTGCTGATCACCTATCTCGTTTAGAACCTCAAGCCAAGATTGATGAACCACAACTGGTGATAAATGAGATCTTCCCCAGATGAGCAATTGTTCAATATTGCTACTGAGTAAGTTTCCTTGGTTTGCCGATTTGCAAATTATTTGGTCACTAATGTGCTTCCTAGATTTATCTAGCCATGAGAAAAAGAAATTCTTATCGATGTGAAGCATTATTCTTTGGGATGAGCCTTTTGTATAAATTATGTCGACCAAGTAATACGGAGGTGTGTTCGAGAAGAGGAAATACAAAGCATTTTGCGGCATTGCCACTCTTACGAATATGGTGGTCATTTGGAGGCAATAGAACTGACTAAAATTCTTCAATGTGGCTTTTATTGGCCAACAATATTTAAGGATGCACAATCTTATGTAGTCTGCGTGTGATCGATGCGAGAGCAGGGAATATTTCAAGGAGAGATCAGATGCCTCTCACCAATATTCTAGAGGTTGAACTATTTGATGTGTGGGGTATTGACTTCATGGGACCATTTCCTCCTTCATACAATAACCTCTATATTCTTGTGGCTGTGGATTATGTGTCCAAATGGGTTGAAGCATTGCCTTGCCTACCAATGATGCAAAAGTGGTAGTAAATTTTTGAGGAAAAATATTTTCACTTTCGTTTTGGGACTCACAGAGCAATCATTAATGATGAGGAACTCACTTTTGCAATAAATTGTTATTGCTCTTTTGGCTAAGTATGGGGTAAAACATAAAATTGCCACGCCTATCATCCCCAAACCGGTGGCAGTGGAGATATCAATAGGGAGTTGAAGCAGTTTTGGAGAAGGCAGTGAGTTCTAATAGGAAAGATTGGTCTCGGAAGCTTGATGATGCTTTGTGGGCATATAGACGACTTTTAAAACACCTATTGGTATGTCTCCGTGTCGATTGGTGTATGGTAAAGCTTGTCACTGTGGAGTTGGAACACCGTGCTTATTGGGCCATCAAGCATCTTAACTTTGACTTGGCGACCTCGGGTGAAAAAGGTTACTCCAATTAAATGAGATGGATGAATTCCGTCAAGGCGTATGAGAATGCTAAGATGTATAAGGAGAAAACAAAGGCTTGGCATGACAAGCACATTTTGCATCGAGAATTTCATCCGGGCAGGAAGGTACTCTATACAACTCAAGGTTGAAATTATTCACTGGAAACTTGATCGAGGTGAGTACGGACCCTTTCTGATTGTGCAAGTGTTCCCTATGGTATTGTTGAAATTCAAGGCGAAGATAGAAGGTTCAAAGTAAATGGTCGAGAGACTCAAGGCTTATATCGAAGGTGGAGTAGACTTTCAAAAGTGCATTATCACCCTAGTGGATGCAAATTGAGGCAAGCAGAGAAAGTCATTTGAAGACTATAAAGCAAGCGCTACTTGGGAGGCAACCCAAGTTCTTTTACCTTATTGCTTTTATTTTTCTTCTTATTATTATTATTCTTATTTATTTTATTATTATTATTTTTTTCTTATAAAAAAAAAAATTTACTATTTGAAATCTGTTTCACCTTTTCTGCACTGATCTGAAGAAAAATCGGTTCAAGGCCTTTAGTTGGATTTTTGTACTAAAAGTTTACAGCAAGGTAGAATATTCAACCAGGTTCATGTCCACAAAATTTCAGAATTTTTGGAGCTGTTTTGGTACCTGAACGAAATTCATCTTCAACAGTTGTTCAAAACAGGGCAGTTTCCTCACTTTTCGTTTTCTTATGTTCTCTTTAGTTGCTATACTTGATCTTGCTCCTTGTTGCATTGAGGACAATGCTCAATTTTAAGTTGGGGGTGGGATAATGAAATTTTGTGCTGGATTTCTGTCAAAATTTTTGCAAGATTTCAATTTTAATTGGGTTAAAAAGAAAAGTCCTTCCAAGTTTTCAATTTTATTGATATCTTCTTTGAAATTTCTAATTCTTTTGATACTCATTTAGAATAATTTTGAGTTATATGCATTAGAGATTTGGGTTGGAATGTATGAATGAGGCAAGTATGATTAGTCTTTGTCTTTAAAATTTTTAACGCATCTTGTTGATTTTGATGATTGAATTGAATGAGAATGTGCAATATTTGATATAATGAACCCATTGTGAGTATTTGAGCCTATGAGCATTTTATTTTCATTGCTCACATATTTCTTTGTTGAGTGTTGTCAAATATGGTATGTTCATTCTAGAACTTGCTTTGTTATGCATGTTGAGATCACATTATGAATTCATGCTTTGAGATGATAAGGGCATTTAGGATTAGCCGTTTAAACTTTCTAAAAAGCCATCCCATTATATATATCCCTAGTCAACCAATTTTGCGCCTTAACCTTTCTTTGTTATAAACACCACATCATTAGCCCCAAACCATTGTTTTTGTTTATCAAGTTAAACCCTATGTCAAGAGTATGTGGGAATTAATTGCATGATAAAATGTCTAATGATTCAAAAACAAAAAAAAAAAACACAAAAAAAAAAAAAAAAAAAACAACCACTGAAAAAAAAAAAAAAAAAAAAAAAAAAAAAAAGAAGTGAAAAATATTCCCGACAAAAATTGGACAAAGTAGATGTTCTACAAAGTAGATGTTCTTCATTGTGTACAAGATGGTCCAACTTCAAGGGAATGCATGCTATTTGGAATAAGAAGTGGTTCTAATGTGCTATTTTTATGCTTTTGAGTTATGCAAGAAAGTTCCTTCATACCTTGATATGCTTAACCTAAATTTTCCTTTCTTTCTACCTACCCTTACCTAAGCCCCGTTACAACCCTTATAAAGACCCTTTGATTATTGCATGGATTCATATTTATTAGTGGTGGAGATGTGATATATAAGCAAGCCTATGGTAATGACATGCTATGTTTGATTTGAGTGTTGAATAAAAATCCTAAACACTTTGAGTGATTAGAGTGCAACCTATGAGAGGTTATCAAATTTTGTGCATTTGATTTCGACAAAATTGTTGGAATTAATGAGATGTGTATTTTGTTTAGAAAATTGGGCTAAGAATACTTGTTCTTTGGATTATTATTCCAATCTGGATCTCTAATGTGTAATGACTTTGAATGGGTTGGAAAGGATATGGAAAGAAAAGAAATATGTTCTTCTAGTGCAAGCTTGAGGACAAGCTTTGAGCTAAGTTGGGGTAATTTGATAACTCTATTTTATATAGAGTTTTCTTATTAATTTTGGTTAGAAATTGGCTTGTGTTTTACTTTGTTTTTACATATTTTGGCCAAATTATCCTTTGATTTTATGAGTTCTAAGATTTCCAATATTTCTAGAACTTTTGAGTTTAATCTTGAGAACAAAGGACTAACCAATTATTTTTATCAAAGCTTGACCAAATTACTTCAACAACAAGACAAAGAAGATTTTCTTTTGTTGGCTGCAACAAAGAAAAATGAAGCAACCGACAGCACACAAGGAGAGGAAAACTGAAATTTTGGCCAAATTATCCTTTGGAAACCCACTCATCTTCCGGAGATCATAACTCTTGATTCAGACGTCCAAATGAGATGATTCAAGATGATATGGAAAGCTAAGAAAGAGAGCAAAAACTTTCATGAAGAAAGTTTTCTCAAATTCTGGAAGAAAAGGACCACAACTGGACAGAAACTTGAAGATTTTTCTGAAAGTTTCTTTAGCTACGAGTTCAGACATTCAGCAGGCTGCTTCACGGTTTTGTAGCACAATTTGATAGCAACATTCAAGAAGAAGAAGCCTTCTTACTTAGCCAAAGGAAAAGAGAATGAATAAACAAAGCGGACAACAAAGAAGCAAAAGAAAAAGAAACAGCCGAGCAACACAATTTAGAAAAGAAAACAGTCAGCTTGAACAAAAATCAGTTACCATTCATTCTTTACAAAGGAGGCCAACTGCAAGAAATAAAAGAAAGGACAGAATCCAGCACACAAAGGAATGCTTAGTAACAAAAGGCTGCTACACTTCGGACAATAAAGAAGGAAATAAAAGAAGGAAGAAGCCAGCTTTTGAGTGAAGAAACTGAGCACATGAGAGCATAACCAACCCAGCTGCATCTTTTTATTTTTCTAAAGAAAGAGTGCATGAGGACAGCAAGAAAGTCTCTCCAAAAATGCAGTCTCACATGGGCAAAAACAAAGCTCAGAAAAATCGGGCAGCAACATGGAGAGAAACAAGCAAACAGCCGAGCATGCACACGAAGAAAGAAAAAGAAAAGAGAATCAAGTCACATGAATTGCCAACTACAAAAGCAAAGCTTGGGCTGTTTTATTTGCTGGAAAAGAAACTAAGCACATGGCAGCAACAACACCTTCGGCAGAGCAAAGAAAGAAGAGCAAATCCTTGCTTATAAATAAGAAAGCTTACAACGGAGGAAGACATTCCATTTCAGCTGATCCCATTTTCAGCCGAGCAGCATTTCTAGTTTTCTTTAGATTAGATTTAGTTTAGCCAAGCTATTTTTCTTTCTATTTTTCTGCAGTAGTTTAGAGCATCCAGCTTTCTTCATTCTTTTGTTTTGTTTTCTTTTCAGTAGTTTGGTAGGATTTCATCAGCTTCCTTCGGTTTTTTTTAGAAACTTCAGCAGCATTGTTCACGGTTTTTCTTCAGTACTTGTTGCCATTATTCTCGGTTTTCTTCAGAGAACTTCCAGCTGCATCTTCTCACGTTGAAGCTCACGGGTTCAGCAGCAACTTCAGCAGCCTTCCTCGGTTTTCTGCTGCAAACTTCAGCAGCTACTTTCGGTTTCTTCTTTCTTTTCTGCAGAAATTTTTTTGTTTTGTTTTCTTCAGTTTTGTTTTACTTTGTTCTTGTTACTTCATTGATATGTGATGGAAACTCAGCTGCCAAGACTTGACTTGGGTGTAAAGCTAGCTTAAATTGTTGTTTCCTTTTGAAGTTTCGGGTAGAAGCAAAAACAAAGCATGCACATGCAGAATTTTGTTTTTCCTCACATATTTTCTACTGTTTTTGTCTTTTTCTTGGTTTCTTTAGTTTATTTTAGTTATCAATTTTAGCTTTCTTTTATTGTTTTAGTTTTTAGTTTTATTTAACAATTTTAGTAATTTAAGTTTTGTATTTTGTTATGAAATTTTTGGCTAAGTATTATTTTTAAGTACCAATCATCTCGGCTTTTGTTTGGACTTTATTTTTATTTTATTTTCAATCATGTTTAAATTTTTGGTGATAGTCTTTTATATTAATATGAACTAAATTCTTTTCTAGGGTTTTGATGTAGCCTAACTATGAAGTCTTAATATTTTTCTATTAATATAATTTGATTTAATTTTCTATGGTTGAGTATTTATCTTTGTGCTTAATGCTTCTAATTACTTGATCACTAATTAGATGATTTGTTAATCATAACGAATTGGAAGAGGAGTTATGTGTCAAGTTCATTGAGATAAATGCCATAAATTGCATGTAGGATAGGAATATACCTACATGGTTTGTGTAGTTGCTATATGAGAATCCATAGAAGTGTGACTTCATAATTGTTGTAATTCACATAGGAATATAGTGAATTAGCAATTAGGAGGATTTTTATTAGATCTCGGGAGGGACTAGTAAATAAATTTGGAATCTCGACTATCAACCAGGAAATTAAATTAGATTATAGAAATAGATTAATATTAGGATGGATTAGTTATGGTGAAATCAAAAAACCCTAGATCTTTCGTCAACTTAATCTATTAACTTGCTTTGTTTAGTTTTTAATTTTAGTTTTAATTAAGTTTTAAAATTACTTTTAATTTAGCTTATTCATAAAATATTTTTCTTCAAATAAAGTTAGAACTATTTTAATTTGTATTTAATAATTCATTAGTCTCTGTAGAACGATAAATTATATTCACTCTATATTCTTGTTAACGATCACGTGCACTTGCGTGTAAAATTAAGTAACAGTTGCATCTCTCTTAAAGATTTTGTGGTTAGTTAAGACTTGATGGCAACTTTTGAGGAACTACTAGGCCTTTAATGTCACGATGTGTATTCAAATGCAAATTTGGGTTTACTCAAAAGAAGGAAATGAAGGCTTATTAAATGCAGAAATTTTCATGTTTGCCTTTCATGTTTATGGCATTTTGGCATCTCTGCATATGAAAGCATCATCTACAAAGATAATCTCAACCTAAAATAGAAAACACGCCATTGCACATATAAAACAAGATAGCGTGGTGATCGCCTTGTCCCATTAACTTCTTTGGTGCTTTGTGAAAGAGGAAAACCTCTGTCAAACTTAATATCTTCGTTTGTCATGGAAGGTCAAAATTTCACCAAAGTTATCTGGCCTGTTCTCTTCTGGTTTTGAATCACAATACATATCACTGAAAGTGAAGTTCAAAGTATTATCTCTTTATTCTTTCTCTTCTTCTTTTTCCTTTTTTTTTGGGTGAGTTTTGTTTTGGAGGCCTCAATTTTTCTTTGTTTTGGTTGCCCTTACATTATTTAAGCTTGCGTTTAGGTTTATGCATTTATGTTCGGTCTTGGAATTGTATTTCTAGAGAGCATTGCTTAGAAAAATAGAAAGTGTGTATTTGTTTGTTGTGTAATTTTCTTTTTAGATATTTCTTTCTTTTTAATAGCATTGTGATTTTATTTTTAACGTTATCTTAATTTTATAATCACTATACAATACAATGGGATTTGTCATGGCATAGAAAAGAATTATCCATGGCAATTTAAATTTACAACAAATTAGATTCTCATTCTTTTCATTGCACTTTTATATTAATAAACTCTTATTATATAATTCTTCATTTCAAAATTTAAATTTCCTCAATTCTTAATTCTACTATTAATTTATTCCTCAAAATATCATTATTATCTTTTCAAATTGTCTATTGTTTATACAACCCAGTGGGCATTCAAAAAACTCATAAGCGCAGTATGTTACTGCTAGTTCATAAGAAAATAGTCATCATGAAGGATTGCGAACTTAAAATTATTTAGACATTCTATCACGTGCTATACATATAGCCATCTTTGAATGAACCTTCAATAATTTTTTATTAGAATTTATTTAAAAACACAGGTGCATTAAAAAAGTGTTGTAATATATTCTAAATTTGTCTAAAAAAATATGAGTAAAAGTAAGGCTAAATTACATGGTCTCTCCTAAGGTTTGAATATATTAACAATTGCCCTTTGAAGTTTGGAAATATTGTGGTTTCCCCATTAACCATCTAAAAGTTTTTTGTTGCATAAATCATAAAATGACTAAAAAGCTAAAAAAATTTCAGCATAAAGTACTTTCAAAGTACATAAGAAATAAATTAAGATATTTTCTTGAAAAGAATATGCAACTATAAGTAATACTATAATGTAAATGTAACATGAAAAAGGTAAATTAAACCCATTTTTCCTAATTTATTAGTTAATTCATGAATTATGTAACAAGAGACTAATTTTTAGATAGTTGAAGGAGGACCATAATATTTCCAAACTTTAGAGGTAATTGGTAATAAAGTCAGAAAAAAATAAAGACTCAGAAAAAGGAAAAAATGCAAAATTTTTCGATTGCGCTTCTTATATAAGAAAGAAAAATCTTCATTAGTTTTATTGCTATTGCAATATAGGATTACAAGCTTAAAAATTATTTTGGCCTTTCATCATGCATTATAAATATCTGGACAAACATTCATTAAATATTATCATTATCTTGCATTTTGAATTTTAGATAAACTTAATGGGCACTTAGACTTTAAACAACAAACGGTAAATAGTTACTTGAATTTCCATTTCGACTTGTATTGTCGATAATGTCATTTGGATACAAATAAGTTGGAAAAACAATTAAAGAGTATAAGCTAAATATATATCTTTGAAATGAAGCATTACCTAAATTTTTATATGCTAAAATGACAACATATAAAGAAACATAGCTAATAGATTAGACTATTAACTTTTTAAAAATTTATCATACCATATTAGTTTAAGCTAAATAATTTAATAAAGTTCGATTGAGATATTTAACTCTTTTGAAAGTAAATTCATTGATTAATAATATTTGTTAAATTTTCTATTTTATCTTTTAACCTTTTATTAAAATAATATCAATGTGGAGTGATCGCCAATCAACTAAATGCCCTTGAAAAAGTGAAAAAAATTACTTTTCATGTCTTTAAATAGTATGAGCCACTTTATTTTTCCAAAAACATGGCTTCGTTTGGACAAGCATTATTATTTACAAAAATTAACTTTTCTTTTCTTTTTTTATCAAGATCGATAATTGTATTAACTTTTGAAAGTTAACTTTTGTACAATCAATGTCCTCCCATAATAGGACTCTTCTTAACTCTAAATGCAGCTAAGACAAACTAACCATAAAGTCACCGGATCCACCCACCTCCACAAAAAGACAAAGCAGACCAAAAATAAGCGGCATCAAAGGAATAAATCACGGATCCAACCATCACTCTCACCTTTGTAATGTTCGACCACTATACACTACCCCCTCGCTACTTACAAGAATGACCACTAATCAACCACATGATCCTAGCTCGTCCCTATTTGCTTCCAAGAACCCTATCCAAGCATTCCTCGCCATATCTACGATTTGCTTTGGCTCCACCATTCTCATTGAAAAACCCAAACATTACGCCCTTTCCACACCATCCACAAAATGTAAATGGGTAAATTGAGCTTGGGTCGACCAACTATTCTCCCTTCACCTAGAGCAAAATCTTGCCACCATTCTTGAAATGTAACTGTAGGCCCTTGGTGATCCCGACCTACTGGGCAGTTCCAAACCAACTTGGCACGAACAATTGAACAACATATGCTCCAATGTCTCCTCGTCCTCTCACTGCTGGACAAAAAGGCTCACTTGGACTTTCTGTGGTACAACTTGACATTAAGAGGCAAAATATTGTGACAACATCTCCATAAGAAATGCTTCACCTTACTCGTCACTTTCAACTTCCAAGTGGCCATCCACATCTGGTGCCTTCGCTCTCTTGAATTCTTGCATTACGGTTGTTGCTCGCCCGGTTGGCCCTCCTCTGCTGCGATCGATGGTAGTGGCCGGATGAATATGCCTAAGAATAAGTACTTGCCTCATTACATGATTACGCCTAGCCCCATCCAACCCTTTCACAAATAAGCATTTTCTTCTCCACTGAACAGCCGGTGATTATTAGGAAATACTTGGCTTTCATGACTCTGCTCATTAGTAACTCCGGTTGGGAAATAACACGTGAGACTTGTTTAGCAAGCAAAGCATCATTAAGCGATTGAAGATCACGAAAACCCATCCTCCTTCCTTTGCCTTACTAAGCTCTTGCACCTCTTTCAATGAATCTTACGTTTCTCATCCTTTCGTTCACCCCATCAAAAATTTGCCAGTAAGTCGACAAATTTCCTTACATACCTACCTAGGAAGTTTAAAACACCCATCACATACGTTGGCAAAGCATTCACAACCGCTTTGATAAGGATCTCTTTTCTCCGCTCAAAAGCTGAGTTTTCCAATTAGAATTCGCTACTTCACCTTCAATGATAAAGTTAAAACCTCTTTTTAATGACCAAATCCTCATTGGAAGCCTAAGTAGCGAGCATTTGATTGTTCCTTCACTCTCTCCGACATTTGTGAGATCTCACTCCTTGCCACTGGGAAACATTATGACTAAAACACGAAGACTTATCCAAATTAGCTGATTGGCAGAATCTTGACTATCTTGCTAAAGAATACCTATAAAACTGCGCTTGATGGCCATGACCTCACAGAATAGCAAAAATCATCAAGAAGAACAAATGAGTAATGATAGGACCATTCAGGCTAACCCTCGACCCTTATACTCTCCAGCACTAGCTCTTGTAATAAGATGAGAGCGCCTGCGAACCATAAAGAAGCAGATATGAAGAGGATCCCCTTTTGAATGCCTCGAGTTGGCTTAATATACCCATGGAGCACCATTAATATTAATGGAAAAGATACTAGTACAAAGACATTGCCTAATCCACATTATCACTCCCACATAAACCCATTTTCCTCATGACTCGCTCCAAAAATCGCCACTCCACCCTATCATAAGCCTTAGCCATATCTATTTTAAAGCCATATAGCCTTTCTGTCCTTTCCTCATTGAGTTCAAGTATGCACTCCCTCGTGAGCTATAATCACATTATCAAGAATTTGGCCTTGAATAAATGCTTATTGATTTTGGCTAATACATTTATGAATGCACGGCTTAAGTCGTTGACCAAGATTTTAGAAGCAGATCTTATAGACCACATTACACAAGCTAATGGGTCTATATTGTGAGATAGAACACGAGACCAAACCGGTATCAACGTAACAAAGTATGATTAAGTTTCCTAAGCAATTTCGTACTATGAAAAACTCCTTCACAACAAATTTAACTTTTCTCAAAAAAAAGATTTCAAACACATTTTTTTCAAAATTTAAAATTCAAATTTTCCAACTTAAATTCTGTCACAAAATTTAAAAAAATCCCTCTTATTTTCCCTCCAAAATAATTTTTTTTTATCAAAAATACTTACAAAAATTTCACACATTCTAATATAATTTTTCTCAAATACATCACACTCCAAAAACCATAGTGTTTTACTATTTATACATACTGTCAATAGTTAGAAAATGCATGTGCGAAGCATATGCTGCATCATCATTATTATATTATTATTATTATTATTATTACTCCTTTGTTAAAAAGTTCGTCTAATTTTAAAATTTTCATTCAAAAATGTCCACTTTTAAAATAAAAATTTTCTAATGCCCTTATGAAAAATAATTACGTGTGACCATAATTAAAAACTAAGGATAAATAAGTAAATTTGTACATTTAATGATTTAAAGAAACCCATGTGAAGCACAGTGTTTGACTGATGCATTAAATGTATCGTATTTAATGATTAAAAAAGGTTATAACAACCTCTAAGTTTTTTTTTTTAGAAATCCGTATTTTGCAGTTTAAGGGTTTAAGACCATAACAATTTAGAAAACATATTATCATAGAACGAAAACATATTACAATTACAATTTGCAAGGGTTTTAGAAAACATGATCTCAAAACCAATTAGGAAAGGATTTGATTGGTTATGAATAAAGTTTGCAAGAAAAATCTATTCCTTTAAGATAATATATATTTGGGTATGTACTTATTGGATTAGTCCTTTTTAAGAAAAATTACTCCTTTAAATAATTTCAAAGTCAAAGTTTTACAAATTAAATAAGTGAGCAAACATATTGTTTCATTTTATTTGTGAAGAACAAAAATGATAAATGAGAAAAGTGTTATTAACTCAGTTTTTCTACAGTTAGTAAGAACTTTGTGAGATTAATTTAGAAAATGAGAAAATGACCAGAAAAGATTTCCTAAGAAAACATAGTGTGCTATTATGGCAAATTACCCAGTATGTTTTATTTACATCATGTAATAAATTTTCCATTATTACTAGAACTTTGTGAAATTAATTTAACAAATGAACGAAAAATATAATCAATTAAAATTGTGAATTAATTATTATATCAAATGATTTGATCTTTTATTTTATTTTTATAATTCTCAATCATAACACTCTTGGAAAATTAGATTTTTAAGAAAATTCACATATGGAAAATATAATATTATTAGGTATTTTCAAAAACTTAATCAACTTGAATGAAAATCACCCTATGTGCTACGCACATACGTAATTTCTAGTTAATGAAAAGGTTTGAGGGACAAGTTTGTCCATGTATCGTATTTGTTTTCTAATATCATCATTTTTCATTGCGTTTTCGCATATCAAGAGACAACATGTCAAAGTTTTGGCCGACCAAAAGGTTTTTCGTGGTTTCTCCTAACAAAAGAATTCTTTGGTGATTTTGCCAAATTTGGAAAGATTTTAATGTAATTTACATTTTGTTGTTTTTCCCGGAACTTGTCCTCTAGGAGAAATGTAACCCATTTTGGACAAGATAATAGCCACAACAAAAGTATGGGTTATGTTGAAATTTTCCACTCAAACTAATTTTTGAAATTTTTTAGATAAACTCCTAATATGGTGAAGTTGAGGTTTTAAATCCATTTGTGTTGAGTCATAATTTTGGTTAGTAATAATATATTAAAATGACCGAATTTAAGTTATTGTAATAATTTTATTGACTTTTCAATTTTAACAATTAATTGCGAACTTTAGAATTTATAACAATAATAGTCTCACATTTGAAAGAGATGAAAATACCTTCCTTAAAGATGAAATGACAAAAATTGATATAGTTTAATTTTTATTAACTTTTAAAAGAAAATTTAAAGATAAAATTTTAATAAAATTATGTAAATTTTTAAAAAAAATTTAATGCAAAGACAAAAATTTATTATATGATATTTTGTTTTTAACCTCAAAATTTTGTTTTACAGATAATTTGTTTTTAATCTTAATTTTTTGTCATTTTGTCTCTAAATTTTATTAAATTTTCATCTTTAAATTTTATTTTAGTTTAAAAAATTTTAGTATATAGTATAAATAATTTTATTAAATTTTGTCTTTAAATTTTATCTTTTTGTCTTTTAAATTTTTTTAAAAAATTTCAAACAATATGCTTTATTAAGAAGGGTATTTTCATCTTTTTTGATCAAAAGCCACTATTGTTACAAACTATAAAGTTAGTCTGAATTGTTAAAATTAAAAATCGGATCAAAATTATTCTGAGACTAAGTTAGTCATTTTAATATATTATCCCTTTGGTTAATTGAACATATTTAATTTGAGTTGGGAGTTCTTTTCCATCAGACCCTCAGTATATTAGGTTATATGATATGTTAATGGGAATATATGGTCATTTGATTAGAAAATCGAAATGTAAATTACAATAACATTATTGATTAATTAACACTGTTCTATGTCCAATGAGATAGACTCACGTGGGCTCTCATAGGACTCTTCAAAGAGCTATGAACGCTTGTTTGCTCTAGCTCCACAGGTTCATCCGGAGGATAAAAATAAGGTTTTGGAGGCAATTGAATACCTTTCAGATCACCTTGTAGCAAGTCCAAAACTTCTCTCATTGAAGGCCGATCATTAGGGGCATTTGTATGCACCACAGAGCAATCAAAATCAGTTTTCTGGCAATTCCTCGCTCTTCTTCAGTTAAATGATCTCCAATTTCTACATCTTCTCCTTGGTGAAATTGATCGTATATCCACGAGGGAAGTATATCTGACTCGAACGCTCTGCGTTTGCATTCAAATTCCTTCTCCTTCCAGCCATCTCCATTAGTAACATTCCGAAGCTATAAACATCAGCCTTGTACAGAAACATCCCCAACCCTTTTTGTAGAACAATTCTGGAGCCATGTATCCTAGTGTTCCTCACAGCTGTCATAGTTACAACATTGTTTTTAACAGGACGTAGTTTAGCAAGTCCAAAATCTGAAACCTTGGTACAAAATTTTCATCAAGCAGGATATTATGTGGTTTAATGTCAAATGCAAGATTTGCATATTGCAGCCTTGATGTAAATATTCTATCCCCGTGCCACTCCCGGCGATCTCATGTATATTACTCCAGCTCAATTTTGAATCATTGGGACACTCTGCAAATATGAACTTATCCAGAGAACCATTGGGCATGTAATCATAAACTAAGGCATTCTTTGAGGCTGTGGCACAAAATCCCACTAAACGAACCACATTAAGACGGTGAATTCTTCCCAGAGTTGCAACTCCATTGATGAAATCTTGGCCATTAGCTTTCGATTTAGTCAGCATTTTGACAGCCACAAATTGGCCACTGCCCAATTTTCCTTTGTACACACAACCATATCCTCCTTCGCCTTCTTTTCCTTGAAGTTATTGGTCATCTTCTTAATTTGTTTATAGGAGGACCTGATTGGAACCATGTTGTTGCGACTTTGGAGAAATTCTTCAATTGTATCATCTATTGATAAGTGTCTTCGTCGGCATTTGTAGATGAGAAATGAGAAGAAGAGTATACTGCCAACTATTGCCCTTGCTCCAATGCGCATTACTGGAATAGACTCAAAGGAAAAAGCATTATAAGCAATAATGAATTCAATTGTTAACATGTATTTATCGTTCATTGCTAAGCAAAAAATTGAAACCTTACGTGATACTGAGCATAGGGATTTCATATAAGGCTCCACGTCGCTCACTGTCATAGAAAAGAATATCGTCATTAATTAGCAGATTAGATTTTAAGTATTAATTTCACTATTTAAATTAAATTGAAGCATAAACTATGTGGAAGTAGGTACATAAACAAGATAATAGCGAAAGATTAAACTTTGGTTTCCTATTTAAATTTAAGGATTGGCACAGACAAAATAAAAAAAAAAAAAGAAGAGGAAAAGTGTGGATCTAAATTGGAAAATGACACTTTGGTTCACTTATATTTAGCTCAGTAATTAGCAAAGTTCTTTAAGTTTACAGTACTGACACTTTTAGTCTCCTAATTTTGTTTTTGTGGCAAAACTATAACTTGTATGGGAATTTAATGGTCACAATTGATTTCATAAGTAGTCAAAGCTCATTGCTATTTCTTAATTCCAAAAAAAAAAAAAAAAAACTATTTTCATAACATCTCTCTTTTGGTCTCCATTATTTGTGATAAGGGATAAATTTAATCCCAAAATTTATAATTTGACATTTTATTCCCAAACTTTTTTCCTGTGTCCTTTGATTGGCGACAAAGTCAACCATGCTCATTATGATTCGATTAAAGGACTTTAGTCCCTTACAAGAAAAATTAAAGGTCTGAAAATGTCAAACTATAAACTTTAGGGACTATGTCTTTTATCTCACACATTGAAAACCAAAAGTGATATACTACAAAATATGATTTATATTTTGAAATTAAAAAATAGTAAATGACCATTGACTTCAATAAAGTCAACTATGACCTTTTTAAGTTAAGGTAAAAGTCCTAATTTTGTGAAAGCATTCTCCTCATAAAGAAATAAAAACCAAAACAATTTTTATTGTATTTTAAAATTTAAGCTTTCCACTAAAATTCTTCTCACATTGTCTTAAAATAATTTCTCTCTTGCACATTTTTCTTACAAAAATATTCTTTATCAAAATTTTCAAAATTTCTCAAATAAATAACAACTTTGTTTAACCTAAACATAAGGGACAGAAGTACAATTTTCATAATTGCTATTAGGGTTAGTGACCAGAATTAAAATTAAAGTTCTTAATTTTTTTTGAACCATGCACAATGTTAACTTCCAACAAGAAGCGATGCATATAAATTACCAATCGACGCAAATTTGGTAACTACCAATACCCCCTTAAAGAGGCTAAATGTTATGAATTTAGGGGTTAAATGTTATGAATTTAGTTGATTGAATGGGTTAAATATTATGAATTTATCAAATTAAGGGGTTATTGGTAGTTTTACCAAATCACATAGTTCGATTGGTAATTTACACAAACTCTGAGGATAATAGATGTAATTCACCCTTAATTTTAATTCATCAATCGGTCAAAATCAGGCCAAGATACATATAATTCTCGTGATTGCTTCTCTTAAAAACATCAGTTTGAAAAAAGAAATGATCGCTTCTTATTTAGCCAAACTATTTTAGTATTAATGACCAAATCAAACTAGAGTTTTCAATTGAGGACAAATGTTATTTACATATTTTATTTATCTCTATTATGTCTTTTTATTTATTGAAGAAGAATTTTTAGAATTCAATTAATGCGGATTGTTTAAGTTTAACCCAATTCACATGACTTAATATAATTTGACCAACTTTACATGGACAGGTCAGGTCTTGATTTAATGTGTATTAAGTTGTTAGTGAAACTTATTAATGTGTATTAAGCTGCGCTAGTTATAATAAATAATAAGTTGTACTTTCAAGAATTTACTCAAAGTATTGGGACGTAAGAGGGAGTATATATATTTTGAACTTTTCTAATTTATTTTCCATACTTTTTTTCTGTTCGTATAAAATTATCCCCGAACAAAAACATTCTCCGATATATGCATAGAGGAAGTAATCATTAGATGGAGTTCCATGTAGGAAACTAAAACTAAAAATAAAATAAAATTAGAATAATAGGTCCTTTTGATCTTCTGGAATTTTATAGAATATTGGCTACGTTTCCTGTGGATTCCTGGTTGGGCATATATTGCTCAAAAGCCCACAAAAGGAACATCTTCCTTAATGAGTACCCTTCTATCCCAAAAAATATTTCAAAAAGTTTTGTCAAAAAAAGTCTAATTTCAAATAAAATTTTTATATTTTTTATTAATAATAATTATGTATTCAAAATTAAAAATTAAAAATATAAATATAAAATTATATATTTAGTGAACATCATTTGTGTCCTATGTACAATTTTTTGTTTCTTTTGAAAGACGGATTGAGGAAATGAATGATGCACTTACAAACTGTGGTTGTGTCGCCTGCATATCGCCAATACTTAAGCTCAAAGCCCATTGCCATTGCGTCATGGATGTCTGGGAAAGAAATGTTCCCATTGCCTCTGCTACTAAAATCAAGAGATGGAAACGGCGAACGGATAATTCTGTAGATGGTGCACTTCTCTTCAATATCAGATGCTACCGTTGTCTTGGCCTCCCCGAACACTACATAACTATAAATGCTTTCAGTACCGGCGTCCGTGTGATCAGAAAATTCATCTCCAGTCAGACAAGGAGAAGTATCTATATATAGAGGAGATTCAACTGCTTTTCTACAACTCAAGAATATAATTATATCATCATCATCACCGACATAGTAGTCTACGAAAGAGTAAAGTGGAGCAGTGGAACAATTGTTTTTCTGCACCCCAGGATCCACAACACGAATTGAATTTGAGGTGGTGATACCATCAGTCGCTAATACATAATATTTCTTGGAGTTGCATCCTAAGTACAATGTGTTAGGAATGTGATTCAAACCACTAACGGCTAGTAGGAAATAGTATTGGTGGTTTCAGAGATTTCCATGAATAAAGGAGCTGTTATTAGTGATCCATATTTAGTGGAATCATGTTCCCATACGATCATGTTCTTTTCTGATTTTTAGGAGATTAGTTTTTTTTTAAGTTTTGTTATTTAATAACTTGTTTCCTCGGTTATGTACTGTAGTTTTCAGATTGTTCAATATAGAGAATGTGCACTTGTTTCTTGTTGTGTAGTTGTTCATATCTTCTACTGTCTTGAAGCTCTTTTATCTCTATCATTTTGGTATCAGAGATTGGTTTTTCTTTCAGACTTGAAAAAAAAAAAAAATAAACAATGGCTTCATTAGAGCCAACTCAATGCAGTCTATGATACCAATCTTCAAGGGTGAGAGTTTCAATTTTGGAGCATCAAGATGAGGACACTTTTCAAGTCTCAGGAGCTTTGGGAGGTGGTTGAAGATGGCTATAGCCTGATTGATGATGAAACAAAGTTGAGGGAGAATAGAAAGAAAGATGCAGAAACACTCTTTCTCATTCAGCAAGGACTTCATGAAAGCATTCTCTCAAGAATTTCAGCAGCAGAAAATGCAAAAGAGGCTTGGGAGATTCTGAAGACTGAATTCCAGGGATCATCCAAGGTCATTACTGTCAAACTCCAATCACTGAGAAGGGAGTTTGAGACACTATCAATATAGACAAACGAATCTGTTCAGGACTTTCTATCAAGATCAAAAGCAATTGTAAACCACATGAAGTTATATAGAGAAAGCATCACGGATGAGACTGTTGTTGCAAAGATACTGAGAAGTCTCACTCCAAGATTTGATCTCGTGGTTGCAGCAATTGAGGAGTCAAAGGATCTGTCAGTCTTCACTGTGGATGAACTAATGGGGTCACTGCAGGCTCATGAGGATAGATTGAATAGATCACAAGAGAAGAGTGAAGAAAAAGCATTTGCAGTGAAGGACTCTACCCAGGATAAAGGAAGAAACAACAGCCGCAGCAGAGGAAGGGTACATGGAGGCTCAAGAGGAAGAGGCAGAGGCAGAGGTTGGGTGGAGCAAAGAAAATGTTACACTTGTGGTAAACAAGGGCATCTTGCAGAGATTGCAGAAGCAATCAAGTTGAGTTTGCCAAGGAAATTGAAGCAACAGAAGAAGATTTTTGTTCATGCTATTAACGGAGAATGAAAAGGAAGAAAAGACCGTATGGTTCATAGATAGTGGTTGCTCTAACCACATGACTGGAATGAAAGAGATGTTTAGAGAGCTTGATGAAACTCAAAGAAGAGTGATCCGGTTGGGGAACAACAAGTAGATCCAAGTAGAGCGAAAAGGAATAGTTGAGGTAAAGTCTATTTCTGGAAAAAGTAAACTTATTTCAGATGTTTTATATGCTCCAGAGTTGGCTCACAATCTCTTAAGTGTGGGACAACTTTTACTTATTGGCTTTACTATTTTGTTTGATGGAACATGTTGCACCATTACTGAAAAAACTACGTGCCATGTTTTGGCCAAAGTAAACATGGCCGTCAATCACATGTTTCCCTTAGTTTTCAAAAAATTGCAAGGTCAAGCATTGGTCACTATGTCTAAGAATGCCTCACAATTATGGCATCAAAGAACTGGTCACCTAAATATAGCTAGATTTAAAGTTGCTGAATCAAAAGGAGATGGTGAGTGGTCTTCCACAAATTGAAATCTCTGAGGCAGTGTGTGAGGGATGCATGTATGGGAAGCATTGCAAGAGGCCTTTCCCTATTGGTCAATCCTTGAGAGCAACTGAGCTGTTGGAGCTTGTACATGCGGATTTGTGTGGTCCATGAAGATTGAGTCATTAGGTGGCAGTAAATATTTTTACTGTTTGTTGATGATTATAGTAGAATGAGCTGGGTGTATTTTCTCAAATTTAAGTCTGAAGCTTTTGAACAATTTGTCAAGTTCAAGGCTTTTGTGGAAAAACAGAAGGGTAGCAGTCTGAAGACATTGCGCACTGATAAAGGAGGAGAATTCACTTATGAAGAATTCAATTAGTACTATGAGAAGCATGGAATACACAAAGAGCTAACTGCACCTTACACTCCTGAGCAAAATGGAGTGGCGGAGAGGAAGAAAAGAACAATTGTTGAGATTGCAAGAACTATGTTAAAGAGTAAGGGACTACCCGATAGATTTTGGGCAGAGGCAGTGATTACTTCAATTTACTTGATCAATATCTCGCCAACAAAAGCTGTTCTTAACAAAACTACCTATGAGGCCTAGTCAGGTAAAAATCCTTCTGTTGAGCATCTTAAAGTTTTTGGTAGTATTGTGCATGTAATGATTAATGTACATGAAAGACACAAGCTAGAAGGAAAATCAATTAGGTGCATTTTCATTGGTTATTGCTCACAATCTAAGGCTTATAGGGTATATAATCTAGCTACCGGTAAAGTGATTATAAGCAGGAACATAGTATTTAATGGGAAAGAATATTGGCAATAGGAAGACAAGGGAAAGGTTCCTGCAGTTCAAATAGAAGATAGTGAAGAGTTACACAGCTCAAACTCAATAAACAGATCAAATAGCACAACCTCAACTCATCAAGGCAGCAGCTCAAATTCATCTAACAATGGTAGAAGTTCCATGGATGGAAATAGAGACAATGATGATAATGATAGCGAGACACCACCTAGGAAATTCAGGCCACTTAGTGAGATCTATGAGTCATGCACGTTTGCTCTCTATGTATTTGAACCTTCCTCCTATGAAGCAGTAAAGAAGTCAGAATGGAGACTAGCAATGGAGAAGGAAATGTCAGCAATTGAGAAGTATGAAACCTGGAGCTTGGTTGATCTACCAAAGGATAAGAAAGCTATTGGTCTAAAATGGGTTTTCAATACTAAATACAATCTGGATGGGACCTTGCTGAAGCATAAGGCAAGGCTACTGGTGAAGGGCTACTCACAAAGGAAAGGGATAGATTTTGAAGAAACCTTTTTCCTGTGGCAAGGTTTGAAATAATAAGAATAGTGCTATCAATAGCAGCATTTCTCAAGCTTTGTGTACATCAATTTGATGTGAAGTCTACCTTTCTTAATGGAGAACTAAGTGAGGAAGTCTATGTAACTCAACTTGATGGGTTTGTTAGTCAAGAGAGTCCCGATAAGGTCTATAGACTCAAGAAAGCCTTATATGGGCTTAAGCAAGCTCCCAGGGAATGGTACATGAAAATAGATACATATTTTCTGCAAATTGGCTTTAAAAGAAGTGAAAATGAGCCAACAGTATACATAAAAAGCTGTGAGAAGTATGACTTCTTATTAGTATGTTTGTATGTTGATAATATGATATATGTGGGGACTAATAGCTCTTTGGTTGCAGAATTCAAAAGTCAAATTATGAAAAATTTTGACATGACAGATATGGGCAAGCTTCACTATTTTTTGGGAATGGAGGTAAAGCAATGTGGGGAGGGGATCTTCATTACTCTAAAGAAGTATGCAACAGATCTTCTAGAAAAATTCAAACTGAATGGTTGCAAAGCAGTAGAGACCCCCATGAATGAGAATGAGAAACTTCAGGAAGATGATGGTTCCGGAGCTGCTGATGTGCACAAATTCAGAAGTTTGGTTGTAGGTTTGATTTATCTCACACATACAAGGCCAGATATTTTGTTTGTAGTAAGTTTGATATCAAGATTTATGCACAAACCAACAAAACACCATTATGGAGCAGCTAAGAGAGTATTAAAGTATGTTGTAAGAACTCTAGAATTGGGGATTTGGTACTGTCAAACTAAATCTCTGAAACTGAAAGGTTATTGTGACAGTGTTTTACCCTTGGATCAGGAGTGGTCACTTGGAGATCAAAGAAACAATCTACAATTGCCTTATCATCATGTGAGGCAGAATATGTAGCTGGAGGAGCTGCAGCATGCGAGGCAATTTGGATGAGGAAACTCTTACTTGACCTAGGTATGAAGCAGAGGGGCAACTGAGATTCAAAGTGACAGTAGTTCTGCCACAGCTATGACCAAGAACCCGGTTTTCATGGTCGAGCTAGGCATATAGAAATTAAGCATCATTTTATAAGGGAGCTGGTTGCTAAAGATGAAATCTGCCTTAAGTTTTGTAATTCAGATGACTAGGTTGTTGACATCTTCACAAAGGCACTGTCATACTCAGGTTCTGTTACTTGAGAAGCAAGCTTGGAATGGGAGAATTTGAATCAAGAGGGTGTTAGGAATGTGATTCAAACCACTAACGGCTAGTAGGAAATAGTCTTGGTAGTTTTCAGAGATTTCCATGAATAAAGAAACTATTATTAGTGATCCATATTTAGTGGAATCATGATCCCATGCTAGTATGTTCTTTTTCGATTTCTAGGAGATTAGTTTCTTTAAGTTTTTGTTATTTATTAGCTTGTTTCCTCGGTTATGTATTGCAGTTTTTCAGATTATTCAATACAGAGAAGGATCACTTGTTTCTTGCTGTGTAGTTGTTCATATCTTCCTACGCCTCAAAGCTCTTTTCATTAGGATATATTAATAAAGCCCCAACACCTTCTTCCTCCTTATGACACGTGGACAAAAAATTCTTCTCCTTACGCAAGTTCCTTTGCCCACATTGGCCTTCCATGTTAGCTAAAACAGCCTTGTTGGCAGGTACATGGCGTCTTCTTCGTGTCGATTGGTTTTTCTTCTCGTTTTGGTAGACGGATTCCTCTAGGCGGATTGTTCTTGCTTTGGTTTTGCTCCTCGCTATTTCTCGCCGTTTTCTTCCGAATCATCGCTTTTGTTGCGGTTCCTATTTTATATTCTTTCTCTCCTCTTCGTTTTGTTTTGTTCTGCAATTTTGACAAAATTTTCACTGCTTTCTTCCACATCTATGACCATTTTCCCCGATTTCTATTCTTTCTGTTTTCCTTTGGTTTTGACAAACCCTAATTTCCGTCGTCCTTTGGTTGTTATCTGCGCTTGTCGTTAATCTGTGAAAAACACTTTTTTTAGCCTGCTGCGTCTTTTTTGTTTATTGTCCAATTTGTTTGTTCTCCTGGGTATTCAAAATCTGAAATTACCTTGCCCTTGCCAAGCCCCAATCTTTATTGGTTTGTTTGTTTGTGTTTAATCTCTTGAGCAAAAACTCCGGTATTGCTTGTTTTCATTTATTGCGAATTTCTTCCATCTCTTGCTTATGCCTATTGGATCTAAATTTAGGTTCTTTTTCCTTGTCTTCCTTGGGTTGCTTGGGGTTATGTTCGATTTTGGCCGTTCACGCAATTCCTTGTTGATCTGTTCCCGAAATGTTCTTCTCGATTCATGTTCATCTCGATTGTAATGTTCTATGTTTTTATTGTCCGATTGTTGGATTGCCTCGGTTGTATTGTTTTCTTCTCTTATCTCAAGACACTTTATCTACTTTTGTAGATTTACTGTTGTAACCACCGGTGTTATGACTTACGAGCCATTTACATTTTCTTGGGAAAAAGTCAGATTCCAACTACAAAGGTGGCGTCTTCACCAAGGTAAGGTTGATTTTTTTACGCCTAATGTTATGTTAGTGTTATGTTGTGTTATTATTGGTTATTAAAAAAAAAACTTATCTTGTTTCCTTTCACCTACTCCGACTTATGTCGATCAGGTTGCCCTTGGATATTTTCTTTAGCTGGAGAGGAATCAGCTGGCCTCCAATTTGAAAAGCTAAGAAAATTTCAATTCCGTTCTTTTACCCTTTTTTCCCCTTTTATCTGTTGCCTTGTGTTATATACTTATTATTAGGATAAAATATGTATCTTTTCTGTTGTGTTATTAGTGTGCCTACTATGGATTGATAGCTCTATTATTAACATCTGATTTGAGCCGGTACTTCAGATTTTTTTTTTAGAGATTTTACATGGACTCAATCATGTCAAATCTTTGCTTTCACTCTTACCGATGTCTCTATGCTTATTGTCTATTGTTGTCAACTCAAGACTGACTTTCATTTATTAGCCTTCTTTCTGTCTAATAACTCTTATCTGTTAGTTTTGACAAGGAAAAAAATTCAAAATGTTCCTTTTTCTATGCTTCTTAATTATACCAGTGGTTTTCTTTTAGTCTAACATTGTGTTTGGGGTTTGGCTCACGTTTCTTCATTGTGTTTAGGTGTGGTTTTCCTCCTCTTCTTTTCTTCCTTGTGTGCATTGTTCTTAAGCTTTTGCGTATGTTTGGTTAAATCACCTTCGTTTCCTTATTCCATGCTAATACTAATGTTGAGGGTTGGTTCTGCATGCAATAAATGATTTCTAACCCATGCCTTGATTATGTTTGACCTTTGCTTGTTTTTGGTTGGTTAAATAAATGACTTTGTCTTCCTCATCCCTTCTTGTTATTAGTGGTCGATTCTCTACCACATTAAATGATTTTCATGTCACCTCTGAATTTGAATTTTTGTGGATTTAGCATTTATACTAGGTTTATTTATGCTATGCTTTTGTTACCATTTTGCATGTTCATTGTTATTGCTTTGATTTATCTAATACAATGGCTTTCTTTTTCCTTGCATGAAAATGAAGAAAACAACAATACCTATGTGATTTTGGCTTTTCCCAAAATGGAATTGCTTTCGCTTTTCTCTCTCTATTACATTGTGTTCTTCTACTTTTTTACCTTTTCTCTGTTGTTCTGTCAACTTTGTTTGCATCATATTTTATTCTTGCTCTATCTTATTTGCCTCAGTTCTTAAGCGCCTTTGTACTTGCATTTTCCTTCTAATAATTCGCTGCCTTATATAATGGATCTCATCTGCAAAAATCCTTTTTTCCTTTTTACAAACTGCTGCCTATTCTATTTTTTTTACGTTTCCTCGCCAATTTCTTTAAATATGTCTCCCAAGAGGGAAAAAAAACTTTCACAGAATACATAACATGTGGATAACTAGTATTTGTTCCTTCTTTTCTCTGCAAAAGCAGGCTGCCTTTTTGCCTTGAAAAACACAGATGGATGTTTTTGTTTCTGTATTCTTTGTTATTACCTTTTCCTTTTTTCTTATGTAAAAATAGGAAATGCCAAAAGAAATGGAAGCTTTTGTTGTGCGTTGAAGCAAAATTAGATCAAAGCCTTTTCTCCTGCGCCAAACGCTAAAACCATGTTCCTTTTTTGTAAAAACTAAATTACATTTACATTCGAATAGCTTTTCTTTCGTTTATTTAGCGAAATTTGTTTTCTACTTTCTTACTTCTGTACATAATCAGCGTTGTTTCCTGCTTGAAAAAAGGAATTCTGACCTGCCTACTTTTTATTTTTCCATTCTATTTAGGATCTGTCTTACCTTATTTATGGTGCTATTGTGTTTGCCTGGGTTCTTAACTGCTTTTGTACGATTTGGCCACAAAATAAAAACCTTTTTCCTCTTGCGGCGAACACTAAAACCATGTGTTTCTGTTGTACAAACAAAAAATCTGCTTCTCTTCCAATAGCTTTTCTTTCCTTTTATGCAGCGAGGTTGTTTTCGTATTTTGTAGTTGTATGCATCCGAAGGCTATCTTGCATGAAAAAGGGAATCTAACTCTTTTTCTCCTTTCGTTTACTTTCTATTTAGGATCCGTCTTACATTTATATATCCTACCTTTCTCTTTACAGTTTCGACTGTGTTGAGATTAAAAAACACTACCTGTGTGGTTTTTACTTTTCCCAGTTATGTGTTTTGATTCGCCGCTTCCTATTCTCGCTCGCTTTGTCGCTTCATTAGGTTATCTCTGTTGTGTCTTGCTTTTTCACCTTTCGGTGCATTTGAACTCCGTTGCAATTATTGAGTGCTTTACATCATTAATTTCTTCTCCAGATCTATTTTCTTCTTTCTTTTAAACTTTGTCTATTCAGCTTTTTATACTTTCTTGCTCGGTTTTTTTGCGCTTTCCTTGTACCATGGGAATTATACATTCCAAATACATACTATGTGTGTGAGTCTGTAGTAAAACAAATAACCATCTTTTATGGAAGAACAAAACTACGTGTTTATGGATATTTTGCCTCTTTTAGTTTTGTCTTTATATATAAATGGGAAATGAAAAAGGAAGTCTCATTTTTGCCAATCAAGCAAAACAAAAACAACTTTCATCTTTTGCCACTGTTTCTCATTCTCCGTGAATTTATCTCTCTTTAATACATTTGTCTTCTTCTCCTACATTGCATGCTAACTGTCTTTTTTCCTTTGCTGTGTATATGCATTCAATGAAAACTGAATGTCGATGGTCGGTGTCGAACTGATTGACTTATACATTTTGACTTCCAAAGGTAAAGTTCCATTTTTTATTGCTCCTTTATGTCTACGCCCCCGCCCCTGCTGTATATGGTTTCTTGTTTGTACTCCTTGTAACCTAAGCACAACAGTTTTTTTTTTAGATTAATAGAAAGAAAATATGTCCTGCGTGCGCTAAACAATTTTTCTCAGTGCCCACTAATTTAGCTTCTGTTCTCACTGCTTCATACATTTAAATGACTAACAAAATGAGTGTGTACTGGCGGTCCAGTATTCAGTTCTGCGTGCCAATTGCTTTACATAGCTATTTCTTCCATATGCCTTTCAACTGTCTATGTCTTGTGGAGTGCAACTAATCTTTCTTTTTAACATGTGCATGCCAATGTGTGCTAAATTCTGTTTTTAATAACATGATGTTCACAAAGTCAATTAGTTCTTCCGTCCGGAATAAAACGGTATAAATTCATTCTTTTCTAAGTTTGCTTCTGATTTTCTTCTGGAATTATGTTTCTTCAGTACATTTATCTTTTCCTTCTACGTCGTGTCATAACTGTCCTTTGTCCTATCTCCTTTGCATATGTGAACTGATTAGAACTCAATGTGAATGTTCCGTGTAGAATTGATTAGCTTATACAGTTGGTCAAACAGAATTCAGTTCCATTTCGCGTTGCTCCTTTACGTCTAGAGTCCTACTGTATATAGTTTATTGCTTGATGCATTTAAATTTGGAATGAATATGCGCTGCCTCTCCAGTATTAAGTCCTGTATTTCAGTTTCTTTAGATAGTGACTTCTGCCGTGTGCCTATGTACTGTGCGCATGCTGTGCCCTCTAACTGCTCTTCCTTTTTCAAATGTCCATGACAATGCATGTAAAATGTGTCTTTAATGCCTCATTGCTGAGTCAAATCGCTTTTGGGTTCCAAGTCTCATCAATACCTTCTTTTATTTCCTTTCTATCATTGCACACATGTTTACTTATTCTTCCTTTTTAAATGATTGCGATAGAACAACCACAGACTACCATTGTTTCTAATGTCAATATGTTATCAGATTCTGTGATGCACTCTTTGTACATGTTTCTCCATGTGTTGCTTGTAATTTGTTTATATTTTTTCCTCCTTGGAATGTGAATCGTTTGCATTTTTCATTCTGGCAGAATCATTTATCCCTATCTGTTTCTTATTCTTTCTCTCAATCTTTGTAGTGTATTGTAGGAGAAGGAAATTCGTCAGACTCGTTGCTAGACTGTGGACGTTTGAAAACTAAAGAGTACGCTTCCTTACTATTAATTATGACAACAATGCCGGTTTTATTTCCAAATAGTATTTACTCCAGTTGCTGTGTATAGTATGTGTTGGGTTCTACATTGTCCGTGCTTTAAATGCTTTCATCTATAAGTTTTAGGTCATTTTATGTTAGACTTACGGTTGTTTGTTCTTTAAACTGATTTACTGCAATTTCGTGCACCTGTTTATCCTGCTTATTGTTGCGCCATAACATTTCATCCAATCGTTTGCCAATTTTTTTGCCACTTTTTAAATTTGATACCTGCTTATGACTATAATAAATTTCTTGCTTTGTTTCTTTTGCTCATCTATGACTTTTATGCACCAATAGAAATCCATCTAAATCCTGCTGACTGAAATCTGTATGTCAAAATGCCACCACGTAAAAAAGCCAAACTTCTGCCTTGTAGTGGGAAGTCCTTCATACATAAGAAAAAAAATGAAACTATTATTCCTGATTTTCTGTCTACAATTAATGAGTGGACTAATAACTTCAATGTTTCAACTACACCTCTGAATGCTTTGCCATCTGAATTATTTAGTATTAATGCTAAGGCAAAACTTGCTAGGCAGAGAAGATATCAGATTTTGCGTCAATCTAGACTTTCTCGTCATTTAGGTAGTGAATGCCATCAAAAGAACGAAACCTATAAGCCATTTGACTTATCAGGAAACTTCAGGATGCCTGCTAAAAAAAACAAAAGAAAAACTCCTCGACTTAGCCAAATTCCTGAACATTCTATGTCCTTCCTGCTGTTCCTATGTGTTCTTACTGTGGAGCTAAGAGGTTCTATTTCGAACCTCCATCTTTTGTCAGGCAGAGGTGAGGTATCGATGGTGATACCAAGAATGCCATATATGCACTTCGCCGCTTACTTACGGCCGAAGATCAGGAATCTGCTAATTTTAGAAAAAACATTAGAACTTATAATAATAATTTAGCATTCACATCCCTTGGTGCGAAGTATGATAGAGATTTGACTAAAAATCATAAAGGAATATACACTTTTAGAGTTCAGGGTCAGGTTTATCATTTTCTTGATAGCCTCTCGCCAAATGACAAAGAAAAAATAGTTGGTATCTAGTTCTATTTCTATGACACCGAAAAAGAACTATCCCAACGAGTTAAAGCTTCTGATAAATTGTGTGAAACAACTCTTCGCCTACTTATGCAAATTTTAGAGGACAATCCGTATTGCAAATTCTTGAAAAACCTTAGGCATCTTTCTAATTTGGATGATTGTAGGATTGTCCTTAATTCTTCCCCAAATTTAGATCAACGGCGATATAATCTTCCGACCTGTAGCCAAGTAGGCGCTCTTTTTTTTTGAGGATGGTATAGAACCTTCTTCAGACAATAGAACAGCACATATTCAAATTTACAGTGCTTATAATACAAGCCATAGAATTCGACACTACTTTGGATGTTATGATCCTCTTCAATACCCACTGTTGTTTCCACGTGGGGAATCTGGTTGGCATAATAATATACAGAGAATATCTAAAACAAAAAACAACTGCGAAAAAATTCTGCCTAATACGAATGCTTCCGCTATTGACCTTTCAACCATGCAAACCCCAGAAGATTTGCTAGAATATGAAGCTTCAAGTAAGTAGTGATTTACTGTACTGTTACTTGTCTTTTATTATGTGCTAATTAATATATTGTCTATAAATTTATTTCTATCATAATTGTTTCGTTGTAGCCTCAAATCGGAAAGAAGAGAAAGAATCGTGTGTCCACTAGGGAGTATTATTGTTACAGATTCCAAATCAGAAACGATGACCAATCAATGCTATTACATGCAATGCGATTATTGCAGCAATTTGTTGTTGATATGTACATAAAAATAGAAACGCTCTAGGTTAGACTTCCATAGAGTCAAACAAAAGAAGTTAGAAATGTAAATATTGCAGGTGTCCTTGATAGTATTTCAATGGGTCATCAAATGGTTCCAATGTTGGTCGTCGAGTTATTTTGCCATTTCATTTGTAGGTGGATCTAGAGATATGCGTCGTAGATATTTAGATGCAATGGCCTTGGTTCAGAAATATGGCAAGCCTAATCTATTTATTACTATGACTTGTAATCCTAATTGGAAAGAAATACAAGAAAATCTAACTAACAAGGAGATCGCATTTGATAGGCCAGATTTGTTAACTAGAGTGTTTAGAGCAAAATTTGAAGTACTTAAAACAGAAATTTTAAAAAAGAAAATCTTTGGAGATGTGGCAGCATGTGTTCATGTGATTGAGTTCCAAAAAAGAGGCATGTCTCATGCTCATTTATTAGTAATTCTCAAACCAGAATTTAAGCCATTAAATCCTGAAGCATATGATAATATTGTGTGTGCAGAAATTCCTGATCCAGACACATATCCTCATTTGTACAACCTTGTTCTTAAACACATGATTCATGGTCCGTGTGGCCAGATGAATAAGACTAATGTATGCATGCGAAATGGTAAGTGCAAAAATCACTATCCTAGGGAATTTTGTGAACAAACAGTACATGCGGAAGATAGTTATCCTTTCTATAAAAGAAGAAATGATGGTCAACATATTAAAGTTAGACAATGTACGTTGGATAAACGTTGGGTTATTCCGTATAATAAATACTTATTGGCTACTTTTGATTGCCATATAAATGTTGAGATTTGCTCTATCATTAAACTCATGAAATATGTTTACAAATACATTTATAAGGGTCATGATTTAGTAAGCTTTCAAATTTCTGAACCTAATATGGAACAAGAAATTGATGAAATTAAACAATTTCGTGGATGGCCGTTGATAGGCCCTCCTAAGCCCTTTGGAGAATTTATGCATTTAATCTTAGCGAAATGACACCAGCATTTATACTTTGCAAGTTCATCTTCATGGTCATCAAGTTGTTTCATTTAGTAACAAATCTGATCTTTCAACTTTGATACATGAAATTGATTTTTCAAAAACTATGCTTACTCATTTTTTTGAAATGAATTCTGTCAATAAAAAAGCTAAACAGCTTAAATGTCTTTATAAAGACTGCCCTCAACATTTTGTATGGAATTCCACCTTAAGAATGTGGAATGAGAGAAAATCTAGAAATGTAATAGGTCGGATGGTTACTGTAAGTCCAGAAGAAGGAGAGCGATATTATCTTAGGCTATTACTTTCACATGTTAGAGGCCCTACGTCTTTTACCAGTCTTTTAACTGTTTTAGGAAAAAAATGTGAAACTTTTAGAGATGCTGCTCTTAAATTAGGTTTGTTAGAATCTGATACTTATGTATAGGATACTTTAAAAGAAGCATGTTTTTATCAAATGCCAAGTGCTTTGAGATCCCTTTTTGCTATTATTTTAGTCTTTTGCTCTCCAAACGAACCACAGAAATTGTGGAAACAGTTCCAAATCGAATTGTCCAGTGACTTTCAAAGGTCGTTAGGTTTTTCCGATATTGAAAACCAGCTTGTTATGAATAATGTCTTAAATGACATTAATCATTATTTAGAAGAGATGGGTAAAAACTTAAATCAATACCATCTTCTTCCAAATAACATATCAATGTCTTTGTCTGAACATTTAACAAGAGAATTCGAAACTGGACTGAATATAACTGTTACTCATGATGATATTTTGCTACCAACTAGATTAAATATTGAACAACAATTTGCCTACGAATCTATCCTCCCAAAAATTGATTCAGGTCAAGGACAAGTATTTTTCATTGATGGTCCTGGGGGAACTGGAAAAACTTTTCTATATCGTGCCATTTTTGCTACTGTTAGATCCAAAAGATCTATTGCGATTGCTGTAGCAACATCAGGTGTTGCGCCTATTCTTCCAGCGGTCGTGACAAGACATTCAAGATTCAAAATTCCAATTGACTTTTCTCACAATAAAGCTTGTCGCTTAAGTAAACAAAGTAGCATCGCGAACTGATTTTAAGTGCCAAACTTATAATATGGGATGAAGCTTCTATGGCTACTAAAGATGCTTTTGAAGCATTTGATCTTTTGTTGAGAGATATAATCGAATAAATGAACCATTTGGTTCAAAAGTCGCCGTGTTTGGAGGTGACTTTCGCCAAACACTTCCAGCTTATTCAAAAGGAACACGGAACTCACAAGTTAATGCGAGCATAGTCAATTCTCCACTATGGCCAAAACTAACAAAATTCACCTAAAATGTAATATGCGGGCTTCTTTAGACCCTCATTTTTCTGAATTTCCTACTAAGGATTGAGAAAATTTAGAACCAATAGATGAATGTGGTAATATTACTTTACGTAACAAATTGTCATTCCATATAATGACAAAAATGAATCTCTTCAAGAGTGAGTACTTTACATTTTACTAATGTCCCATGTTTTCAATTTTGAGCATGTTTCAGCTGCTTTTCATATTTCATTTTCTGCTTTTTTCTTTTTCCTAAGCTGATTGATTGATCATGTGTTTCCAAATTTGCTTTTGTATTCTACCAAACCAAAATGATGATAAATAGATGCATTTTGTCATCCACAAATTCTTCTGCTAATAACATTAACAATATTTTGATAGACAATTTTCCCGACCTTTAGTTATTTATATCGCTCAAATCAAGCAATTGATCTAAAACACCAAGGAGATTATGAAGATTTCCTAAACTCCCTAAATCCATCAAGTCTTCCTCCACATAGACTATTATTGAAAAAAAATTGCCCAGTTATTCTTCTACGAAATATTAATCCAACCGCAGGTTTTTGTAATGGTACGCGTCTTATTTGTAAAGAATTAGCAGCCAATACAATTTGTGCACAGATTGCTTCTGGTCAGTACGAAGGGAAATTCTGTTTCATACCCAGAATTCCTTTACATAGTTCAGATAAGGAAAAAAATGGAGTGCCATTTAAGAGGACTCAATTTCCAGTGAAGTTATCATTTGCCATGACTATTAATAAAGCCCAAGGACAAACATTAGATTATGTTGGTATTTATTTGCAAGAACCAGTTTTCTCACATGGTCAACTTTATGTTGCGCTTTCAAGAGCACGAACGTCCAAATTAGTAAAAGTATTAATACTTCCTCCCACTTTTAATGACAGTAAGACAGATTGCAAAACTAGAAATGTTGTTTATAATGAAATTTTCGAATTGGCATACACTTGATCTGTATTTATGCTTCCTGTTTACAGGTTCGCATATTTTATAATGTTGTTTTCTTGTTCTTTTTTTCTTCCCAACTCATGTTCAGAATATTCCTGATTTTCTGTATTTATTCATTTTAGATGGAACACTTGTTGCATATTGAAGATATTCTTGAAGGCATGACAACATGGTCATGCGTTGTCACTGTCCAGGAAAAACTTCAGCCTACCACTGCAATTAATAGTCCATCTCGTTATCAGCGCTTCGTTCTTGCAGACTCAAAGGTTTGTTTACCAATGTCTTACTTTATCTTCTGCTTAGATAATAGGTCGATTCTCCAAATGTCGCTTAAATATTTTTCCCTTCTCCATCAATAGGGAGGAAGAGTCCAGGGCATTGTCTTCAACCATGAGATCGAGCGAATGGGGAAAAAAATGCAAGTGTTCAAAAAATACAAAATCAAGAATGCTGAAGTGAAAAAACTGAAAAAAGAATACCAGTATGAAGGGATTTCCATGCAGTGGATAATCAATTCAAGGACCATCCTTGAGCCAATTGAAAGTGTTGATGCTCTTCTAGACATCAGTTACCACTTCACAGACTTTGAAAGACTTACTAGATTCATTGACGCAAAAAAGGAATCTGTTGGTGAGAACTTCTTTCAACAATTACCTATTATGTTTCTACATATTCTTATATGACACATAGTATACCTATCGTTAATGATCTTGTACAATTATAGATTCGTTGTCTAAGTAATTAAATTTCCTTTCTATTGGTCCATTGTTTTACCATCCTCTAAAGATGTCTTCACTTCAAATACTACTTCCATTTTGCAGATGTATTGGTTTCGTGATTGATTAGTCTTCCTCCCAAGACTATCAAAGGTGATATAAATGATTCGATTGTGCAAAAATTGGTCCTTCTCAATCAAAGGTAAGAGGATCATTACTGCTATTCACACCTTAAAATTTAAAAATAGTATCCTCTCAGTATACCATCAACTGCTAATATCTTGATTTGAAATCAATTTGATGTCATATATTTCATAGATAAATATGAAGTTACATTATTTCTGTCCAGTTAACTATTAGGTCAATAGGTTTGCAAACCATACTCTGTACCTATTTCTTAGTTCGTCTACTAAATGCTGGAAATAATTGTAAGGAATTACGTACCGCATTATACATGGAATCATTTGACAGTTTCCAAAAACTAACACAATTTTTAAATCCATTGATAAAACTTTGTACTATCTATACATTTTTACTCTTTTTATCATCAACTAACTTTCCTAAACTTTTTACAATTCACAACACTACTGTGCAAAGCATCGTTTCTCAATTCAAATACTGCAAATTCAAAAATAAAACATATAATTATTTCTTACCTTTAAAACTCATAATTTCGCTTGCGCTTTTAGGTTCTAACAAAGATACACAAAATATTTTCTCCTTTCCGTAAAAATCATGAAATGAAGACACCATTCTAGAACTTATTGTTGTTTATCGATTACTTTGACAGTCCTCAAATACTTGTTCTTTCTTTTACTATAGTTTATTATTTCATCTTGGTTTTCATCTTCTTATTACGATATTCAAGACCTCATTGGTTTGGTAGTGATTTCATGCTTCTAAACCATTTATCGTGATTCTACTAGATGTGTTAGCAACATAGATAGGTCTATATATTTCAAATCCACGAAAGAATTTATTGCTTACTTTTTTTTCCCTATAAACTCTTCTCTTTCGATCAGTTCAATGGCTGCATTTAACACAATTATTCTTGCCAGTTATAAAGACTGCAAACATTTTTTCTTTTATTCTATGGCCGATCCTTTCAAACTCATACAAAATCTGTTATTCATTTGCTCTTATTTCCTGCTGCAAATGTCCACTTCTTTGCCCTATCTTAACTTCATTGTTTTACTGTTGTAGCATGAAGACAGTCATGCTATCCATATGGAATGAATTTGTTAAGAACGAAGCGCAACTATTATTGAGAATTTGGATAGTTTCCCAGTAATCATTTGTCGGAGGGTTAAAGTTGTATACTATAATGGTAATGTAAACCAAAAAAATCTCATTATGTTGGTTTTGGTTTCTTTACTCGCTTCATCGCATTCTTCACCAATTATTTTCCCACTATTATTTCATCCAACGCAAAACAAATTTCACTATAGGGACAGATTGACAACAAAATATGACTAGCTATTTTGGTCAACCCTCCAATGAAAGTGCACTGATCAAAACCGTGATGCAACCATATATTCATTTATACATCCTTCATTTCCATTAGTATTTTATCAATTGTTTCTTTTGTTATGGACTGTGAAAGAAACAAAGAGATGTCATCGATTTTGTCATCAGCAAGAACTACTTTAAGAGTACTCCAGAGATTTCCCTTGAATCATACAACAAAACCTCCCTTGTTGCTAGCATAACTCCATTTCAGAAGGTAAATATTCATCTTTAGCCCATTGATGTGTGCAGTTGTTAACATGTCTTTCCTTTTCTGTTTACTTAGCACATTTCGTTCCAATGTACATACAGAATGTGCTTGTCAAAGCACAGCTTTCGTTCAAAAATATTTGCCAAAAGTATTGGTACATGGCCTGCCCCAAGTGTTTCCAATCAACATCTGCACGTCAACATGAAGAATACACATGTAATCTTTGTGACTCAAGACAAATTCCAGAACCAAGGTCAATTTATCTGTCAATTTTTTTTTTACATTTCAGACCAAGTTGGTTTTCCATGACCTGAATGATTCAGATTTGACTACCAGGTCTAGGTTTGAGGTCAATATGATTGATGACAGCGGGATAATTACAGCTTCGATTTTTGGCCACCTTGCTGAAAAATTACTGACATTCTCAGCAAACGAAGTGGTGGAATATGCAAACAAGGTTATCACGCTTTTAAAAATCATTTCCAATCGCTAATTTTCTTTTTTTTTCGCGCATACATTTATTTCCGCTTAATAATTTCGTCTTCTTTGTCTAGAACACCGACCTTCCTTACAAGAAGTTCACAAGAATTTGCAGTCCAAATTGTTCTTGGTACAAATCGCACTAATGAAACTCAAGTCTGCAGATAGTAGATAGCTACACCATCACTTCAGATATCGAATTTCATGAAGGCGGTCTTCACCTCAACTTTGGAGCATGTCAAGATCGATGCAAAGAAATCTATTACCAACAAACACATCCGAATCCTGTTCAATGTCCCAATCTGAAGGTACTAATCGATGCTATTCTTACTTCTGAATTTTATTCTGTATTTAACATTATATTTGTCTTTGCCTCACTTTCTTTCCTCACAGGACCAAGGACAACACATCATCACCAAAGGCCCGTCTGTGTCTTCTTGACAAACTTGTCGACGTTGATGCCGAAGATAAATTAGATGCCAAGGACCTCACCAATGCCACCAAGAAAAAACAGAAACTGGATTAGCATAGATCTGCTTTCCCACTTTTGCATATAACTTTTTGGACACTGTCTATTTTGGCACTGTATTTTAAACTTGTTATTTTTGCCATGGGTGTACTTTTGAAAACTGAATGATATACACTCAGTTTTGAAAGTACACTTTCGATTTCATTATCACCGCTTTACAATACATGTTAACATTGTAGGTGTATTATTCGCTCTACCAATCTAATATTGGCTTTTTGTAACAACTATCTTCACTATGGATTTCTAATATTTGCTCTTAATAATCTCGCCACTAAATCAATTCATCGTTTTGCTTTGAAAGCATAGATCTAGAAGGGAAATTAGCTTTCCACTTTCGAACTAAATCTATGAATTCGCATAACATTAATTATTGTAAAGAACCTACTAACTAGATCGTTTGTACACTTTGTAGATTTTATTATTAACTAACGAGGATTCATATGAAGTTTCATCAGTAACATCCAAAGAAAATGCATAGATTCATGGTAACTATCCTTCCTTTTCCTTCCTTTTACTTTCTTTTTCTCTTCATTTTCTATGCGTTCGTAGTTTTGTGGAATTCTAATCTTCTCCAATTTTACCATTGCCTGAAATTTTGTTCTTTGTTCTGTTTTTGTGTTCTTTAGTTCCGTACATTTCTTTCGTATTAAAAATGTTAACTTCAGCTTTGTTTTTGCAAATACAACTTTACTAATAAACTTATTTCAACTGTTGCAACGAGGTTACACAGTACATCGTTGTCCAGCTTTCCCTCATCTAATTGCTTCGTTTTCCTCCCTGGTACAATATTCACATTGCTGAGAATTGCTTATAAAAATCCAATTTGGGAAAACTTTGTGAGATAGTCATTATGCTTCGTTATTATTTTCTGACATAGAATGCAAATTTAAGTTTCAAAAACAATCAAATAGCCCAATACTCCAAGTCAATTTCTTCTGGATAGTGTGGGCTAGGCATAATCAAATTCAGACTGTCAGCATTAAAAGTGTTGGAGCAGAATATGAAGTATATGTCATTTTCTTTTTTCATTTCTCTGACTATATATGATGGACACAAATGTTTACCATTCTAAGTTGTGCTTATATTTACTTCTTCTTCCAGGTTATTGATGGAGAAAGGTTGCCTTTACCTGTTAAAGAGTTGGGAACTTTTGATATTTACTGTCAAGTGAGTTCACCTTCTTTTACACCAATCGTATATCCTTATTCAATTCTACTTAAATATTGTAACTGATTGGGTCAGTTATCTATTTCTTACTTTTGTTGCATTGTTTACATGTTAGATACCTAGGTTTTTTGTGGTTTTTATATGGTGTTCTAGGAACACTTACTTTTTAATCAACACAATGTTTATTTCCATTTATAAAAAAACAAAAGTTCTTTTAGGTACACTTCCAAATTTTTCATCGCTCTTCAGAATAAATAAATTTATATGTTTATTAAGTAAAAAAATATTATACTATTACTTGTTGGGTTAAACTTCTCTTCAACTACATTTCATTGTGAAATAGAACCTAAATACTTGACCATAATTACTGAAAAGTACTTTCCATAAAAATACGTCCTTTACTTTCTGATTACATTTTCTACTCATGAGCATGTCTTCTGATCTATTTCAGCCATCCAGAATATCATGAATGCTAACAGATGCTATAGAGCTTCAAGCGTTTATTCTGCCTTCTAATTTATTATCCAACAACACTTAAAAATGTAAGCGTTCCGACTTTTCTCGTTGGTTGATTACTAAAATTTCTTTGGAGATGATTTATAACGGCAAATACTTATTTCAATCCAAACTATCTGAATATCCTACATATTGGATTAATGGAAGACGAACTTGTACATCTTCTCTGTGCTTGTGCCTCTGAGCTTGATTGTACTGTTGTGTTATACATTTTTCTTACTCTATACTGTTATTCCAATATTGTTCACTAAATACAAATAATTTTTATTTGCTTTGCACGTAGTTCTCATGACCCAATTGGCACATAATGCTCTGATTTTTGCCTCCCACTACCTTGCTACAAGCGTTGGTTACAAGTCCATTACTTCCTATCAATACACCAATCTACATTTTTCTTACTTTAATGGCCATAGGAAGTGATATTTCTTTTACATACTCAGTTATAATGCTATTAGAGAAAACATGAATTCAAGAATAAAAATCGCATGGTGATAAGCACATTTTCTCTGTTAAAAGCTACTGGTCACAGTATCATATTGCAATACCAACAAAATTATTTGTGGTTCTTTTTCCAATACAAATATACAGCATTTCTTTGTTCAGCTTTGGTCTTACACATACATGCGACTGAACAGTTTAACTAGACAACTCAAACACACTTGAAAAAGTAACAAATGGATCACATCAATGTCTCCCACATACAAAAAACACTTTTGCAAACTACAGACTGCCATTCACTATTCTTATTAGGATAAATACTGGACTGAAGGTCAAGTCATTCATTTCTATCTTCATTTCTTTTGCTCCGTAAATTTACTCCTTCCTATCTTCTCAACTTCACTCTGTGTTTTCTCTTCATCAACAACACTCTCACTTCATCAATAACAGTAAGGTTCACATTCTTCTACTGCTGCTTTTGTTCATTTCTTACTATCCAAGAAATACATGCAATTAACAACGCCAACTAATCTATTCTGTTCTTTACTATTGTTTATACATCTTCAAAACTACATGTTCAACATTATTACGACATGACTTATTTCCTCAGAAACGATTTCTACATCCGATTTCCTACATATTTGTTTGTATAAAGAAGATAAATATTATTCCTCATCCGTAGTTGATTGAATGTCATGCTAAATACAGCCCTTACAACCTTCAATATTTTTTACTACAAAGTAACTTATGCTCTATATCGCATAAATAACATCTTCTTCTTTGTCTCCTACAGAACTCTAACAACAAGGCATATCTCTCACGCTTTCTTGTCCATAGCTTCCATTCTTTCATCAAACCGAGACTCTAAGCTTCACGCACATCAAAGCTGTGATTCAAACTTTCTCAGAATTCATCATCTGCACCGACTACTTTTCTGTAATAGCTTTTTCCTTTTTTTCGCTTTAGTAAATAGGATGCTGTATTACTTTATAAATTTGCCTTTGCTTTGGTACTAATTATTTATCATTTCCATTTCTTAGAATTTCTCTAACACACTTCCTTGCTATACATGGAATTACAGATCTTCCAGCCTTTTTTTCTTTTTTCCCACTGTCTGAAATTTATGCTTGGATAATGCTATCAGAATAACTTTTTTTAGAAGCCTCTGCTTTCCGCTTTTTGTATTCTGCTACGTTTTTACCTTATGCTCATATCATATTGCAATTGTATTATCACTGGGAATTATGCAACAATATCATGTGGATGTTTTTGTCGCGTATTTCCATCTTTATATATATCTCCTTACTGAATATTCCCATGTATATTAGCTGAATTGGAGTGACAATTTCAGATGGTGGTTTTTTTTTGTGCAGTATTGTCTTATTTTTCGATTTTTGTATTGTCTTTTCTAAGCTTCTCGCAGGAAAATCTAGCTAATGCTCTAAATACTAAATTATATCTCAATTCAATTGTGCCTCGATTTATTCTAACTTTATGTTCATCATTCGCTTCCCGTTTTCTTTTATATTTTATTAATTATATATTGATGGAATTTTACTACTTATAAATGCTAATTACTTGTTAAAGTAATTAAATGTTGACCTTCACTATGCCAAAAAGTCAGAAAAAAATTAATCCCTTATCCAAAATACAGGATCTTGCAACTCGGCTACATCTAAAAAAATTAAATCTTCCTTTTTGCCTATGCTATCTTCGATCTTCCAGAAAATGCTTTTATTCCTCTTGCAAAACAAAATGACTTGCTTGTGTTATGCATTCTTACCTATATTTGCCGTTGCCTTTTTATTTCATTTTCTAAATGCTATTGATTTTTTGTACTCTAATTTATCATCTATTGTGTTTGTATTATTGTACTTATTATTAAATACTTATTCTTGATTTCAATTATTTCTTTTACGAATAAATGTTTTTCATAAAAAATTTTGTAGGTCATGACAATACCACTTCATCCATTCACAAAATGGTTGGCCAAAGAACATGGTCAAAAGCAAAAGTTCTTTTTGTTACTCAATCTAATACACATGTACATGCAGCACATTAACATACTTGCAAAACAATTAGATCAACTATCAAATATGCTACAATTTTTTCCTCTCTTATCCAATGATATTTAGATACATTGGCTACCTAACATACAATCAAAAAATTAATTCAAGATTGATGCAAAATGTTATTTGTTGCTCCAATGATACTTCATCAACTGTAATTTTCTAACTTTCATTGATAGACTATTTTCATATAATTATCTTTAATAATAAATATTTCTTCACCAAAATTTTTCCTAACTTCTATAGCATAATTTCTAACAATGTTTCTGTTTTCTAAGATATAATTGAAACACTGTCGCTTTTTCTTCAAAACCCTTCAGAGAGAAAATCAGTTTCATTTTAAATATTTCCATTCATTTTTATATTTGCTAACACAAATTATTCCATATTCAATTTCCCTTACTTCTTAATTACTTTTTCCCTTTTTCAGAAAATACCAATAGGTCTTTATGCAATTCAAAATGTTGCCAGTTATGATGAAATCACGCTCCACCAGGGACAAATGCAATGGAAATTAACAATCAATCGGCATGTTTTCACATCTGGCTGGGCTGAATTCTTTCATGATAACTTACTTAATCAAGATTCTTCAATCTTACTAAGGTATCGCGGAAACAATGCATTTGATAGCCTTACATTTGACAATATGAACAACCAAATAATGCTGCCATGGACAATGCCACTACCCACATTACCAAAACAAGGTTTGTCCATTTAATGACATATATATTTCATTCTCAATACATAATATGTCCGTGTCTTTATAAACTTTATGCATTCATTTCAGCTTTCAAAACAACAAATACCCAACATAATGTCCTATCATCAGCATTACATCCATTCCAAAGATTTCATTTAACTTGGTACTGTTCTTTCTTCCAACAATTTTCAACGACAGATACTTATAAACTGGTAAATACTACAACTTTTTACATATATCACCAAATTATTCTACAACTATTGTTTAATCTCTCATTCATATAATTTATCATGTTTCCTTCTTTTTTTCACATAGAATATTCCAAAATATTCAAACCTTCACTTGCAAGAAGTGAAACAATGTGAGATTCAATTGAAGTCTGGAAACCGAGTATACGACATCACTGTCAGACGTTTTTCCCTCCGTAGAAATTGGCATCAGTTTGTACAAGATCATAACTTAGAAGAATCTGACTATTTAGTTTTCATTCCTCAGACAAACAATTTCTTCTTTATTATTGTTTTTAACTGTCATGGCATAGAAAAAATTTATCCATGGCAATTTAAATTTACAACAAATTAGGCTGTACTTTTTTCCATTGCACTTTTACATTAATAAACTATTATTCTATACTTCTTCATTCTCATTTTAAAATTTTCTCCATTCTTAATTCTATTATAATTTTATCCCCCTCAAATATCAATATTATTTCTTCCCATTTTTCGTTCTTTATACTGATCGGTAGGCATTCAATAAACTGCGCATTGCGCAGTTATTGCCTGCTAGTCTCTATCACAACGCAGTACGATTTTGTTCGCAAGAGAGCTGTTAGTAAGGGTAACCGCAGCAATGGGGATCGCCTACTATTGTAAAAGGGTAAATTGAATTAATGACGATCTCTCCACAAGTGAATCGGTGCTCGAAAGGAAAAGAATCAATTGAAGACGTCTTCCAAGAAAAAGGAGCAAACATCCAAATAACAGGGAAAACAAAAGTAGTAATGGAAAAGAAAGTTGATCATCTTTGGCATGGCAACAAAGTAGAGATTAGACAACAGCAATCAGGATATCAGCTTCATTGCTTTCTTGTATATATATATATATAGTTTTAGAGCTAATTTACAACAGCAATCAGGATATCAGCTTCATTGCTTTCTTGTATATATATATATATATAGTTTTAGAGCTAATTTACGCGTCCCATCCACCGAAATAATGGCATACTGAGGTCATTTTGTCTTACTCGATACTAATTTTCTAATTTGCTTTTGCATACTTCCCATTTGAGTCCCTACCTAGTTGAATTTATATTTCACTCTTTCTCTATGACTTCAGTTTTTCCCAATTGTAAACGTTGGAGCGCGTGGAGTATTCATTTCCACGCAAAAGTGAAGGCAGCATCCTACAATTTTCCAGTCTGACACGTAAATGTTCGAAAAGTAAAATTTTCTGAAGAAAAAAAAATTAAATAACTTTTATTTTATTTCAAAATTTTAACTTTACACTAAAAATTTTTCACATTATTATTAAATAATTTTCCTCTAACACATTATTTGTTTTCTCTCGAAACACTTTTTAAATAAAATATTCCCAATAAAACTTTCTCACTTTTTAATTAAAAATTCAGATAGACTACTATCCAAACATACCCACACTCGCTATTTAGCATTTGACTTTTCTTCATGAATTATGCAGACCTGTTTCTACTGACACTCCAAGAAAGGCTTAATTTCACGGAACCTTCCGATGGACATTAATCCGTCAAAATTTCCAACGACATCCGTCGGAAAAAGCGAATCTGAGTTCGGTAAAATCTCCGACGGACATGCAGCCGGAAAAAATATTTCCGACGGAAATCCTATGAACAAATTGGCGCCACGCTGAGCTAATATATTCGACGGATGTTCCGTCGGAAAAGCTTTAAAAATGTTGGAAAAGCTTTAAAAAATTATTTTTCTAGCTTTTCCGACGGAATATCCATCGGAATATTTAACAAAATAATATAAAAAAGAAAATTATATTTCCGACTGATTTCCGTCGGAAATAGTTTTTAAAAAATAAAAAATAAAAGTTCCGGAAAATCCATCGAATTTAAAAAATATTTTAAAATTTAATTCGATAATGACATTTTCCGACGGATGTCCGTTGGAAAATTTTGAATCGACGGTCAGACATTTTCCAGTTTCCGTGGAAATTTGGCAATATCAACCTAAACTTCGACAACATTCTCTTCTTTGTAGCTCTTCTTCGCCACTCTTCTTTGTAACTCTTCTTTGTACCGTTGATCGACTTATCTCTTCCACCTAAGGAGTCCAACACGCAAATCTAACAACATTTGAAAGGCCTCCTCTTAGGAGCTTTTCATCGATCGACTTTGCTCTCCCATCTATGAGTCCAACATCTAAATCTAACAAAATCAGCTGTAAGGCCTTATCTTCTTCTCCATTATTTTCTTCTTCTTCTCCATTCAACCAAAATAACTCGTTTATTTTTCATTTTCATCCAAGGTTTTATTCTTCTAGATAAATAATCATGCGTAAAGAACACAAATCGACATTTTAAAAGTACGTAGTTAATTTTTATTACTATAATATTTAATTTTATATGTGTAGATGGATTGTATTTGGTGCCGTAGTTGTTTATATATCGTGGTCATGCTATATTAATTTTATGTCGTGACATAAATTATGCTTTATATTAATGTTATATTTTTAATATTGTGATATTTATTTTTATATATGTGTAGATGGATTTCATTGAACAGTAGTTGTTTATATATCGTGGTAATGTTATATTAATTTTATGTCTTGACATAAATTATGCACTATATTAATGTTATATTTTTATTCTTGTGATATTTATTTTTATATATGTGTAGATGGATTTCATTCGATACCGTAGTTGTTTATATATCGTGGTCATGCTATATTATTTTCATGTTGTGACATAAATTATGCATTATATTAATGTTGTATTTTTATTCTTGTGATATTTATTTTTATATATGTGTAGATGGATTTCATTCGACAGTAGTTGTTTATATATCGTGGTCATGCAATATTAATTTTATGTCGTGACATAAATTATGCATTATATTAATGTTATATTTTTATTCTTGTGATATTTATTTTTATATATGTGTATATGGATTTCATTCGACAGTAGTTGTTTATATATCGTGGTCATGCTATATTAATTTTATGTCGTGACATAAATTATGCTTTATATTAATGTTATATTTTTATTCTTGTGATATTTATTTTTATATATGTGTAGATGGATTTCATTCGACAATCGTAGTTGGATGTATATGAGAATAAATCCTATGAAGAGGTTTAACCGATGAATTTATAAGTGGGGTAAATGAATTAGTGCAACATGCTTGTACTCTTCTTAAATATCGAATGAAGGAGTCATTCGGTGTCCTCAGAAAGTGTAAGTCCAGTAAAACATTTGGTCGAGAAGATGTGGTGGTTCATTTATATAAGAATGGTTTTAAACCTAAATATTGGTGGTGGATTGACCATGGTGAGGTAGAGTCTCCGAATTTTGACTCTATATATGCTACATATATGCATGAGCAGAGGAATATCACGAGCAGATAATGCAGAAAGCGTCGATATCATGATATGATAAGAGATGCAAATTCTCATTTTATGGGTAGTGGTGAACGTGAATTTGTGCAAAATCGAACGACCTCCTAATGAAGAAGCTCAAAATTTTATGATTTGTTAGAGGTTGCTGAGTCGTCTGTTGTGGGAAGGTTTGACTCATTACGAATTATCTACCGTGAGACTAATGAGCATTAAGTCGATTGGAACGTATCACACGATTGCATGAATGCCATGATTGAATTGATGAGAGAGGTTAACCTCAACAAGAAATAGACATTCCAAAAGTTATTATCACGAAAAAGTTGGTGTCTAAATTAGGAATATCGCGAGAAAATTGATTGTTGTCCAAGCTGGTTGTATGTTGTACTACAACGAACGATCACTTAGAGGAGTGTAAATTTTGTGAACACCCTCGTTATAAAAGTGAATCGACTAGCAAAGGAAAGCGAGTGCCACTTAAGTCGATGCATTACCTTTCTAATACACAGCTTAAGAGATTGTACGCCTCCATGAGTTACGCACCGCATATGAGGTGGCATTATGTGAGCAGAAGGCGGATGGTGTATTGTGTCATCCATCCGATGGCTTAGCATGGCGACATTTTGATGAAAAATATCCAGTTTTGCTACTGAATCATGGAACATCAGGTTAGGTTTGTGTGCGGATGGTTTTACACCCTTTAGTATGTCATCTACTCCTTATTCATGTTGGCCAATTTTTGTGACTCCGTATAATCTTCCACCTGAGATGTGCATGACAACTTCATATCTATCTTTGAGTTGCGTCATTCCAGGCCCGCATAATCCAAAGAATTCAATTGATATCTACTTGCAACCCTTAATAGATGAATTGAAATTGTTGTGGCATGTTGGAGTCTTGACATATGATATTTTCACAAAAGAAAATTTATATATATCTGCACTTATGTGGACAATTAATGATTTTCCTGCGTATGGAATGTTATCGGGTGAGTACAGTGGGAGATTGGCTTGTCCGATTTGCATGGAGGATCTGAATGCATTCTATTTAAAAGAAGCGAGGAAAAATTCGTGGTTTGATTGTCATCGGCGATGGTTAGGACTGATCACACATTCGGGATGAATGTGTCGGATTCATTAAAAATCATGTTAAAGTTGATGATCCACCGAAGGTTGTGCAGGAAGAGATTTGGGATCGAATTTCATCTATTGCTAAGGTATATGAGGCGGAAGTTTCAAACTTCACGGATATGGCATTGACATAATCTGGACAAAACAAAGCATATTTTAGGAATTGCCCTATTGGAAAGATAACTTGCTTCGCCACAATTTAGATGTCATGCATATTGAGAAAAATTTCTTTGATAATTTGTTCAACATTATGGATGTAAAGGACAAGAGCAAAGATAATGTGAAGGCAAGATTGGATCGATGAAGCATTGTAGGCGGAGTGAATTGCACCTATAAAAGCAGGCCAACGGCAAGTATTCCAAACGAAGGCAAAATACACATTCACATTGGATGAAAACGCAATATTTGTGAATGGATAAAGAATTTGAAGATGCGGATGGGTATGCATCAAATATGCGTAGTGTGTCCAATCGAAAAAGGAAAATTAACGAGGTTAAAACCCACGATTGTCATGTCTTAATGGAGAATTTGCTTCCTGTTGCATTCAATTCACTTCTGAAAATATTTGGAAAGCAATTACGAGATCGATCAATTCTTCAAACAATTGTGTTGAGCACTTTGAGAGATCTGATTTAGACATAATGCAAGATAATATCCTCTGTTATACTATGCAAGTTGGAGAAAATCTTTCCACCTTACTTTTTGATGTAATGGAGCATCTTCCTATTCACTAAGTAGAAGAAGCCAAACTTGGAAGGGCGGTTCAATATAGGTGGATGTATACTTTTGAAAGGTAATTAAACCTATTTTTTCCTAATTACGTATATATAATTTTTTTAGTTCCCTAACATGTTGTTTAACGAATTTCAATTGTAGAAACATTGGAAAGTGTAAGCGGTCGATGAAACAAAAGGCTAGAGTCGAGGGTTCGATTTGCGAAGCAAACCTTGCAGGAAACTTCACATTTTTGTTCATTCTATTTGGAGAAGCATATCCCGAGTTTAAGAAAGCAGTGAATCGGCATGATGATGGAGGTCCTAGTACGAACCCTCCATCTTTGTCAATATTTGATCTTACGAGCGAGCATTAGGAAAACCAACTATTCGGTGGTTAGGCGATAATGACCTTACGTCGCAAAGCGATGCGTTACCTTAATTGTGAAGAGATCCAACCAACTCTGAGGTACAGTATGTTGATTATGTTTTTTTTACCATTTTTCTTATGTAATCTAATCGCGACATTAATGATTGAAATATATTTCAGAGATTTCAGAAATTATTACGGGAATGAAGCTGTTCGTGAATATTTTAGTACATGGTTCAAAGATTATGTAAGTGGTCATTAGCCTGCAAATATCTATTACGCAATAGATGTAAATTCATTGTAACTTAAATGCTGAAGTTTTTTTTAATTCAATCGCAGGTACAAAATGTTTCCAACGGAGTGACCAACCCAAATCTACATGCTCTATCATGGGGACCAAGTCGAAAGGTGAAATCATACCAGACGTACTTTGTAAATGGATACAAATTTCACACAGCCACTTGGTCCGAAAAAAGAAAGACGATAAACAGTGGTGTATGGGTCAGAGGTGATGGCAGTGAAGCTGGCGAGGTCGACTATTACGGAGTTCTTCAAGACATTGTGGGCGAAATACTCATCAGGAGATCTCGTCAAAACAGTAACATTATTTTACTGTACCTGGTTCGACACACGAAGACCATCAGGAACAAAGGTACATCCACAATATAAATTAGTTGATGTGAGATATACAAGACAATACGGTACATTTGACCCATTTGTGATTGCACAAAATGCTAGACAAGTGTATTATGTTCCTTATCCTTTGAGACTGATAAGTCGAATGGTGGGCCATGATTAACACAAAACCGATGGTAGGGTGAAGTGGAGGATTCAATAGACATAGCATTCCAAAATAACACATCAAGCGTGGAATACACTTTGTAGACGATAATTTAGAAGATAGTCTCAGAGATTTTCGATTGCAATAATGATGAAGATGTTGATGTAGAAATGAACAAGCATGAGGATGATGAGGATGATGAGGATCTTTGAAGAAGAACACGTGAGCAATGATTCAGATGAAGAGACGGAATTTGTAGGCAGAAGAAAGCGAGTCAGAAGAAGAATTCGAGGATATATATTCGACTAAATAATATGTTTTTCAGAATTTTAGGATATATATGTTGTATTATTTTACTAATTAATTCTTATGCATAATGTGTTGAAGTAAAAAGAGGTTTTAAGAAATATGGAGTGGATGAATGATTTAAATAATCTTAATATTTGAAAATAATTTAACTCACTAATTACAACTTGTAAGAATAATTATTTGTTAGTTAGGAAATATTTTAAAATTTGAATAAAATATTTTCATTTTTATACATTTGAAACTTGATTAATTAAAATTTTTATTTCAATTTTTGTGAATTTAAATTTTAATGGATATCTGTCGAATATTAAAATAAAAATAAAATTTACATCGGATATTTTGTTATTTATTTATTTAACATAATAAACCAATTAGAAGTACTCAAAGTTTAAATGGGATAAAACTCTTTCTTTTCAATAAAAGAGTATATATTTTTTTAAAATACTTAAATAAATAACAAACAGAGATAGATAAAAATATATCATTTTCAATATATATTTTTTGAATAGTTAAAGAAATAACAATTATGATAAAAAGGAGGTAAATAATATGAATAAAATTACTTTAAAAATGAGTTGGCGGAAATATTAAAAAAAATAAAAAATTTAAACATTTTCGACAGAAAAGCCGTCGGAATTGTAAGAAAAATAAAAAAATTTAACTTTTCGACGGATTATGGTCGGTAATATTCAAAATAAAATATTAAAAAATTTCCGATGGAAAATCCGTCGGAAGTTCTTGCCAAAAATTAAAAAAATTTAAAAATTTCCAACGAACAAACCGTCGGAAATTTAGGAAAAATAAAAAAATATTTAAATTTCCGACGGATTACCGTCAGAAATATTCAAAATAAAAATTTAAAAAAGTTCCGACGGATAATCCGTCGGAATTTTTTCCAAAAAGTAAAAAAATTTACACTTACCGATGGCTATCCGCCGAAAATGTGACATTAGATAAACCCTCCCCTAAAAATTTTTCTTACCTCTTTCCCCTTCCCATTCTTTGATGCTACACAAGGGTTTCGAAGAATCAGTTCAATTTTGTCCTCCATTTCGACAATTTTGGCGATTGTTGATCCTTCCATCGCCACTCCGCTCCATCCGTCGCTAGCCGATCCAAAAGCACTCGCCCCATCGACAAAAGTTAAATGCCGATTGACGATCGACATCGCTCGAAAATTCTTTGAGATGTTGTTGTTTGTTTGGGTTTTATGATTTTTCAATTTACGTTGTGATTTTTGTCTTCGGAAATTTGGATGAAAACTTGATGAATGTGCCGAAATTCCGATTTGTTATCTTCTAAAATTGTTTCATTGATGATTTTGTGGCTAATGGCTAATGGGTGTGAATGTGCCGAAATTTTTTTGAGTTTTTATATGTTCTGTCCCATTTTGTCTTCGGAAATTTGGATGGAAACTTGATGAATGTGCCGAATTTCTGATTTGTTATCTTCTGAAATTGTTTCATTGATGATTTTGTGGCTAATGGCTAATGGGTGTGAACGTGCCGAAAAAATTTTGAGTTTTTATATGTTCTGAAAAATTTTGTCTTCGGAAATTTGGATGGAAACTTGATGAATGTGCCGAATTTCCGATTTGTTATCTTCTTAAATTGTTTCATTGATGATTTGTTTCCGATTTGTTATCTTCTTCCGATTTAGTTGGGTTGATTCTGCTGATTGCTTGTTCAAATGCATACGGAAAATCATTCTGGCTGAAGATAATGGCTTGTTCAAATGTTTCCGATTTGTTATCTGCTTGTTCTGCTGATTGATTCTTCCGATTTTTAAACTATTTTTGTTGCTTATTGATTCTAGCTGAAGATAATGGCTTCATTTTTTGACAAACTTTTAGATGTTTTAGGGAAGGGCTTTACTTGAATGAATTGAGACAAACATTGGAGTGTTCTATGGCCTGAATTTAACTGAGTTGGGATTGATTGGCTGATTCTTAGGTTATATCATGGAAACCCGAAAACTTTAGCAACTTCTGTGAACTGCTTTAAATGAATGAAGTCATGGGACAAGGTTACCCATTGTTGTTGTTGTTTATCGTGTCAGCTGGCAAACACGAAGGGCAGTGTCTCCAGTGGGAAGTTAGTGTGATGTTGCAGTTTCCTTACCATTGTGATTTCTTTGAGAGCTAATGGTCAATCACTACGTATAACTGTGTTAAGCTGGAGAATACAATCGCAAATTTCCTTGAACTCTTTTGACAACCTGTGTGAGCACAAATCCATTGGTTTTGAAGTCTAGATATTTATGAGTAGGATCTACCTGATATAGTTGCAGTAGTATAATTTGTCTTGAAGAATAGTTGCATCTGTTGAACCTAGGCTATCTAGTTATTTACGTGCCAAAGTTTTAAAAGTAGGTCATGCATTGCACATTTAGGTATTAATAATTTTTTAAAGACTTGGGACGTGAATTAATCATTAATTATTAATCATGAATTATGAGTCTATACATATACACAAGTTGTTATATATATATAACAATCAAACATCAACAAAGAAGAATGCCTTTGGGAGGGATTAATAAATAATAGTACGAAATGTGTTTGAGCTATTCTGCTAACAAAATACAAATTCTAATGTCAATCACACCTCGTTATATTTTGTTAGATATTGTAGGATTTTAATTAAATGGATAAATATCAGAGCAGAGGTCGCCGTGCTAGTCGCGCAGGTCGTGCTAGTTCGCTCGCCGAGCATACACCATTCGTCCCTTCCGTCGGGGTTCACTTTGATGCGTCCACTCTTGACTCAAGACATCCCACTAGAGATGGATCGGGTCCATCTTCATCACCACCGCATCATGCATACCGGAGATGGATCTAGGCCATCATCATTACCACCGCATTCGAACATCGTGATGATGGCGGTCGAGATCGAGCCTCCATTGGATCATGTACGGGAGGAGGATGGTGCAACATATATCATACCGACGAGACTTCTCGGGTAAAATTTTTAGCATTTATTGTAAATAATACTTGTATTCAATTAAAATTTTAATATTGATTTTTCTTTTGTTTATATTTTTAGATTCATTCCAAGTCATACTCTGCGGGTGCAATTTACGATGCAATCAAAGCCCACTTTGAAAAACTTTGGCGATAGCGCGAAATTCCACTAGAGGTTCGCAATAGGATGTTTTGAGTTTAAGGTAATTTTCTTGTTATATTATTATTTATATTGATTTATATAAATTATAAGTTATATAATTACTAATGTCGTCATTTATGTTTGTAGCACAAGGTTTATTGGTTGCCAAGAAATGATGAAAACATCCGTGAAGCGTTAAGTACGAGCGCAAGCGCTGCGGATATTTTTCATCAAATCCGCCACGAGAAAGACAAGACCGCAATGGATAGGTGACCACGTGCAGGAATGCCTTCAAAAACATTGGGCGTCGAAGCATTCAAAAAAAGGCAAATTCGAGCAAAGGAGGCTCGTGCTTGAGAGAAAAGCGGGTCTCTCAATAGTTGTGGCTCAATATCACTTGCTACACATGCGAGAATTGTAAGAATATTTATATTTTTTTGTTTCAATGTCATTTATGTATAATTTAATATAATTTGTTAATCTAATATTTATATAATATGTAGGAAAATACTATGGGCAAAAGGCCATCAAAGATTGACCTTTTTCTTAATTGGCCACAAGAAAAATCCAGGTGGAGAGCGGGATCGGTGGGTTGATTCGTCGAGGCTACATATGTGAGTTTTTAGTAAAAATACTTTTTTTTACAAAATCTATTTAGTTTATGAATAGTAAATAAAAATGTGTAATGTATTTTTGTCGTTGGTAGAACGCTTTTCAATCTCTTGCAGCTGAAGAAATACTCAATCGCATGAAGCGACGGATGATGATAGTGCTGCGGACCTTGAAATCCCCACGCATGATGAAGAATTATTTACTCAGGCTGCCGGTGGAGTCTACAAGGGTAGAGTTTATGGGATGGGAATCACCTTCTACGATCGCTCTGTATATTCAAAGATCATCTTCGACGTTCGTGTCAAACCGAGTATGATCGATCGTCATAAGTGGCGGCCCGAGGAGGTCGAGAATGGCGACAACAAATGACGGTGATTGAGTCTGAGCAAAGATAGAGAAAATGGAAAAGCGGCAAAAGAAAAGCGAACAATGAAGAATCGGCGAAGCGATACGGACAACGATTAGGATAGTATTACTTTATGTCAAATTTATGTGTATAAAATAATTTTTAGTTTTTTGTTAAGATGGAATTTATTTTTTTTTAAAAATTTTTTATTAAATTACCGACGGATTTCCGTCGGAAATTATTTATTTTTTTTAAAAAAATTAATTCATTTTCGACGGACTTCCGTCGGAAAATATTTATTTTTTAAAAAATTTTAAATAATTTCCGACGGCAATCCGTCGGTAATTACTTATTTTTCAAAAAAATTTTAAATAATTTCCGACGGATATCCGTCGGAAATTACTTATTTTTTAAAAAAATGTTATTTAATTTCCGACGGATTTCCGTCGGAAATTATTTATTTTTTTTAAAATTTTATTTAATTTTCGACGGTAATCGTCAATTTTTTTTTTAATTTCTACTTATAATTTCCGGAAATCCGTCGGAAAAATATAATTTTTATTATCCGTCGTCATAAAATCATCCGGAAATCAGTTCGATTTCGGCGCCATGGAAAAGTTTTTGCAACGAACATTATTCCGATGGAAACCGTAAATCTCAAATTTTCGATGGAAAGGTGGTTTGCTCATCGGAAAAATCCAATTTTCTTGTAGTGTGATTGCCAATCTCATTTTTATTTGTGTGCTTCTTTATGAAGGTGAGTAATTTAAATTTGGCAAAAATATATTATGTGGTTCCCATTCGTTTCCTTAAAATGAATTCCAATTAAATTGATTATTGGCCCAAAAGTGATCAGAATGAAATAATGGAATATCGGAACTTGATCTCAATGCCTGTTTGAATTGTATGCATAATCTTTTATAGCTCATAGGAAAAACCAAAGAGTAAATATATAGAGTTTTATTGCTCTCTCATCATTTGAAAAGCAGTTGGCTTTCACAAGCCTTTTTTTAAGTCCATTTTCAAACAAAAGTTTTATATTTCTAACTAATTAACCTAAAAGTTTTATATTTTTAACAAAATATGAATTAAAATTATAAATTATAAATTTAATAATATATTAAATATGTTTTACATTATAATTAGAAAAATTATACCAAACGCTAAATGGACTTTTTCTTTTTGCGGGGAAAGAGGAGTATTTAACTATACTCAAATGGGTTGCTAACTCCTATATTTTATTAAATTAATTTGAATTAACTGATCAATTAGCTAGCGGTTATTTGCTTTTATTTTTGTTTTTGTTTTAAATTTGATAATTTTAGCAAAAAAACAAAGGAAATTTTGATGGAGTAAACTTAAATAATTGTTACCACTAATAGGTAACTCAGATTAGAATTGTTACAACTAATAGGTAACTCAGATTAGCATTAGGACTAGCTGCAAAGTCTTTAGCCAAGACTACTGTCAAATTGTTTCATTTGGTGAACAATATTTAGAATGAGTATGCCTTCTGTCTTCTGACAGGAAATTTCTCGAATTCTGTACGCGGCTTTGCTTGGAAATAAGTACTCCAATTTGAGCAACTCAGAGAATTTTCAGACAATTTAGTCATAGAGAAAGAGAGTGACATATATTAGTAAACGAGTTAGGACCCAAATCACAAGTGGCAAAAGCAAATTAGACAACCGACATAGGATAAGACAATGCCCTCAGTATGCCTTTAGTTTTGTGGTGCAGAATAGCATGAACTTGATTTGTGAAGCTAAGGACAAGACAATGACCTCACTCTATGCCATTTTTATTTTTAAAAAATGTATCTTTCTTCCCAATAAAGGTGGCGCTTGCTTGAAATTATACTTTAGCATAGCTATTTCAGTCCTTATTTATGATAACTAATATACTCACTTAACTTGGTGAACTCAAAAGCAAGGGGAAGAAAAGCAATTGAAAGAAGATCAATAGTTTCAACCCAAGGTTATGCCTATATATATATATATATTTATTTATTTATTAATTAGATCATTAGCTCAACACTTGACTAGTCAAAATAATTGGGAGAACCTAAAAATAAGAGGAAGAAAAGTAGTTGAAAGATAATCAATGGTTTCAATCCAAAACAATGGTTATGTCTACATACGTAAAGACAATTCACCGGCTCAAATATTTGTGTTTAGAAATGAAAGATATATTTTGATGAGAAAATACAGAGGTAACCAAATACAAAACTAGATCATACAATAATAATATTACCAGTCCGACTATATATATTCTATGTTGACGAATTATGAGGAATTAACTCTAGTATTATTGATCACTTTCACAAAGATGGCTTTGTAGATGAATAGACGGGAATAGTACTGGAACCTATAACAGTCAACATATTGTTTTTAAATTCATACTACCACTAATGATTAAGGTCATTAGTCATTGGAGAAAGTCCGTGAAATATATTTTGATCCTACTATTACTGGGGAGGAAGCAAAATGTTCTACGTATAATTTCAAGATTGATTAATGTTTTTCATATTGTTTATTTATTTATATTTTAAAATATATTTTTATATTTTTAAATAATTTTTTTTATATTTTTAAAATCTTCTATATCACACGTGTCACTTTAAAAATATAAAAATAAATTTTAAAATGCAATTTTCAGTTCTTTAAGCATGTGTATATGCTTGACCTCTTAGCATATGTACATGCAATTTTCCACTTCTTAAAAATAAGTGTAGTCTGACCTTTTAGCATATGTAGACAAATTATGAAGAAGGGATGATTACGAATAGTCAATTTTACTTCTTTTCCAACCAAACCAAACGCACTGAACCCAATCATATTCGAGTAGGGGCCGGGATTGACATTGACTTATGCAAGTTGACTGCAAGAGAGTTTCATTGTTTAAGGTGCATAGAGGGCGTGTATAAACAGTAAGTGAAAATATATTTTCACATTTTTTAAAGTAATAATTGTAAAATAGAAAATGCATAAAAAATTAAAATATTATTTCAGAAAAGGCAAATATGTTTTAAAAACCTATCTATATTGGTCCATAGATTACGTTGAAAAATATTTTTTACTTTTTCATATAAATATTATAAAACAGAAATTTTTAAAATATAAAATTTTAATTTAAAAAATATTAAAATACATTTTAAAACACAATCAATACATAATCTTAGTACTCTCTCTATGAAATTTAGAATTATATTTCAACTAATTAACTTATTAAACTTATAAATAATGATTGTATTTAATTGACGTGAATGTATATACATTTATAATATAGTTCTCAAGTTAAAATTTAAAACAAGTAAAAGAAAATTTATTTTTAAAAATAACATTGTGGAAAAGGTGTGTGAATAGTATAAATATGACTCTTTATTTTGAAATAATAAAAAGAGAAAATAATAATAGGGGAAGAAAGTACTTATTTGACTTTTCTTCTGGAATATTTAAACCGTGTTAGATAAGTAGTTGTCATTCCATTCCTATTTGTGTGACCACTTCTTTATTTGACTTGGTCCTTGAAGGCGAGTAATTGAAATTTGAAGAAATTCCTATGAAGATCTCATTGTTATCTTTTCATTTTCTTTGATTAAATTCCGACTAACCCAGAATTGGCCGAAGAGTGATAGAAACCAATAATTTTCTTTTCATTTTTTTAAGTGCAGGTGTTAGTTGGATTTTGGGTCCTCGTATGGGAGGACGCACTAAGAGTATCATAGACATTTTTTATTGCGGATTTGAAGTTAGTGGCGTTCTTGGTGTTATCGTGAGGCTTTCGCATTGCAGGTTTTGGTATCCTAGCTTAGGCAAAGGGTCAAATGCGGTGATACGCAACTTAAGGCGCAAAGATAGAAGAGATCGACTACACGAATTTCTATGGTCTATTTCTTCTATTAATACCGAGGAGAGTTGTGCAGTAGAGGCCGATAAATTAGGATTTTTATTCTCTTAGGAGATATCGGTCCACTATACCTCGGTTATGCCGGTCCGTTTGAGAATTTTGCCTTAACCAACCCCTACTACGTTTAGATTAATTGTGTTAGTACCGCCCATTTAAAGCTCGTCCTTCTATGAACCCTATATGTAATGTGTTAATTTGGGTATTCTAACGTTAATATAATCATTGTTTTGGGGAAAAAAAGAAGCTAAACCTCAAATTGATCAAGAAAAAGTAAAATAAAGAATAACGATCATAAAAATCATGATCATGTATGACCTAAAAAGAGTCCACTTTTGAATAAAAATCTTTTATTACCCTAATTAATAATGATCATGTATGACCTAAAATTAAAAGAATAAAAAGAAAAATTGTATTAAATTCAAAATGAACTCTTTTTGAGGACAAATAGATTATAATATTTATGATTGAATGCCATCTATTTTTTCAAAATTGTAATGATCTTTTCTTTTTAGTTTGATAAATTTATGTTTTTTTTTTCAGTTGTTTCTCACTTCATAATAGTTGACTTTGAATCAATGGGGCTATTAGTTATTTTCTTAAACAACAAAATTCTTTGAAACTTTCACCAGAAAACAACAAGATTTATTTGATACTTTCACCAAATATCAAGAAAGGTGGAGGTAATTAGCTCTAATACTTAATTCGCAGTTGCCGTAACTATCAAATTCATAATTAAGAATTAAAACATTAGACTTTATATTATTGTACTTTACCAAATAAAATAAATATTGTGATAATCACACCAAAACATTCGCATTGATGACCAATGAATTTGGTTAGAATTTTATGGTGTCTTTTGTAAATATGACTTACTATTTTACATACATTAATTTCCGAAATATTGTTTCCATTGTAAAAAATTTATAAGAGCAATTTAGACTTATACTATCTCTTAAATGAGTATAAATATCTAAAAACATCCGAAATGTTTACTAATTGATTGGTTCTCCTGTAAATCCTTTTAAAAATGATTTTAATGATATACTCCCATCATCATTAAAAAGAAAGTACTTTTAACTTAGTACAATTTTTTAAAAGAATTTCAAAATACAACATATTTAATATACTATTAAATATATATATTTATTTTTATTTTTAATTTTAATTATACATTGTTATTATTAATAATGTAATACAATAATCTCATACAAATAGTAAATTGTTTTCTTAGAAACAAAGAAAATTCTAAATTTTTTTCAACACCAATAGAGTATTATAAATAGAAAGTTATTTAAAAATTATGACAATTAAACAGTTTTTGCGAGTTTTGAATATTTATGTGCTTGGTTGAGGGTTTTGGGGAAAGAAATGGGAATGAATTGAAAATTGGGTGCTTTAAACAATAAATTCATATACCCACTTAAGGAGAATGATTCTTTGAACAATAAATTCATATACCCACTTAATGGTATCTTTAATACACCCCAAAATTGAGAAGTATGAAAGTGATTGACCTCAAATTTATTAGTATTATTATTATAAATAAATAAAGATTAATTGAATTAATAATTAATTAACTTAAAATTGTAATGTAATATTATAAATAATAATTAATTAAACTAATTAATTAATATTAATTATTATAATTAATATTAATTAATTAAGATTAATTTAATCAATAATGATTTTAATTAATAATTAATTAATTTAATATTATAATGAATAATTAACTAAAACTAACTAATTAATTAATATTAATTATTATAATTAATTTATAATTAATAACAATTAATTTATAATTAATAACAATTAATTTATAATTAACTTATTATTATTATTATTATTAAATATCATAATTAGTTTATTATACTACACTTTGGAATTTGAAATTTCAAATAAAAGTTAACCAAATTTCCAATTCTAAAGATTTAGAAAACCAAAACCATTATTGGTAATTATAATCATTTTCTAATACAAACCAACTAACATTAATAAAAAGAACAAATTATCATTTTAATTATCATTTTCATTCTTTTAAACAAACCAAACGTTAGTAGTCTGTCCCATCTTTAAGAAATTCTCAAAAAGTCTCAAAAAGCCGTCACACATCACGGGGCTGCATTAGCAATCTCTATAGTGTTTCACGTTGGCAATCCCCACAAATATTGACACAAAATAACTGTTAACTAAACTCAAATTAGTATTAGGATTAGTTACCTATGTTTGGATTCTCTTCTATATGAAAATTTCATTTTGAAATATGTACAAGTTTTTATGAAACTTTTTACAAAAAAGTATTTTGAAATGAAAATAAAAATATATATATATGTTGAAAGAAATTTTTCTTAAAATAATGTAAAAAATTTGGTGAAAATTTAAACTCAAATAAAATAAAATTGCTTTGATGTTTTATATACTTTTTTTGTTAAATAGCAAAACAAGCACACATCTTTATGCTAGACTTACTGCCAAATTGTTTTATTTGTGGAGCATATATTTAGAATGATTATGCCTTCTGAAAGGAAAATTCTTGGATTCTCTATGCACCTTTGCTTGGAAATAGTGCTCCAATTTGTCCAACTCATAGAATTTTCAAACAATTTAAAGGAGAGGACATTATTAAACGAGTCAGGACACAATTCACAAGTTAGAAAAGCAAAGTAGAAAATAGATATAGGATAGGACAATGCCCCCAGTATACTGTTATTTTGTGGTGCAGAAAAGCATGAACTTGATTTGTGAAGCTAAGGATAAGATAATGACCACACTCTATGCCATATTTTCTTCAAAAGTATATCTTTCTTCCCAATAATGAAGCTCAAGCAGAAATTTCTTGGGTGGTGGTTGCTTGAAATTGTACTCAGCACTTGATAGTCAAAGTAATTGGGTGAACCTAAAAGTAAGAGGAAAAAAGAGCAGTTGAAAGATCGTCAATAGCTTCAATCCAAAACAATGGTTATGCCTATATACGTATATTTGCTCATTAGCTCAGCAATTGATTTGTGAAAGTAATTGGCTTTTATGTCAATGAATGGTCGAATTGTTGTAATAATCACTAATAATTACTATAGATAGTAAAAATTTTTGTTTAAAGTACTCTTTTTATAAAGAATTTTTTTTAAATGAACTTTTTTTTAAATGAATGAAATAACTTTGAATACTTAGTAGTAGAATAAACACTTTTTTTTCTTTTGTGGGTGTGCGTGCACCATTTTCTTTTCTAATCTCTATCTTTCTTCCATCAATGAAGGCCCAGAAAAAATTCTAGGGCGGTGATCCATTGAAAATTCTACTCTTTAGTGTTTTGAAGATATCCTTTAATTTAGTATATTTTTAACACATAACATACCCGAAAAGTAATCTCTAGTTTCAATTGAATTGACCTAAAACTAGAAGAATACGAATGTAAAAGAAATTAAAATGATCAAGATAAAGAGTTTGAACATCAATTCTTTGGAAGAGTCCATTATATATTGAAATAATTATATTTAAAGTGAAAATGATATTAGATAATTAGAATAATCGTTATCTATTAATTTTGACTATGTAAATATCATATTAATTATTAAAAAAAGAACACTAAAAGATATATATATCCTCACTCTATATACTACTTTTCATTTAAGAGAAAAATTGTAACTTGTGTTTTATTGTGTTTTACCCTAGAAACCACCCTCCACTTTTCTCCCTCTTTGTTCTGTTTTTATTTCAAATAATAAACTCAAGAGCTATGTTTAAGGTCAACCATTAAATTTATAACTTATCTTAATTAGATGTGTTGATTTACCTTGATAAGTTACAAAAGCTCGTAATTTTAGAGATTCCAAGAATCAAGTCAAGCTATGTTCCGAAATAATTAGTTCAAACTATGTTCCAAAGTTATTTTCATATCCTCAGACAAAAATATACTAGTCTACATCCAATATTAATTAGCAAATTATGAGGAAATGACTCCAATATTAATGGTATTTCAGCTTGACTTACTTTGAAGTACCACTAATACTTAAAAGTCAGACGTGGAAAAAATCCATTAGAATATCAGCTTTTCGGTCCTCCATTTATATTTGTGTGGCTACGTCTTGCCTTATTCTTGAAGGGAGGTGAGTAATTATTTGGCAAAATTTCTTTGTGGTCCCAATTGGTTTCCTTTCATTTTCTTCAATATGAATTCCGACAAAATTATAAGCCGGAAGGCTTTTGAGAGCCAAACTTTACTGTTCTTAGGGGCAATCAACGTGTAAAACGGTGTGATTTTTTACTATTTCATAAATAGTATTTACTATTCGTAAACAAATTTTTTAAAGACGCTTGTAGTCTTTTCATATGGTAGTAGCGAATTGATTATTCATGACTTGAAAGTAGTTGAGCGACGCTATTCAATGTATACAGTTGGTTTCACGCCATGGCACAAGTGCGAGTTGTAGATTTAGCTTCTAGTTTCTTTCAAAGGCCATTAGTAGTGGCCACGATGAAAATGTGATCACTTTTGTATAGTATTAATGACCGATATAAGCGAACTTTTGTATTTTTGTCGGTTGATCCTAAGTCGTCAGATTTTCAACCCTTCCCACTAGTCGGGTTTCTTCCTCATGCGTCGGGTTTAAATAGTTTTTCTTCCCGCATGTCGGGTTTAAATGGTTTTTCTTCCTGCTCACCTGTTGCCCTCGTGAGTTTTTACTGAGAAACTTAGCCTTATGGGTTATCAGTAAGATCAGGTTAATACCATAAGGATTCCTAATTGGCTATATAAATTGGCAATTCTTGCCTTATTAATACACTATCTTTGAAAAAAAGAATTCGAAAAATTGACAATTGGGCCAAAAGTGATCGAGACGGAATAAAAGGAGTATTCGATGTTCAAGCTACAAAAATTAAGTTAGTAGGGATGATTCAGCGTGCACCAAATTTACTTATTTATTTATTTTTAAGTTCTAAGTTCTATGTTCTATGTTCCTATTCAAAAGGATTAGTCCCTCTGTTTTAGGTTTTGGTTCCTTCTTGAGAAGGGTTTTGTTACTTTTTGTGGAGGTTTCTTTTGGTTTAGGATAAAGTTAAAAAACTCCCAGCCAGAGGTTGAGGTTCTTTAGCCAGCGGAATGTAAATTAAGGGATACATTGGCGGAGCGATGGAGAGAACCGATAGTAGAATTTCCAGATAGGCGCAATATTTCGATGGAAAATTTGCCCAGACCTATGTTCTTAGAAGGATTTATCTCCACATTACCTCAATCTTACCAATTAGCTTATGCCTAGGGCGCCCGTTAGGGGTGGTCATGGTTTGGTTAAACCGAATAAACCGACCAAAAAAATGATCGAAAAAAAACCAAAAACTAACCGAAATGAATTCGGTTTATTCGATTAGTTTTAACCAAACCAAATAAGTTATTCGGTTTTGGTTTGGGGTCAAAAGCCAACCGAATAAGAAAACCGAACCGAATAAGGAAACCGAATCGAATAAACCGAATAAATAAGATAAAACCAAATAAAACCGATTTCAAAATTTATAAATATATTTTATATATATAAGTATAAATATAAATATATGTTATTTTATAGAATAGTTATGATTTATAGTTTATAAAACTATTGTAGACTTTGTAGTTATGTATATATCTTTTTGTATAATTAATTTATTGTTATTAAAAAATTTATCATGTATAGAATTATATACTATAATGTTATCATTAATATACTATCATTAATATTGTTTTCATTAATATACTATATTGTTATTATAAAATTTATTGTTATTTTATAAAATTGATCATGTATAGAACTATATTTATTGTTATCATTAATGAATAATGATATGGACAATATAATGAATATATAGTTATATTAATATAGTATATAACTATATTCTATATACTAAACAATTTTACTATATATTATATACTAAACTATATACTAAATAATTTTACTATATACTAGTATAGTTTATACTGATATTTAATTTATCAATTTATTTAAAAGTTAAACAAATATGAAATATCAAATTACAAATAAAGAAAAATAAAATAATGCATAAGTTGACAAAGTTGTTAAAATGTTAAGCATCTAGAAGGTGTAAAGCGCAGTTTGTAGGTATATAAGCGTACTAACGTGTAACTATATAGCATGCGATTGGCGATTATTATGTTTTATATATTTAATTAGAATCAATATCATATATTCATAATATCATCAATTATTCAATATAATAGTCAATAATTAATAACTTATTGTTGTTAACTAAGTGATTACTAAGTAATTAACTATTAAATGACTGAGTGTTGAGTTTTGAGTAATCAATTATAACTATATAATATTTACTAACAGTTATTTATTCAAAATTCAAAATTATTTATAATTTGTAAATTAATTATACGTATTTAAATTGAGTCAAATATCATAATAATTAATACTTATAATTAGTTATTATTGATCAAGTAATCATTATTATAACTAAATACTAACTAGGGGTGGTCATGGTTTGGTTAAACCAGAAAAGCCGAGTCGAAAAACCAAAAACCAAACGAAAATGAATTCGGTTTATCGGTTCGGTTTAACCAAACCGAATAAGTTATTGGTTTTCGGTTTTTTGGTCCGAGTCAAAACCAATCAAGGCAAATAAATCAATCGAATAAGAAACCGAACCGAATAAGGAAACCGAACCGAATTAGGAAACCGAACCAATAAATAAGATAAACAAAATAAAACCAAATAAAACCAAATTTCAAAATTTATAAATATATTATATATATATAAGTATAAATATAAATATATGTTATTTTATAGAATAGTTATGGTTTATAGTTTATAAAACTATTGTAGACTTTGTAGTTATGTATATATATTTTTGTATATTTAATCTATTGTTATTATAAAATTTATCATGTATAGAACTATATACTATATTGTTATCATTAATATACCATCATTAATATTGTTTTCATTAATATAATATATTGTTATTTTATAAAATTTATCATGTATAGAACTATATTTATTGTTATCATTAATGAATAATGATATGGACAATATAATGAATATATAGTAATTTTAAATTATTAATATAGTATATAACTATATAGTATATACTAAACAATTTTACTATATATTATAAACTAAACTATATATTACATAATTTTACTATATACTACACTATATACTATATACTATATACTAAATTATATACTAGTATAGTTTATACTTTATACTGTAATTTTAATTTATCAATTTATTTAAAAGTTAAACAAATATGAAATATCAAATTACAAATAAAGAAAAATAAAATAATGCATAAGTTGACAAAGTTGTTAAAATGTTAAGCATCTAGAAGGTGTAAGGCAGTACATGTAAATATATAAGCGTACTAACGTGTAACTATATAGCATCGATTAGTCGATTATTATGTTTTATATATTTAATTAGAATCAATATCATATATTCATAATATCATCAATTATTCAATATAATAGTCAATAATTAATAACTTATTGTTGTTAACTAAGTGATTACTAAGTATTAACTATTAAATGATGAGTGTTGAGTTTTGAGTAATCAATTATAACTATATAATATTTACTAACGATTTATTTATTCAAAATTCAAAATTATTTATAATTTGTAAATTAATTATACGTATTTAAATCGAGTCAAATATCATAATAATTAATACTTATAATTAGTTATTATTGATCAAGTAATCATTATTACAACTAAATACTAACCTAGTTAAATTTATAATACTAAGAAGTACTAACATGTTACATAGTTAATACTTAATACTAACTTAGCTATAGTAATATGTTAATAACTAATAATGATTAATGAGTACTAAGTTTACTAACGAACTAAGCACTAAATTAGTTAGTACTTATTTAATACTAACTTAGTGTTGAATAATACTTAATATACATAAGTTAGTACTAACTTAGTTAACAACGATAAGTGATAAGTAAATAAAATAAATTACTAATTAGGCATTAACTTAGATAATATAATGTAGCTAATGCTTTGATTTTGTTTATAGTTTGTATTTTGTTTTGTTTTGTAATGTTTTGGTTTGATGAATGATGAGTCTTGAGCCATAACTCATAAGGAGTTAAGGAAGTTTGTAAATTTGTAATGCTTTGTGAATGTTTGTTTAATGTTTGAAACCGAATTTGAAAAAATTATTTGTGAATGTTTGATTTGAAACGAATTATTTAATTTATTTGTGAAGTTTTGAAAAAAGAATAAAAAGAAATTCGTTTATTTAGTTAACCAAATTCCTTATTCGGTTTGAAACCAAATAAACCGAACGAATAAATCGAATCGAATTCTTATTTGGTTTTATTCGGTTTAAACCGAACCGAATCAAATTCTTATTTGGTTTATTCGGTTCGGTTTATTTGGTTTTATTTGGTTTTCGGTTTAGGGGTTTCAAATATCAAATCGAATAAACCAATAAAGCAGAATGAACGGCGATGACCCCCTATAATATTACTAACCTAGTTAAACTTATAATACTAAGAAGTACTAACATGTTACATAGTTAATACTTAATACTAACTTAGCTATAGTAATATGTTCATAACTAATAATGATTAATGAATAATGAGTACTAAGTTTACTAACGAACTAAGCACTAAATTAGTTAGTACTTATTTAATACTAACTTAGTGTTGAATAATACTTAATATACATAAGTTAATACTAACTTAGTTAACACTGATAAGTGATAAGTAAATAAGGAATAAATTACTAATTAGTCATTAACTTAGATAATACTATGAGTCTATGATTACTATTTTAGTTTTGACTTTTGAGTAATAACTAATAAGTACTAACTTAGTAACTTAGTTACTTAGCTAATGCCTAATAGGCTAATAAGTAATAGGCTAATAGTTTTGTGTATTAAGACTAATACATTAATATTTCCATTATCCAATTGTTTTTTATTTTACATTTACAAATGATGAGTATTGAGTCATATTTCATTAGGAGTTAAGAAAGCTTGTATATTTGTAATGCTTTGTGAATGTTTGTTTCATGTTTGAAACGAATTTGAAAAAATTATTTGTGAATGTTTGATTTGTAACGAATTATTTAATTTATTTGTGAATTTTTAAAAAAAAAAAAAAAGAAATTCGGTTTATTTGGTTAGCAAATTCCTTATTGGTTTGTGAAACCGAATAAATCGACGAATTCTTATTTGGTTTTATTCGGTTTTATTAGTTTAAACAGAATAAAACCAAATGAATAAGAAATTCGGTTTGGTTTATTCGTTTTATTTGGTTTGATTTGGTTTTTAGGTTCAAATGTTCCAAAATGTCGAAGCATTAAACTAAACCTAACCGATGAACACCCCTTGGCCGCCCGTGAAGGTTTCTTGTTACTCCGCTGGAATGGTTTGTGGATCAAGCTTGGGCGTGGGGTATTCAATGTTACAAATAGCGTAAAGAATGGCGGCGGATGCGGTTAATTTTTATCAGCGACTCACATGTTGATTGATTGCAAAGGTCAAGTAAAGTTAGGTTTAATTAAGCTACTATGTTAGTTAATGATGTTCTTTATTATTATGTGAATCGGTTTAACTTTTCTTAGTTTCATTGTGTGAACTAAGATGCTTTTGATGGGCAAATATGTAAATGTATTGTTTGTTATTATAAATATAACTATTGCTTTGTTTTTGAAAAAAGGAATAAAGGGAGTATCGGATCTCTCAATACCTTCAGAAAATGTAAGCAATATCTTCTATAGCTCAAAGGAGAAATCTTTGTTCTTATCTTTACTTTTGTCTAAATAAATATATTTCAATATAGTAGTAGTATAGAGCTTTGATAAGTAAGAGAATAAAATTTTACTAAATAATAAAGACTGACCCCTAACTCTTAAATGAGTATAGATTGAACCACACCTAAAAGAATGCTAGAATAAAAATGAGTCACAAGGTAAATAATAACTAGGAAAAGTTTTTTTTTTTTTTTTTGGGTGGTGGCAAAGGAATCTGCAAACTAATGTCTTCCTTCCTTCCTTCATTTCTTTTATATTTTATAACTTTACTTCCAATTCTACTTTTTCTTTAATTATGATAATTTCCTCTTTTTCGTTAAGAATCGCATCTCATTGTCTCCTTATAAACATCTTTTGAGTTACTTTGAAATAAGTAGAGATTATTTAAAAGAAATACAAGATTCTATTTTTGACAATAATCTACTTGTTTGTACTTATGAGACTAAATTAATACGCTACAAAACAAATATTTGATTATCAATTTTATCGATATAGTCGATTTTATAAAAAAATTCATTAATCAAATGACTTTTTATAAATACGAGATATTTAAATCATACAAGTAAAAAAATTATTAAAAAAAGCAAAACCCAAAATTTTCACTAGCTGGCTAAATTAAATAAGAATTGTGGAGAATGCTGAAAGTATTTTCCCTGTTCTCTATTTAGGATCGGGTTATAGTATCTCTATCTTTAGCCAGTACGTCAATCACTCAATTTTTTTTTTTTTATGAACATAATAAATCTTTGCAAGTTGAAAGCCAGAATTTACAGAAGTATTAGCCCACTATAGATAATCGGTGGTCGTTATTTACATTATAGTACGAGCTCCAGTAAATTCATTTGTACGTATACATCAGTGCCTTGGATTGGAAAAAAGAAATTTGAATGTTTCCTTTTTCAATCATAGAGGATTGAGAATTCGCAAATATTTCAGGTTGTGAAAATTTGTGATAGTTGAAGTTTTTTACCACAAGACAAGACTCCATAGATGGTTGTCAGAATCAGAAAGCTCCAATAACAAAACAGCCTTTTGTAATGTTTATGTTAATGGAATCTTGAAGAAATAACTATGCAGTACTATGAATTGCGGTTTGGTATCCCGAAACAGTAAGACATTCGCTAGGATTTTCCTAGTCATTGGACTATCAATACCTGCATATCCCTATAATGGTTTGCTCAAAAGTGAACCTTTTGTACATTTTTATTGCATACCTACAGCTTCATTGATAAAAAAATTCATTCTGCTTCAGAAATCACTGCCAATGCAGAACTCAAAGGACTCCTGTGCTCATTTGGATCTGCTGAATTGTTTGCATTGCTTGAAGTAAAAGGATTTGGTGGAAGGCTTAGATTATCTCCATTTCCGTCTAGCATTTGAAGCACAAATGTTATTGAAGGGCGATTCACCGGGTTCCATTGTATACACCAAAGCCCTATAATTGCTAACTTCTTAGCAACCTGATCCTCCCCATCCTCCTCAACTTGAATTCTCAACTCTTCTCCATTAACAAGATGTTGATAAACCCATTCGGGGAAATAGACTTGGCTAACATGTTGCACAGTGGCATCAATATTCTTTCTTCTTCCCACCATTTCAAGCAATAACATTCCAAAACTATAAATATCAGATTTGTAAGACACATTGCCAAAGTGCCTGGAGAAAACTTCAGGCGCAATATAGCCCATTGTTCCTCTTGCGGCTGTCATAGAAACAGCACTTCTTCCTTTTCACACAACTTAGCTAACCCAAAATCAGATATCTTTGGATTATAATCCTCATCCAACAAGATGTTGTGTGGTTTGATATCAAAATGGAGGATCCTCTGTTCGCATCCTTGATGGAGGTACTCGATCCTCGGGCTATGCCAATAGCGATTTCTTGCAACCTCCCCATTCCAAGTGTATGATGCTTTTGACCATCCGGAAATATGAACCTGTCCAGTGAGCCATTGGGTAGAAACTCATAGACAAGAGCTCTTGTGAATCCATCTGCACAGAAGCCTAACAATCGAACTACATTTACATGATGGATTGCTCCCATAGTTCCCACTTCATTGATAAATTCTTCCCCATTTCCCGTGGAATTATGCAATAGTTTCACAGCAACAAATACTTCATTTGAAATCTTTCCTTTGAACACATTTCCATAACCTCCTTCACCTAATTTATCCTTGAAGTCATTTGTGATTTTTTTAATATCAGCATATGAGTATCGTGTGGGTTTCATGGCTGTATAGTCTTCCAAGAACTTCTTGACCCTCTTTTGATTTTCTTTGTCTAGTTTCTTTGCAGAATAAGTACGGTAAATTGCACTGATTACTAGTATAAGAAACAAAAATCCAATGATTGGACCTGTTATCAAGTGTGTGGATTAATTTTTGTACATATTTCCTCTTGAGCAAATTAACACAAGCTAATAGAGACTTACCAGAAATTCGTAGAGCCTTCAAGATACCTGCACCCCAAAAAAAAAAAAAAAAAATTTGTTAAAAGACTCATGAAATTGTTTTGCGTACATGTCAATATTTTGGAGTTGTGGTTACTTTCTTATTTATCCTCCAAATTATTCGACAAAGCAAATGATTGGGATCAATTTAAATGAGTTGAAACTACAATTTTATAAATTGTCCAAAACAGAGCTTCTAGTATTTAGAGGGGGCAGGATTCAATTATTCCGAAGCATTCACACTCTAGCCCAAAAGGTGAAACAAGCATGATTGGTTGTTTATTCCATCTTGAACAATTTGAGAAAAACCACCATATGGACTAGAAAAAACAAATCAGGAAAAATGCTTACCGGACTGATGTTTCTTTCCTCCGAAGCAGCTAATTTGATTGGTTGCATTTTCCATCCGCAAGTTCCTCCTGTCTCTCACATCTTTTGCAGTACGGCAAAGACCAACCCAACTTCAAAGTATTTTTCAGTTCAAAGACTTCAGTTGAAACCAAACTTGTATCATACATCTTTGTACAGAATTCTAAAGATAAACTCCAAATTTCTGCATTTCGAAGTGTTGCAAACACGTTGTATGCATGGTTACCAAGGCAACCAATTTTAATCCCATCTATATTTCCCCAAGGACTGCTTCTTGAAGTTGAGCAATTGAATAAAGAGTATTGATCAACTTCGCCTCTGTAATTGTATGATGAAGGAAACTGAAAAGGAGTGGTGGATATATCAAGATCTCTGAGGTGCTTTGCCAAACAATCTTCGGAAGACTGGACTTGGATTGTTTCAGACAAATAGTCAATGCTGGTAACCAAAAATTTTATGGATGAGGGGCAGAGCAAGTATAGTAAGGTTCAATTCGTCGCAGTAAAGGTTGTAGCCTGGACTATAACCACATTTTAGAGGCTGCTTTCCTTGGAGCAAAACGGGAACCTTACGGCAGGACCATTGGGGCTGCACGTCTTTGCTGCACAGATATCATCGGGGTGTGCAGTTGATTGGTTGCCTGCTAGGGACGAAGAGATGAACAATGAAGAAAAACAAATAGCCAATATTATCGATCTTCTGATTTCCATGTTTATGTGTGGAGGCACCGTGGCAGGAGTATGTTCTGAGGCAATAATTATGGAGATGGGTTGTGGCCCTTGTGGGGTATTCATCTCTCATAAAATTGACTTACGCCATCCAATAAAAATAAGTCAACAGAAAACTATTCACCTAATTCAACATGAATTTGACATAAATTTTACTCCTCCATAAAAACAAAATTTTTCATTTTGATTGTTTATAACTTTTATTAGTTATCAATCAAAACACACACCATGTAGAAAAAGTTATTAAAGTTAATTTTTTTAGGTAAAAAATTAAAGTGATTTCTCTTTTGAAAGAAAAAAAAGGGAAGGAGTATATATGTAAAGCCAAACACACTTGTGCCAATGAACATATAAAGGAAGCCTTCGCACGTAGAATTAATGTTACAAACTAAGAGAAGGAAAAGGACTTTAAAGATTCCAATTATCAAATTATAGTTAGCAACGCATTTAAATGGAAAACATGATCCATTACTAAAGTCATTTCCATATAAGCTTTTATAATAAAATTGCAATAAGTTTACAATTTATATAAATATATAGATATATATATGTTTTGGTACGGCAAACAAGATCATAACTAGTTATATTATAGGTTTGAAAACTTAATGGTAGATTAACCCCAAAGTTCTTTTCTTCAGCTTCTTTTCTCTAATAGTCTTGTTATATTAACTAGTTGTTGGGAGAGAGTTATATCATGGGTGCTGAGATAGGAGAAATAGTAATTAAAATTTTTGAATTTAAGACCTTTTAATATATTAGCAAATAGGTGGGTTGAATTTCTCATAATTTAAGTCACTAATAAATTGAGATTTTATTCTAATTAATAAAATTATGAGTTAAATTTGAGTTGTGTTAAATTCGAATTAGATTGAACACAATTCACGCAATAAGTTTAAATAATTATTTTTAAAAATTCAAATGATAATCGATCAAGCATTCACTATCACTAGAATGATTTGGTCACAATAGCTGGCCGTTTGCAAAAGTATAAAATTTTATCATAAAAAGATAGAGTTCATATAGGATCCTACTTTGTAGCCAAGTGGCGTGTGGCATCAATGACAATGGTATGAAAACCACAATTATAGTCGTACTAAAGTTAAAGAGTGATAATATACCCTATGAAAATTGATTGGAAAAATTATATTCATTCATCCAAAAAATTTAAAAATTAATTTTCATTCTAAAAGAGTCTAACTCTTGGAATGAAATTTTTAAATATTTTACTAATAATAATTATGCATGGACATAATTAAAAAATAGGGATAAAAATATAAAGTTATACATTTAAGAATGTATTAAATATATTATATTTAATAATTAGAAAGAGTTGTATCTAATTTAAAGTAAACTTTTTTAAGATGGAATGAGTAGTAATTAATGTGGTAAAAATAAAAAAATAAAAATTTATTCTACTTCTTGTAAAATATAAAATAATAGAGAATAATTTTATATTTTTATTATTGACACAGCAAAGAGTATTCTTCTCAAAATGTCTAAAGATAATAGCATTCTGAATATATTGAACTAGCATTTTACCCCTTCATATGGATTGTCAATAAATTTTATAGTTTTATAATTTCTAATAGTTAGATTTTTTTTATCAATTCACAGATAATTTAATTAATAAGATTTAAAAATTACTGTTCAACAAAAGATTAAGAAAAACTTATAATACTTCCTTGAAGAAAAGAAGATCCATGCGCAAAAAAATTTGGGTGAGAAATTTGTATACAAAATTAATACACCAGCTGTATTATAACATGCATATTTTTGATGAATTCGTAAAACTTAAATTAAATAATGCAAGGTTATGTAAGGAAAAATTAATGTATATCTATGGATATTGGTTTTTTTTTTAAATAAATTTCCGATAACCCCTTTGTGGTTAGTAAAAGTTCTGCATAATCCCCTCAGTTCAAAAAAGTCTATATCCTTCCCTTGTGGTTTGAACTAGTTTGGAAAGTAATTAAGACTAATTTGATAGGAATTGATATGTACGCTTTTACTTTATGATTATAATTATCAAAATATAACAATAATCATGATAAAATTACCAAAATAAAAGTTTAAAATTGTAAAAATAGGTCAACAATTTATATATTTTTGGTCCAACAAACAAGATCTTAACTACTTGTTATATTATGGTTTTGAAAACGTAATAGTAGAATTAACCCCAAAAGTTCTTTCTTGTTCTTCTTCTTTTTTTTCCTTGTTACTTTATGATTAGACTGTTGTTGAGGTACGAAAAATTGTAACTAAAAATTTCGAATTTGGTAACCTTCCCCTCTCACTTCTATTTTTATTCTGAATATGAATTACCCGGGCTTTATTTTTGTTGTTAATGTGCATTGTTAAGTTTCACATTTCAAGACCTAATAGTAAAGAGTGGCCCAAAGTCAATTTCTAAACAACCTGTCTTAGATTAGTTGGTATATATTTTTCAATAATTAGCACAAGCTTGTAATAAAAACATTTGCAATCAAAAGTCAGGCTATGATCCGATTATAAAAGACACAATTTACTGGCTCATAAATTTGTGTTTGGAAATGGAAGATATGATCTATGTTAAATTATGAGGAACTGACTCCAATATTATTGGTCATTTTTACAAAGATAGTTTTGCGAATGAACAGATGAAAATAGTTGTGAAATCTATAACAATCAATATATTGTTTTCACATTCGAACTACCACTAATAATTAAGGTTATTGGTCGGGAAAAGATTCTTCGAATATATTTTGGTTCTACTACTATATGAAAGGAAGCAAAATATTCTACGTAGAATTTCAAAGTTAGTTAGAAATTGCTTACTTGAGTTAAGATAACATTTCAAAATTTATGTTTACACTTCTAAAATTAATTTTTAATATTTTTAAAATAATTTTTATATTACAATATTTATATTAAAAGTGTAAAACTACGTGTTAAAATACAATCCATATCTAAGCTAAAGCTTGTAACGTATATAAACAAATTATGAGGAATGGAAGACTCGAATGGTCAATTTGTCACTTCTTTTCCAACCAAACCAAACGCACTGACTGGCCGGTTGACATTTACTTATGAAATTTGTCTGCCAGGAGAGTTTCATTATTTAAATTGCACGTAATAATATTTTTTTACGCTTTTTTAATATAAATATTTTAAGTTAGAATTTTTTTTAAATACAAAAAATAATTTTAAAAGTATAGAAATAATTAATACATAATCTTATTACTCTTTCTATCAAAATGAGAATCATATATCAAAAAAGTAACTTATTAAACTTATATATAATAATTGAGTTTAACTAAGGGTGAATATATATAAATTTATAATATATTTATCAAGTTAAAATTTAAAACAAAATGAAATTTCTTTTTAAAAGAACATTATGGAAAAGCGTGTGTGAATAGTATAAATATGACTCTTTATTTTGAAATAATGAAAAGAGAAAATAATAATACAACAGAGAAAGTACGTATTTGACTTTTCTTCTTGAATATTTAAACCGTGTTAGATAAGTTGTTAGTGCATTTCTATTTGTGTGGCCACTTCTTTCTTTGACTTGATTATTGACTATTGAAAACGAGTAATTGAAATTTGAAGAAATTCCTATGTTCTCATTGTTATCTTTTCATTTTCTTTAGGTTTAAATGTTGACATTTTTAGTTTCTAATAGATAAAAATTTGATATTTTAAATTTTAAATTTAAAAGAAAATATCAATTTCAAGTTATTGACAAAAATTAGCACAAATTGCGAATTCGAATAACCGAGTTGGTATGGCGAGTGTTGACCGTAAGGCCACAAGTTCAAATCACTTGTCAACACCTTTTCGGTTAAGTTGTCGCACAAAACTTGTCCAAAGGTTTTACATCTCCTCTGTGGTTTGCGTGCTATTACACGGTTGAGAGTTTGCCTGCGATTTATATCTCCTTCTATGTGGTTTGCACTTTGCAGTGCTATTACCTTTGGTTGAGCTCATCACACAAAGTTTGCCTCACGGTTTATATCTTGTGTGGTTTACAAACTATTATACAGGAATGGGGTTTACCCGGCCACTACAAAGGTTTACATCTCGGTGTGGTTTGCAGACTATTACAAGGGTGCCTTGGCGGTACTGCAGTTCTTTAGTTAAGAAAAATTAGCACAAATTAACATTTGATGCTAACGTGACTATTAGGTCTAAATATATATTGCATTTTGGGTCGTTCAATATTTGCGGTAACTATTTTCAAAAACAACATTTATAATAATTAAAATTATGAAAATAACTTAGTTTTAAAACAACTAATGAAAGTAATGTCATACTATTGAGGTTTGTTGATGCATACATTAATTATGTTCTTTAATTAGCAAAAAATTATTATTTCAAATTAAAAGATTTTTATTGTAATAAAAGAAAATATTAAGAATAGGAAAACCGCATCTACAAATAAAATGACGTCGTTTTGGTTCATATCAAAGTTCAATCCGATAAAGAGCGGATGGGCTATCACCAAACGTGGGAGAAATTTTAAATGAATTATTTAGAATATCCATATATAAAGGTATTTTTATGCAAATATAATTTTTCCTGTCCATAAAACAATAATAATACCAGAAAAATTAGAGAAAATACTAACCGTAACAATACTACAAACCAATCAGCTAGGAAAAATACTTCTTTTATGTGGAATTAGTTTTTCCTGTTCTTTTTTTTTTTAGTTTTAATTATACTAGTAAAAATGGGTTTTTGTTTATTCTGAAAAAAGATCTTCACTAATTAAATAATACAATAAACATCATATAAGTGAATGCTAGTAGCTTGATGTTACTTTCTATCAGTGATTTTAATATTGAGATATTTTTGTAATTTGTTTTACTAAATGTGCTAAGTTCCAAATACTGAGATTTTTTTTTGAAAATTATAAAAAAATTTATTAATGTAACCAGAGCCACATAAGAGTTGTACAATAGTTACCACTTCACCTTGTTAGCATTGATTGAAAACTGACAAGTAAAATTCCATCTTTAATTTTACAACTGGTACATAAATAGTAAATTTGACTAGTTATCCTTATCATCCACGTCATCACTTCAACAACATTCATCCTTATCCTCCACCGCACCACTGTTATCATCATCATCGGTAGGGATGGTCAACGCTCGATTTTCGATTTATTCGGTTTGATATTTTGAAATCCTCTAACCGAAAACCAAACCAAAACCAAATAAAACCGAATAAACCGAATGAATAAATGAATAAATCAAATAAGAATTCGATTTGGTTCGGTTCGGTTTAAACCGAATGAAACCAAATAAGAATTCGATTCGGTTTTATTTGGTTTTACAAACCGAATAAGGAATTTAGTTAATCAAATAAACCGAATTTCTTTTTTTTCTTTTTTTTTCAAAACTTCACAAATAAATTAAATAATTCGGTTTCAAATCAAACATTTACAAATAATTTTTTCAAATTCGGTTTCAAACATGAAACAAACATTCACAAAGCATTACAAATTTACAAACTTCCTTAACTCCTTATGAGTTATAGCTCAGTACTCATCATTCATCAAACCAAAACATTACAAAATACAAACTATAAACAAAATCAAAGCATTAGCTGCATTATATTATCTAAGTTAATGCCTAATTAGTAATTTATTCCTTATTTACTTATCACTTATCAGTGTTAACTAAGTTAGTATTAACTTATGTATATTAAGTATTATTCAACACTAAGTTAGTATTAAATAAGTACTAACTAATTTAGTGCTTAGTTCGTTAGTAAACTTAGTACTCATTAATCATTATTAGTTATTAACATATTACTATAGCTAAGTTAGTATTAAGTATTAACTATGTAACATGTTAGTACTTCTTAGTATTATAAGTTTAACTAGGTTAGTATTTAGTTGTAATAATAATTACTTCATCAATAATAACTAATTATAAGTATTAATTATTATGATATTTGACTGGATTTAAATACGTATAATTAATTTGCAAATTATGAATAATTTAGAATTTTGAATAAATAACCGTTAGTAAATATTATATAGTTATAATTGATTACTCAAAACTCAACACTCATCATTTAATAGTTAATACTTAGTAATCACTTAGTTAACAACAATAAGTTATTAATTATTGACTATTATATTGAATAATTGATGATACTATGAATATATGATATTGATTCTAATTAATTATAATTAAATATATAAAACATAATAATCGCTAATCGCATGCTATATAGTTACACGCTAGTACGCTATATAGCCTATAGCCTACAGGCCTTACACCTTCTAGATGCTTAACATTTTAACAACTTTGTCAACTTATGCATTATTTTATTTTTCTTTATTTGTAATTTGATATTTCATATTTGTTTAACTTTTAAATAAATTGATAAATTAAAATTACAGTATAAAGTATAAACTATACTAGTATATAGTTTAGTATATAGTATATAGTATATAGTTTAGTATATAGTAAAATTATTTAGTATATAGTTTAGTATATAATATATAGTAAAATTGTTTAGTATATAGTATATAGTTATATACTATATTAATAATTTAATATTACTATATATTCATTATATTGTCCATATCATTATTCATTAATGATAACAATAAATATAGTTCTATACATGATAAATTTTATAAAATAACAATAAATTTTATAATAACAATATAGTATATTAATGAAAACAATATTAATGATAGTATATTAATGATAACAATATAGTATATAGTTGATAGTTCTATACATGATAAATTTTATAATAACAATAAATTAATGATACAAAAATATATATACATAACTACAAAGTCTACAATAGTTTTATAAACTATAAACCATAACTATTATATAAAATTACATATATTTATATTTATACTTATATATATATAATATATTTATAAATTTTGAAATTCGGTTTTATTTGGTTTTATTTGGTTTATTCGGTTTATTCGGTTTCCTTATTTATTCGATTCGGTTTCCTTATTCGGTTCGGTTCCTTATTTGGTTCGGTTTATTAGCTCGGTTTGGTTTTCAGCACTTAAATCGAAATCGAATCAAAAGAATAACTTATTCGGTTTGGTTAAATCCGAATAAACCAATTCATTTTAGTTTTTTGGTTTTTCGACTCGGTTTTTCATCGGTTTATTCGGTTTAACCAAACCATGACCACTCCTATCATCGAGTCCTCATCGCACCATCTTCATCCGCCGCTTCATCACCATCTCGCCTTCATCATCCCATCATCGGCCCATCATCTTCATTATCTTCCTCACCATCTCCTCTTCATGCAAATCTTCATCATCATTTGCACGGTAGCCTCCCATCACCATCTTCATCATCGTAATGGAAATTTGCAAAAATAGCAGTTGTGAACATTTGCAAAAATAACGAGTTCAACAAATCTTTTCAAATATAATAGGTTAACGGTTTTTACTACGAAAATACCAAAATACCCCAATTTGAAAAAAAGATAAACATTCGAGACCGCAATATAATATTTTAGTTAATTATGCGTAACGAATTTAATTGCCAAATATCCTCATTGAATCAACATCCCATCTCACCTATTCCATTATCGTTATCGGACTATGGTGGAAACTAATGGCATGTACTCGAGGAGCGAAAATTACGACAAACTATCGTAAATTATTCTATAATGTTAGTTTCATATTTCCTATCACACGGTGTGTTTTTTTGAGCATATCCTATCACCTAGATTTTTTTAAAAAGTTGAATTGGGATTGAACCATAAATTAGAAGGGCTAATGGCGAATAAATATCGAATAACCGTCGAGAAACATGTCGATCAAATGTCGATACAAATGTCAATTAATACGTCGATAAACATGTCGAGTAAATGTCAAACAAATATCGACTAATATGTCGACAAATATTTTGATAAATATGTCGATAAAATGTGGAACAAATGAGAGAAAAATTAATAGAATATTGTGTTGTGTTTTATTAATAAAACATCATGTGGAGAATAAATTATAAATATTCATTACAGCAAAGCACATAGTGTCATCATTTTTCTCCCTACAAACGAATGGATTTGAGCAAGTTTGTCGGTTGTGTCCACGTTGGCCCACAACGACCATATTTTTTCAACTTTTTGCTCACGGTTGAAGGAATTCTCTTTTCTTGCACCTACCACTCTTAGCCCTTAGTTCGTGGTGATAATTGAATAGCTAACACTTCTGGGCACAATCCAATCTTTAGGATCACTACGGGTATAATAGGCTCGTATAAGCACCTATAATTGCATCGGTGTGGTACAATGACGGCATAAGATGTAATGGTCAATTTGATGGCGACGAGCTACAACTAGTGATGCACATAAAGGGAGTTGATCCATATCAAACACTCGACACGTGCATATTTTTTTAAGCAAATCGATTGTAGCTTTACAATTTATAATGTCGTACACACCATCGGTGCATATCGACCAACTCAACAACATAAGATCTTGCTTCTCTCATCCTAGATCCGATTTTATCTTCAATGTACGAGATTATCATTGTTTTGATTTCACAAGCGACGTCTATTATGAAATCATCTCTCGGGCGTGTTACCATGTAATCAACCAAAGAATGAATAGGTAATTTCGGGCATTTTTAACAATGCATTCGGATATTCGCAACATTGGTGGTCATTATTGTATACCGCCTCCCACGAATGTGCCATTGACCAACGTTTAATCCCAACTTTTTTAAATACTCGTTTACCCATGGATTTTGTAATAGAAAATTTCAAACATCTCATTGAATTCGATAAAAGTGTAAGCTTTTGCAACCTTAAAGTAAAATGGGATCACGTCTTCTTGTTTGAATTTTGCTCTAAAGTTGTTATAGATGATAAATACACGCTTCATGGAAGGAATTAGAGAAACATTTGTTACACTTTTTGCAATACTCTTATGTCGGTCGAAACAAACACCAAGCCATTCGTATCATTGCCAATTGCAATCTTCACCTTTCTAAAACCACTCCCATGATGCGTCATTCTCAAAATCAACAATTTCCCATCCGACAGATATACTTGGTTGTTACCATCCATACTTGTTACAACAAGTAATGACTCGTGATATTTTTCTTTCAAAAGCAAGCATCAGCGGTAATAAAGCTGGTCACATGTGGCTTTGGAATCCACAAATCGATGCACCAAGTGCGAAAATAGGTATTGGAATCTTCCATCTTCTTCTCTTCCAACTTCAATAAGAGTTCACGAGTTTAACTAATTCATCATGTGTAAATAAGATGGCAATATCCGATATGAATCCTCAAAGCGCGCTTTAACTTCGCCAATGCAGATTTTCTTGATCGCCACGCCTTGTGGTAGGTTATATTAACACTCAACTCCACCAAATATCTCAAATGATTTATTTGGCCTATACAACCGATAGACGTCTATATATTTACACTTGATCCATGACCCAAGCACTTTACTGTTAGCTGCCTATTATCGCTTTGGACCAATGATGATTGGCATGTATGGGTGTTGGCATATTTAGTAATCTTCCAGGCTGATGAATTCCTAATGGCAACTGCATTCAACATCCACTTGCAATTTTTGTCCTTACACCTTGGGTACCAAAATTGCCTATGAGCCTTAACAACCTTTCACTCTAAGAAATGTTTCATGGCCAACATGGACATTCTCACAAAAAAATGATGCTTAGTTTCAAACACATCCTTTACTACAACATCCACCACTATGGATAATCTATCAGAAGATGTATCACCATCCGTAGGTGATGGCTTGTCGCAGCAAGGCAATGAATGTTTTTTCAACCGCCTCGCATTTCTCCTTACGCTTTGTTCCTACAGGATCTGCTTTACATTCTCCATAATCAAGGTTTCAAAGAACACGATTATCGTTCTCATCATTGTCTTGATGATCTTCATTCGTATGCTAAATATGTTGTCATCGATCCGTCTTGAATGTATTAAATTGTTAGTCCATATTGGACTATCGAGCTCAATCGCTTTATTGGTGAGTTGCTAGCACTATCTTGACCACGTAGCTCCAACATTTTGAGCGGTAACACTTATTGGTATCCTTGTGTCAAATCGTTTATAATCTCATTCAAAAACATTGCACTTAGTGATAATTTTTATGGGCAAGACCAAGATATTGGATAGGTACTTGGGTAGGTATTTGATTACCAATTTATTTTGAATCTCGGATCTAAATCCATGATGCCTACAATGTGATTCACTATTTACGAGAAGCTGCGTCTTTCTTTAACAAAAGGGTTTCGATCATTTTATAGTTCACAAATCTATGTTCATTTGTGGCTGGATCAACACTCCATTCTCCATTAAAAGCACATGAAAATACTAAATATTGTTGTGTGCCATTCCTTCAACAATACCACATTTAAATCACCAATCTACATATCAATTTCCAAAGACACATGTATTTATTAATAATGGAATTAATCCATGAACAAATAATCCCATTAATTGATTCATAAGACCATTATATTAATTATCCAAGTATAGACAAATCATATTAGAAGCTTATGGAGGAGCGTGGAAGGAGGAAAATACGCTTTACTTAGAGGTTGGAAGGAGGAAAAATTTGCTCGTTGCCCATGATGTCCGCAATGTCCGTGTAAATAAAGTTAAGGCGAAGGAGTAATCAATGTATCCTAATATATTTGGCACTCATTGACAAAATGTTTGTATTAAAAAATTTGTAAAATCCCTTTCTGCACTTAGTCTCGTTGCGACCAATGAGTCGATATAAATCGTAGAACAAATGTCGAATTAATTATTGAATAAAATGTCAAATAAATGTCAACTCAACTGTCGACTAAATGTCGACTTAAAAGTCGAATCAAATATTGAGTAGAACATCCAATTGAATGTGTAATAAAATGTCATCGCCCATCGAATAAATGTCGACTTCAATGTTCACCAAAATGTCATCAACTGGCCCACCAAAACGTCGACTTCAATGTCCACCAAATTTACATCTTTGTACATTGAAAGAATTTACAAATTCTGAGTGTAGATTTACATGTTAATCATAAAGTATATGAAATGAATGTATATCATTTTCTCCTTCCTTTCTAGCTTTCCTTTTCTTCCATTCTCTAGCTTTTCTTCCTTTTGTGCTTTCCTTCCCTTCTTACATTTTCTCCTTCTAGCTTTCTTTTCGTTCTCCTTCTAGTTTTCCTTCCTCCTCTGGCTGGAATTTATTCTCCCCGCGTCGTGGGCGTAAAGTGCATACTCTATCTGTTTACAGATTAGTAGCATTTGTCGGGCAATTGTATTTAGCAATGACCCATGGACTATGCATTCACCTACTTTAATATGTAAATACCATGATCGCCACTCTGCAATAATGATTGAACACAAATTTATCGATTTGTCATCATATGTGATTGAACATTATGTATATAAAGATGGAGATACTTATCCCGGTTCTTGGTGCTTTGAAATGTGTTCGACCACAACTTCCCATTTGTCCCCTCTTAGATGTTCTTTGGCATAGTATGTGTTAAATTCACACGCCTCAATTATCTTGGATATTGTTATAACGAGATATTGTAACTTTGGCACCACCATCACTGAGGCAATGGGTTGTACACGTAAAATTTCTACTCATATAAATCCATTTTCACAAACATCCAATAGTTGCCATCTACGTGACATGGTAATAACACAAAGTCTAACTTCCTTAGGTCGTGTGGAAGCAGACAATCACTAACGAACTACTTCAACGCCATATCATCGACGTTTGTATCTCTCTCGTTGTTTTGTATCATCTTCATGTTAGTTTCATACAAATAAGAATAAGCATCTTATTAAATGAACATATCAAATACCTCTGGATGGAATGGTGAACACAACTTACATCGAAATATGACTCCATAATGGATAAATTTTCATGGCCCATGTTAATGATCCGTTTGTGTAGCATGAAGGTATACAAATCAATATGCTATAAAAACATAAGGTTCGAGCTTAGGAGATAATCATCACCAATAAAGTAAGAACCCAAAATAGGCAAACAATAATTACTAGATCATTGAGCTAATATCATGTTGTCCACATTGTCTTGACAATTTGAGTCCAAAGAAATCCATTGGGTCCATAAATAGAGGCTTGGTTTCTTCATTGTCCACTCCTTCGCTTTTAATTCTGTTCTTTGGTTGAAAGCAAATCGGGCATACTAAAACGTGTATCCCCAAATCATTTTAGCCTTTTCTTGGTTCGGATTGTTCGCTTTGAGGCTAGAGTTGGCCTCAAATTTTTCCCTACAACCTCTTCCTCCACAGAGATTTGGGTTCCTTTCCTTCATTCAGAGGTGAAGCACTCTCTGCGGGTGAGCAACCGTGTTCAAAAGTGAGTCGTTGGACAATATCCATTATATCCGCTTTCTTCCTTAGCCCTTTGCACAAGTTGCTCACCCGCGATTGGCCTTACATTTTCTCGGACTTGTGCCGTTCATCACTGCTCGTTTGCTCTACGACAACCCTTGCATTTCCATCGTAAGTCTTGGCCTTTCCAAATTTCTCTTCAAGGGCATTTTTGTCCTCTTTAGAGTGAACCCCCTTTCCAGAGGCTACACCACCCTTTCTTGTGGGCTATACCCTCCTCTTCAGGGTTGAACCTCCATCTCCAGTGGATGTTCCCTCTTCTTGGTCTATACTCTTCTCTCCAGAGACTACACTCCTTTTCTTAGGGTTGTACTTATGTCATTTGGATCCTCGTTTTATCTCGCTTTATCGTTGTAGATAGGTGAAGTACGGGCAATGGATGGATTCGAGACGGCGATGAAGGCGTATCCTCTGGGCCATAAGGTGGTGTACATAAGCATTCGGTGAGCAACTTTAATAGTCATCGCTTTCGAGATCAATAGTGAGGCCATTGACTCTATCATCCATCTCCTCCTTTAGAATCTTGAGCTCCTCTTTACACAAGGACAATTCTTGTTCGGTCTTAGTTTGTAATTCAAGCGGTGATCGATGAATTCATTTTTCGCTCGCTTCATCCTCGGCCTCATAGCGTGCTTTTTTTCTCTTTCAGGTTCAAAACATCTTCTTTTACGATCCTCTTTCTATACGACACATAATAAGTGAGGACTCGCTTCTTCTGACCAACTCAAGATCATCCTTCCTCGCCTCATTTTCTCATTGCAAAAATTTTTCTTGTTCTTCCGAATTGGCTTCATTCGTGTTACTTTCACTTTCGAGGAAATCAAATAATAAAGTTCAATCTGTATAAGATAGTTACTATATTGAATGTGGACTATACTAATCATCAACAATTACACAAATCATACCTTCCCACCGTATTCTTTTTCCCACACTTGCTTCCTTTCTTGTTCTCTACGTTGTGCATTTACACATTTCCATCTAAACATCTGGGCTTGTTCCTAGAGGATTCGACACTTTGAACCATCTTCAAACGCTCAAGATATGGCATTACCTAATATGCGAACACCGAGAAATTGACAGAAAAAATTAGCATAAAAGTAATTATATGGTACATGTACTTATACCACTTAAAAACTCTAACTTAACGCATAATAGTATTCTTACTCCCAATGCAACTGAAACCTCCAAGAGTGTAAGTCCTATTCTCGGGTGACTATTTTCTGCAAGGCATTTATCATGCTCTTTCTAGCACTATATACGGTGGCCCAGAAGATAGTTCACCTAACGGCATTTCATTGAATCTCTCCAATCACAGGCCAAATAAAGAAGCTTGTATTCAATTCTAGTTCTCTTGGCCATGCTTTGATTGATGTGTATAGAAGCAATAGTATCATGCTCACGACATCAATGTCTGAATAACTTGAGTTTATCCAATCGTAAACCTTTAACACTTCATCGTAGTGACTTTCTTTGTCGAACCCAAGTGTCTAATGAACTTCGTTATTGCTAGAGGACCATTTGGTGTGTGGTATTTGGCATATACACTATCAAAATCACCTATCTTGAACCCGTGATGATGGCGGACTCACTTTTGTCAAATTTCACCTTCTTACTGCGAGGTTGAAGTATATGCTATTATCCCGAATGGATTTCTCGTCGAGTTTGAGTTACTTCAACAACATAGAATGTATGATCTGTTTGTACCAAAATGTATGCTCACGGTCAAGAGCAATTTCAGCAAGATAACTCTCCTTCGAAATATTTGCTTTTGCATCTCCGTTAATTTGGAATAGATCATCTTCATATTGGCTTTATAGTAGCGAAAGACTAGGAAACTTGGGTGTTGAAAAACTCTCCTTGAGCGACCATTTGCGCCTTTAGATGTTCTTGCACATAAAAATGGAAGGTTCAACAATGTAGTCGACATATGTATCGACATTTCGTTCGACAATTTAGTCGACATAATGGTTGCCAATTATTTACACATTAATCGACATATATATAGTTGTTGATGATTGATTGATAGTGTGTTGACATATTTGTCCACAAATATGTCGGCTGTAATTTTAAAGATTTGACATGTTAGAGATTTTGTTCCATGATTATGTCGACATATTGAGCATACATGATATGAATCCAACAAGCATTGAAGAGACTTGAACCCAAGCATGATGTCAATAGCAATGTCTCCAGAACAAGCCGGATCCACTTGACAAGGGCTAGAACAAAGAAAATGAAGGAAGCCCGAATGGACTCATCCAAACGCCCAAAAGGGTGGAGAGAAGACCAAGATTGACAAGACCATGTTTATTAATGCACTAAGTGTAATTGGGTCTTGTTAATTAGATTTTGGAGCCAAATTCCAAGTTGTAACCATAATGGGTTTGGCTTGACTATTATTTTTCTTAGAACCCCTTAGGAACATTGGGCTTAGTCTTAATTATATGGTAATTTGAGTCATGTAGCCCAAAGAGTTATGTAGCCCATTTGGCCCTAAAGAAACCCTTGCTTGAGCAACCCTAATTAGGAACCCTAGCTTGTATCTTTATAGTGGCCGTCGGCCATTCTTGAGGGCAGATTTGATGAAATGAAAATTTGGTTCTTGACATTACAAGCTTGAGAGAATTGCTCTCTAGTTTCTGTAATTACTTGCAAATTACACAAATTCGGAATTTGTGTGTTTGTTGTTCTTGATTTCCTAGATTTGTTCCCTAGGAAATTCGGATTCCATCCATTCATTTGGTTCCAAGGTTTCTAGGTACAGGTTATCTAGGGGTTGAGGACCTATTCCACCTTCAAGGAACATACCAACTCCAAGGAAAGATTTCAGTTGGGTTGATCCAAGGGGAAGAACTTGTGTAGTGAGTTTTTGGAACAAGTTATCCAAGGGTTCACGCCAACTTTTGGTATCGAGCAGCCTTGGTTCCCAAGTCGCTCATATCTTTTCTTTACCGAACAAAAAAAAAAAATCATCATCATTGGTATGTTCTTTATCTCCTCAATCTTCTTGTTGTTTTGAATATCATCATCATTGGTATGTTCTTGTATTGATGAAGCAAATTCTGTTCTTGTATTGATGTGTTGGTTTCGGCTTGCTTCCATCTTAGACAAATCCGTACCTTTGCTTATCCAATTGTTGTTTATGCCTTGCTGAAATTCTGTTCTTATTCGTGTGTTGGTTTCGGCTTTTTTGATAAATCCGTATCTTTGCTCTCTTGATAAATCCGTATCTTTGCTCTCTTGATAAATCCATACCCTTGCGGCCTTACTTCTGTTATTTCCATATATTATTGTTGTTTATGCCTTGCTGAAGTTGAAGAAAAAAAAAAAGGATAGATAAAAAAAAAAAAAAAAAAAGAGAAGAAGAAATTGTTGGGCAAAAATCGAGTTCTTTGTTGGAACTTGAGCAGAAAATTTGAGGCGGACAGTAGGTGGTCTTAGCGTTATTTTTTGACCCGTCTGCTTGTAGATCTCTCCGAGAGCTTCGATTTGAGTACTTACGGAGCAAAATCCGATATCGGAGTAGAAAGTTATGACCTTTTGAAGTTACCATGCCAAAAATCCTTTTCTGATTTCGGAAAAACAGATTTTTCCTTTCAAGCCTCTCAAATTCAGATTGTACTTTGGATTGTTTCCAGTTTGTGATTAGCCTTCTACTTATCCAAATACATCCCTTCTACCATATTTTGAACCCAGAAAAGTCCTTGATCAATTCCAGAATTTGGAAGGGCTGAAACCGATCACTAATGCAAGCTACTTTGTCCAAATTTCCTTTGTTCAAGTGTCTTGAATTGTGATCCGAAAATTCTGAAATTATTGTGATCCAAAAATTCTGAAATTTTGTGTGTTTCACTGATTTTTCGTGTAGATTCTGATTTTACAATCAGTTTGTCCGAATTCCTTGCCAAAAAATTCGAATTCTTGTGTTTTTGGTACTGTTTTCATTGTATTCCTTAGATTCATTCTAATCCCATTGTCCACTTACATCACCTTGTTGTAAATTCCTTTGTGTAATATTGAGTTGTGGTCCGAAAATTCTGAAATTTTGTGTGTCTCACTGATTTTTTGTGTAGATTCTGTTTTTGCATTCAGTTTGACCAAATTCCTTACCAAAAAAATTGAATTCTTGTATTTTTGGTACTGTTTTCATTGACTTTGGTACTGTTTTCATTGGTTCCTTAGAATTCATTCTAATCTCATTGTCCAGCTGCATTAACTTGTTGTAAATTCCTTTGTGTAACATTGTTTGAGTAAGAATAGAAACGGAAGAGCAAATTGAGTGGTGTGAATCCGTCCCTTCACTTATACAAGCCCGAGAGTACTCAAACACTTGGTGAGTGAATTTGGGGAATTGGGAAGGGAAGTGAGGACTTATAAACTGTTTTATTTTCTTTGCTAACCTTTACAGCTATAATGGAGAGGCAACCGCCACCACCACCGGGTTCTAAGGAATCCTATGAGGAGATGTTAGCAAAATTTTACACTTTGGTTTCAGGTTTGCAACAGGAAGTCAAAGAGCTCAAAGCTGAGAGAGCCGAATCCTCTCGATCTACAAAGACCACATATGGCAATGACAATGATGACGAAGCCTTCGAGGCATTTCAGGGAAGTCAATACTGCACTTCTAGAATTGATTCCAATTTAGGATGTATTAAAATGAAAATTCCTCAATTTTTTGGTAAGCAAGATCCTGCTTTCTTTGAATGGTCCGATAAAATTGAAAGTATTTTTACAAAGGCACAACTATTCGGAGGAAAAGAAGGTCAAGCTTAGTCGTGGTTGAATTTATGGATACGCCAGAATCGTGGACTAAAATTCAGCCGAAAGGAGATGTGATGAAGAAGGGCCTGCTCAGATTTGGGATGAATTAAAGAAGCTCATGAAAAGCGATTTGTTCCACACCAATACTACAGGAGATGTTCAACAAATTGCAAAAGATCACCCAAGGAAATAGGATGTGGAGGATTATTACCAAGAGTTGGAGACTACGATGCTTCGAGTCAACATTCAAGAAGACAAGTGAAGCTACTATGGCTCGATTCCTGGAGGACTAAGGAAGGATATTGCCCACATTGTACAGATGCAAGAGTATGAAGATCTCAATGAGATGTATCACAAGGCAATGAAAGCTGAGAGGCAGTTTAAGGTGAGGGGGGGCCGCACCTTTTCAACCCCACTGCACTTCAAATTCGGACACCTTGAAGTCTACATGGCCTAAGAAAGATTTAAGTACCGACTTCAAAAGGCCGCAACTCCTAGTACTCAAACACTACTCCAACCGTGGTTCCAAACACTCGTAAATCAAGTGAAGTGAGAAAACCAGCCAGGAGGTTACATGCTTCAAGTGCTAAGGCAAGGGTCAGTATGCACGAGAGTGTCCTAATGCTCGAATTATGGTTGTCAGAGGTGATGGCACGATCGAAAGTGAGAGTGAACATGAAAGTGACTATGAAGATATGCCACCACTTGTAGAAAATGAGGAATCTGATGAAGATGTTTTTGGCCCTGATGAAGGACCATCTTTGGTGACTATGCGATCTTTAAATGTTCGGGATTAAAGAGGAGAACAATGTTCAACGCCAGAATATCTTCCACACTAAATGCACCATCAATGAGAAGGTATGTATACTTGTTATTGACAGTGGTAGTTGTACTAACATTGCTTCGACTTTACTTGTAGATAAACTAAAATTGCCCACACTTCGGCATCCACATCCATACACGTTGCAATGGTTCAATGAGAGTGGAGAAGTGAAAGTCACAAGACAAGTCTTGGTACATTTTTCACCAACAAATACAAAGATGAAGTTTTGTGTGATGTGGCTCCTATGCAAGCCGGTCATCTATTGCTTGCAGACCTTGGCAATTTGACAGGATGCTTCCCACATGGACGAAGTAATAGGTACACTTTCTTTGTTAATGGTAGAAAACTACTTTATCGCCTTTGTCGCCTACTCAAGTTTATGAATCTCAATTACATTTAAAGGGCGAATTTAGGCAAATGATGAAATTGAATTCTGACTACCCGTGAGAAAAGAAAGAAAATTGGAAAATTCTAAGCCTACAATATGAGTTAAATGAAGTAGAACACATTGAGAGAAAGAAAGTGACTCAAGTAAATAAGAAACAACCAAATTTTTATGCAAATGTCCGATATGTTGATACTTCTGCATACTAATCGTGTTTTGTTTCTTCCTAAGTGTTGTGAATCTAATGTTCTACTTAGTGTCGATTGCCATCCAACCTACCGTTGAGATTTCTAATATATTGCAGGGATTCCGAGATGTATTTCCTGACGAGCTACCAGCCAGATTGCAGCCCAAAAGAGGAATTAAACATCCAATTGATTTCATACCGGGCACAAACATACCAAACAAGCGCCAGTCGACTTTGTCTGGTTACCTGAGCAGTTCGATTGAATATTGAGAAGAGAAATGAATCCTATGCTCAAATGCCAACAGGGGTCGAAAGAAATTCACTTTTGAACCGTGAGATTGGGTGAGGGTTCATATGCTCAAGGAAAGGTTTTCACTACAAAGATCGACAGAATTGCATCCATGTGGAGATGGACCTTTCCAAGTTGTCGCAAAAATCAATGACAATGCTTACAAGATTGACCTTCCAGGTAAGTACAATGTAAGTACTACCTTCAACGTTGCTGAGTTGTCTCCTTTTGACATTGCAGATTATGATGATCCGATTCGAGGACTAATCCTTTCAAGAAGGGGGACCGATATGAATCCAACAAGCATTGAAGAGACTTCAACCCAAGCATGATGTCAATAGCAATGTCTCCAGAACAAGCTCGGATCCACTTGACAAGGGCTAGAACAAAGAAAATGAAGGAAGCCCGAATGGACTCATCCAAACGGCCCAAAAGGGTGGAGAGAAGACCAAGATTGACAAGACCATGTTTATTAATGCACTAAGTGTAATTGGGTCTTGTTAATTAGATTTTGGAGCCAAATTCCAAGTTGTAACCATAATGGGTTTGGCTTGACTATTATTTTTCTTAGAACCCTTAGGAACATTGGGCTTAGTCTTAATTATATGGTAATTTGAGTCATGTAGCCCAAAGAGTTATGTAGCCCATTTGGCCCTAAAGAAACCCTAGCTTGAGCAACCCTAATTAGGAACCCTAGCTTGTATCTTTATAGTGGCCGTCGGCCATTCTTGAGGGCAGATTTGATGAAATGAAAATTTGGTTCTTGACATTACAAGCTTGAGAGAATTGCTCTCTAGTTTCTGGAATTACTTGCAGTTACACAAATTCGGAATTTCCCTGTTTGTAGTTCTTGATTTCTAGATTTGTTCCCTAGGAAATTGATTCCATCCATTCATTTGATTCCAAGGTTTCTAGGTACAGGTTATCTAGGGGTTGAGGACCTATTCCACCTTCAAGGAACATACCATCTCCAAGGAAAGATTTCAGTTGGGTTGATCCAAGGGGAAGAACTTGTGTAGTGAGTTTTTGGAACAAGTTATCCAAGGGTTCACGCTAATACAGCTTCAACACTTGTTCTCGACCCAGTGTTAATCATTAACATGGTTCTTGAGTGTTTTGTCGATGCTTTAGAGTGTTCAAAGTTAAAAAAATGATGTCATAGGATATGAACAGCTTTTAACCATATGCAAAATCGACTTGTATAACATTTTCTAAACGATATGCACAAAGAAAAACATGAAAATCAAGAAGCAAATGCGATTTAGCAAAAACACGAAGGAAAATGTGAACCGACATTTTTCTTGTGGTTAATCGACTTCTCGATTTCTCCTCTATTGCGGCAAATGCAGTCGTCCACCTTGCATAGTGCCATTGAAATTGTATATGGTGTATATGCTAGATGTGCATCGGTATCAAAATCAAAAAGACAGTGTCAATCGGTTGAAAATAATACGTTTATTCTTCAAAGAATCAAGTGATGCGAATGGGAGTGGGAGAACGAATAGTCACGAAACTACATCAGCGGTTTTCAAATAGAGTGGCATTTTTGTATTTTTCCTAGGCGAATGTATCGTCGAATAAAATCTCTAACAAATTGTCGACTAAAATGTAGATTATTTTGTCGACTAAAATGTCGGCTAAAATGTCGACAAAATGTTGATTAAATGTCAAGAAATGTCGAATTCTAAATTCATACATCGACAAATCATAACTTCTATCATTATTTGTCGGTTGAACTTTAATAAAATGCCGTGCATCTAAAAATACCCAATTGCTAGTTTGCACAAGTGGATTTTTTTGTTCATCGGTCGGGATTTAGTTTACATTTTTGATAATTACTTACGAAATACATAACCTTTACGGGACATTCAAACTAGGCGACTATTTTCAAGTAGGCACCTCGAAATAAGATGTTTAATCGATGAAGAATGAAGAAATGAAGAAGAATGGTGAAATGAAGTGAAACGATGAAGTTCTCGATATGGCCATTTTGGTATTTTCCTGGTCAAAAACCGTTAACTCAGTTATATTTGTAAATGATTTGTTGGACTTGCTATTTTTGCAAATATTGCTCCACAACCTACTATTTTTGCAAATTTCCTCATCATAAGCATCCTCTTCGCAAAGATCATCATCACGCCTTCTTCTTCATCATCTCCTTCGATGTTGTAAGATCTTCACCAACATCCGTACCAACCGCCTTTTTGTTGTTGTTTTTTTATAAAACTAAATCTACAATTAGATCTAAATTAAAGAAGACTAAAACTACTCTCCTATAACAACGTCAAAAAAGAAAACTAAACTCTCATACAGAAAGACAAAAATCTCTAAACAGAGAACTAAACCCTAACAAATAGAGACATACTATTACTAAAAAGAAAACAGAAAAACAACCTCCCCATTCTCCCCAAAGGAGGATGAGGAGAAAACAGAAATTGCTTGCAAGTTGGTTATAGGAAGAAGGAAGAAAAAGAGAGAAACTAGAGAGTTCAAGAAGAGAGAGAGAGACTCTCCTCTCAAAAGTTGGTTTTTTTCTTTAAAAGTGTCAATCTTGCAAATTTTAAATATCCAAAGCATAATATAAAATTAGATTATAACAAAACACATCAATATCAAACATTAATTTGTGATAATTTCTAGTAATTGAGGTAAAATTGATGTATTTTTCAAGCTAAAGTGTCAACTTTGAACTATTTGAGATTAAAAGTGTTGATCCCTTAAAGTTTAGGGACTAAAATTATCATTTTCTCATACACAAAAAATGGGGAATAAAGAAGACAATAAAACTATAGAAGAGTTGGAAGCTTTTACTTATAATACCTATCCATCATTTATATTTCCAACATAACTTAGAAGTCCTATCTGTCATTTATATTTGGTGAATTATATTTACTACCCTTGCGGTTTGTGCAAACTACCAATCGAACTTCGATGTCTGGGAAACTACCAATACCCATATGGATTAGCAAAACCTCTAACATATGCCTCCTAAATATCGGAAAAATGATGTCAATTGGTGATGTTAGCTAAAATTACGATCGTACGGACAAAATAGTTTCTCTTGTTTTTTCGCATAACATGCCTCCAAAAATTTATCAATAAATAAATACAAACACTTTAAATAGACGACTAAAAGAAGCAATGCAAAGACAAAAAAACAAGCGAACAACAAACACTTTGAATGATTGCTTTGTTTTGGGAAATTCCAATTGTAACAAAAATTCCAATTGAAATGGTGAAGTCCAAAACTAACTCACAGGTATGAATAGTTGTTCTATTAAATAATTGAAACTTTTAGATGTTAAATAAATTTGCCTCATTTTTATGGTGTGGGAGGATGTGTAGCAGTTTAGGTTTTGCAGGGTTTACACCAATCTTGGTATGTTATGGCTCATTCAAGTTGCAGAACTCGTTGATAGTATGAGATATGAGCAGTCACTTGGGATGAATGTGAAAGGAAAGCCCTAATACAGATCTAATTCGATGAAAATCTTGAAAGATCAGATTTGGCTGCAGAATTCATGAGAGGTTGAAGTGGGTAGTACTAGTAATAATGGAGTTTGAGGCTAACTTGGGCCTATGAAAAGGAGATTCGTATTTGAAAGACGTGAAGTTGGAGTGAGTGTTGATGGAAAAATTGTGAATAGTCCAAGTTGTAAATCAGAAGGGATTGTATGGGGACCGATGATTGCTAATTTAATCTTATTGGCTTCAAACTTTGTTGGACTTTTAATTTAGTTAGTAAGGGGTTGCGAGACTAGGACCCGAATGAACTTTATTGACAATGTTCAACATTTTGAATGTTTAGGTTGTTGGTAAGCAATGGCATACAGACCGCCAAAACATTCTTTGTTTCAATGTTTATTGTTTTGTTAATGTTCAATGCCAAGCATCAAATTCCATTGTGTTCCACCGCTTTGTTGATTTGTTGATGTTCAATGCCAAGCTTCAATTTTCAATGTGTTAGTTAGAAGTGCAGAACTACAGTCCATACACATGCAATGAATAGCCGATCAAAATATCATCTACATAACCATTTAGTGTTATGCCAACTACATTCCATCATCTATATTTTGTTTTATGGATATTTCGATTGCAGTGCAGAAAATGAATAACCAACTGAAATAAAAGCAATGTGTTTGCCTTCTGATGAATATAAAATAGGTTAGATTTAATTTTTAGAATATTTTGTGCTAAACATGGAGTCCTAAAAACGAATTGTTTTAAAAAAAGATTTTCCGAGAAATTGCTACTTATACTTATATGATAGAATTCCAACAAAAAGTTTTGCCTCATGTTCACTTCTTACTTATTCTTAAGCAAGCATTTAAAATATTCTCTTTCCAACCTATTAATAGAATTGTTTGAGCAGAATTGCCTAATCCTAATGTTATCCATATTTATTTTCCTTAGTAGTAAAATATATGATTCATGGACCATGTGGTACTCTTGAACCAATGTATCTTTGTATGAAAAAAGACAAACGATGTAAATTTAATTACCCCAAAGAATTCTCATGAAAACAAAATACAAAATTGATTCATATCCAATATATTGACGAGAAATAATAATCGATTTGTTGTTATAAGAGGTTTGAAACTGGATAATCATTGGGTAGTATCTTATAGTCTATATCTTTTAGCCAAATTAGATTGCCACATTAACATAGAATATGTTCAACTATTCAAGTTATAACAATATATACATATATATATATATATATATATATATATATATATATATATATATATATATATATATATATATATATATAAAACACATGATAAAATCTTATATACATTGATTGCAGATGAAATAGATACTATAGTTGATGAAATTAAAAACTCCCAATGTGCAAGATGGATTTCCTCCAAAAGATATTTAGCAAATCTTTAAATTTGACCTTAATCATATACATTCATCTGCTCTATTTATCGATTCATTTAGAGAATGAACAACCCATTACTTTCTAGCCAATTAATCATTAGATAGTATTATTAGCAATGGAGTTACAAAAACTATGTTAACAGAATTTTTATATTAATAAATATAATGATGATGCTAAGATTTTAAATTGCTTATATGTTGAATTCTCAATAATTTACGTGGCATAGTGATTCAAAAGAATGGAAACCACATAAAAATGAGAAGTAATCTATCGTGTAATTAGTTGTTACCCATTTGAAGGTGAAAAGTATTACTTAAGTTTGCTATTAATGCATGTAAGAAAACCCACTTCTTTTGTCGATTTAAAGCAGTTACTAGTAAAAATTGAGTACATATCGAGAGGCTATAAGTATTGGAATTAATGCAACAAGATGATGCTATCAAATGTGTTTTCAAGAAACTTCGCTTATCTAATGCCCGCAACTTTACGACAACAATTTGCTACTACATTAGTTTACTACAATCTAAAGAATCCAAAAATTTATGGTTAAAATTTGAAGATTTCCTTTCAAAAGATTTTAAATGTGATAAATCTCTTAATACAAATGTTATCCGACATAAAGTGTTAGATATCATTACGTATCACTTGCATTCAATAGAAAAACTTCAAAACTTTTTTCTAGTGGATCTTGATATGCTAATTAATTTCCAAGATAGTTTAACAAGAGAGCTATGAGTAGAACAAGAAATATATGTATCTAAAGAAGATCTTTTTAATGCTTAGCAATTAAAGAGAACAGTTTTTGCTTACAATAAAATTTTATATTGTTTCAAAGCATCGCTTATAGATGGACATGGAGATAGTGAAATTTTTTTTTATTTAAATGTCTTGCTTGATAAGATTTGTTGGTCATATTGCACTTGCAATGACCACTTCATGAGTAGTCGCTTTCTTCCTCCTGGAGGACATACATCATAATTATGATTTAAAATTCCTCTAGATGAAAATGAATATAATTCTTGTAATATTAATAAACAAAGTATTTAGCTTATTTATTACATGTGACAAAATTAATTATTTGGAATGAAGCTACAATGGCTAAAATAGTATTATTGAAAAATTTGACCAATTCTTTGAGAGATATAATGAACTATACTATAATTTTTGGTGGTAAAATTGAAGTATTTGGTTATAATTTTGTCAAACATTACACGTTATTCCTAGAGAAATGAAAGATGATATCATAAATGCATCGATTGTTACATCACCTTTATGGAAGCAATTTGAAAAATTATAGTTACAACAAAATATGTGAGTGTTAATTTATTTCAACAAAATCATAATTTATTTTTTTTAGGTAATGCGTACGACTTGGGTTGCAGTTTCATCGTTTCGAGTGAGCCTGTGTGAAAAGCGCTAGGACCACCACCTCCGTCGCCCGCTTTGCTCATCTCAAGCCTTTTGAGGTACCCAATGGAGCCGTCTACTTTAGTTGTTAGCAGTAGATTAGTGGTTGATCCTAGGTCGTCTAGGTTAGTGGGTTCAACCCGGAGGGCTTATAGTGCTACGTGGGTCTTTGTTTTCGTGGCGAGTAGCGCCGATTCTTCAAGAGCGCACGCCATCGAAACTCTAGCCTTCTGGCCTCCGTGTTGTTGGCTATTGTGCCTGGGCCTTCTTAATAAACTATCAAAAAAAAAAGATATATATTAAGAGTAGGTGATGGAGTCGCACACTCTAATGAAAAAGATGATATTGAGATTCCATTAAGGGCAAATATAAAATTTATAGATGATGTAATGTCATTACATGCATTAATTGATGCAGATATTTCCAAACATTATTGAGAATAATTTGGATACATCTTTGTTTGTAAAGAGAGCTATACTTACTACAAGAAATGAATTTGTTCTTGATATCAATGATATTCTAATTAATAGATTTTTAGGTGATGAAGTTATGTATTTAAGTTGTGATGAACATATTAACGCTTCTTTTTACTAGACCAACAAGAATTATTCCATTCTTCAATCCTCAAGGACTTCCTCCTCATAGATTAATTCTCAAAAAAATGCACCTATCATATTACTTAGAAATATTAACCCCAATGAAGGTTTATGTAATGGCACACATTTAGTTTGTAAAAATTTTAATACAAATATTATTCATGCTAAAATTTTAGTTGGTACATATGCAAGAATATCTGTATTTATTCCTCATATTACATTAGAAACTTCACATAACAGCCTTTCTTCCATTCTATTTAAGAAAAACAATTTCCAATACATTTGTGTTTTGCTATGTCAATTAATAAGGCAAAAGGTCAGACTTTAGACTTTGTTGGCATTTATTTAAAAGAACAAGTATTCTCACACGGTCAACTTTATGTTGCATTATCAAGAGTACAAACCATGAATAAATTAAAAGTACTTATTAGACCATTGAATCCATTGGTAAAAGATACTAATTTGACTAGAAATGTTGTGTATTGTGAAGTTCTAGCAAGTAGATGATATATGAATATTATTAGTTCATTTAATAATAAAATAGGTATACTTTATAAACTTAATCATTCTTTATCTTGTCTCTCTTTATAACGTATTATTTATATACACCATTTCTTTTAATATTGATATTTTTGTTGCATTTTTTAATATTTCAATATTGTTTACAAATTTGAATGATAAGACATTATAATATCATATATATCGACATAAATAGTTAAAAGTGTTTACTATTGATATTTGAAAATCAACAAAGATATATATGTGTATTTTATGATTTTCTTTTATACTTATTCATTATATGTACTCCATGTATTACAATTAGTTAATAGTACCACTTGCTCTTTTCTATTAGTTTCAGATTTTGCTATGTATATTGATGCAAATTATTTGTTTTTAATATTTACTATTATTTATGATGAGTGTTAGTTCAATAATGCTATATTAAAAGGCTCAGATTGTTTGTTAGTTGTGACATGTTCTTATAATATCATGTCACATAATGATAACTCTATTTTATATAGAGTTTTCTAATTAATTTTGGTTAGAAATTGGCTTATGTTTTAATTTGTTCTTACTTATTTTGGCCAAATTATCCTTTGATTGTATGATTTCCAAGTTTTCAAATATTTTTAGAATTTTTGAGCATAATATTGAATTTTGTTCTAATTTAAGGATAAAATGACTAACCCATTTTCTTGGACTATTGTCAAAAGCCAAAGGAAACTATATAACCAATTTTGTTTGGTTTATTTGCTACAAATGGCCATGCTTGGAAAGAACACTAGCTCAAGGAAGCACAACCTCATTTGGTTCATATACTCCATTATTTCTCCCACTTCTGCAAATGATTGCCTAAAGAAAACAAAAAGAGAATGAAGCAACTTCTGACAACAAAGAAGAAAAGAAAAGAAACAATAAACAGCCGCACATGCAAAAGAAAAAAAAACAGCACCTATCTTTTATTAAAGAAATTCTCAACAAGAAATGCATGATGACAAGAAGAAAGTATTCCAAAATGCAGTCTCACATCTCACATGGGCAAAAGAAAGGCAAAAGAAAATAAAGAAAGCAATAAGGTAAGAAATAAAGAACAAACAAATGAGAATCACACTTCAAGCAAAGAATGACATTTGGAAAGCAAAGCTTGGGCTGCTTTCGTAAAGATGAGCACATGGAAGACCACAACACATGTTTGTGGTTGAACAAAGAAAGAAAAAACTGACAAAGCCTTGCCTATAAATAGCTGACTTGAACGGAGGAACCATCCTTTACATCCATTCTTTAGAGTGATTTCCTTTTGTTTTTATTTTCTTTCTTTAGATTAGATTTAGTTTAGCCAAGCTATTTTTCTTCTGCTTTCCTCAGAGTTTAGAGCCTAGCTTTCTTCATTCTTTTGTTTTCTTTTCTTTTCAGTAGTTTAGCAGAATTGCAGCTTCCTGTTCACGGGTTTTCCACTTCATTCTCACGGTTTTATTCAGTACAACTTCCACTTCTTATTCACGGTTTTTTTTTCATCAAATTTCCAATGTTTTCAATGATTTTTAGCAGTAACTCTCTGGTTTTTTCTAATTGATTTCTTAGTTTCTTCTCCTTCGTTGTCTTTGCTTAAGAGAGTAGGATTCAGCCTTTCTCTTGATTTTCTTTGAACTTTGCGCTTTTATTCTCGGTTTCTCGCTAACTTTTCTCATTGATTTCTTGTGTTTGTTTTCTTAGAATTTCAGCATTCTTTTCAATTTAGTTCTTTGCAGAAAATTTCAACCATCTTCTTGTGTTTTCTTCAAGCTTTTCCGTCGAGTCTTCATCATTCTTTAGCTTGTGCACACCAACTTGGAATGGAAAAGAAATGAAGTAATTTGTTGTTTTTGCTCTTGGAAGTCTCGTGGAAGAAACAAAGGCAAGAATTATAATTGCTTGGTCTTCAAGTCTACGGGTTTTATCTTTTCTTATTTCATTTAGTTTAGTTTAGTTTAGTTTAGTTTAATCTAGTTTAGCAAATTTAGCTTTCTTTCCTTGTTTTTCTTTAGTTTCATTTAACAATTTAAGTTCTTGTGTTTTGTTAAGAATTTCTAATTGTGTTTTATTTTCAAGTATTAAATATTTTATAGCTTTTATATTTATTAAATATTGTTTATTTTAATTTTCAGAATTTATTTTAATTTTAATTATGTCTATTTTTATTTTTGTTGTTAGTTTACATTTCATTATGTTCTAATTTCTTTTGTTAGAGATTTGATGGATCTTAATCATGAATAATTAATTCTTAAGACTTGTTCATGCAATTTATATTTCAATTATGAGTTTAATATCATGTTCTTAATGCTTTTAGGTGATTGATCACCACCTAATTGAATTTTGATGCTTGTTTGATACCGTGTGGAGATAACATGCATGTGCTCATGTGATATTAAACCATGAATTCAATTTAGACCGTAATAATCTAGGTTGTTCATGTGGTTTCAGAGTAGAACTAAGTAATGGCTACTTAGATTGAATCCGAATTTCCATAGTTCCTAATGCATTTAGAAATCTAAATTCACCTAGACCAAGTGTGAGTTGATTTTAATCTAAATAGGGTTATTAGACCGATGTCGGCTATTAATTTACATTAGGGAAATTTCACCATCATAATTCGGAATTTAAATTAATTGCATGACAAGTCAAGAGAGTAAATTAGGATTGATTAAGTGAAGTCGAAATCTCTAACATCTCTATTAAATTGGTAAAATTTTAGTATTTGTTTATTGTTATAAAATTTTCATTCTTTGTTAAGTTTAGTTAAAATTGCATGAAAACAATTTAATTGGCTAGCTTGTTATTGAATTAATCATATTGGTAAGTAATTGGTCAAATTGAAAACAATCCGTGGAACGATACTCTACTTATCACTCTATTACTTGTTGATATTGTACACTTGCAAATCTTCCTAACAAGTTTTTGGCGCCGTTTGGATTGAATTTACCAATTTTTCCAATTGCTATTGATATTGATTGATTTTTGGTTGAGACTAGCCTTTTAATTTTTATTGGTTTAATTTTTATTTTTTTATTTTTGTCAAGGGAATTTCAAAATTTGCATGAATTTGAGAAGTCGGAAAGGAGAATTGGAAGAATTTGATCCGAACTCAAAGAAAACTTCTAAGAGGTTTGAAAGAGCAAGAGTTAGTCATTGACACAAATCCAATGGCAAGAAGAACATTTCCAATTCAACCTCAAAGGAGAACTTTGATGGACTATTCCGCTCCAACGGTTCAAGATTCCACTTCAAGCATAAGAAGGCCAGCATTCAAGCCAATAATTTTGAGCTCAAGCCGCCCTTGATCCAAATGCTTCAAAATGTCATTCAATTCAGTGGTTTGCCGAATGAAGATCCTAATCTCCACATTGAAGCTTTTCTTGAAATTTGTGATACCATTAAATATAATGGAGTTCACAATGATGCTATTAGACTTAGGTTATTTCCATTCTCTTTACGTGATAAAGCTAAGGCATGGTTATCTTCTCTTCCTACAAAAGAAAAGAAGACTTCTCCTACTACATGAGAGCTAGAACCGACAATTGCATAGGAAAGAAAAGTCAGAGTATGGAGACAAAGATTTCTTCAGCCCATCACAACAAAAGACAAGCAAATGAATTGGGAAACAAAGGTCAAAAAAAAAGGAACATCCAAAAGAAAACAAAGAGGAACGGCCAAAACAAAAATAATATAGCAAATGCAATTATATTTTCATGGAGAAAGCTGCAATTTGGAAGAAAAAGCTAAGTGCATAACAAACAAAGAAGACTTTTCTTTTGCAAGGAAGACAAAATCAGTGCACAACAAAACAAAGAAGTACAAGTCACTACAAAGAAAACAAAATCCAAATATAAGAAGGAAACACAAGGCAGATCACTAGAATTTGAAAACAAGAAAGAAATGGCGGAAAAGGACATAGAAACCGAACCACAACAAGAAGACAAGAGTCGAGTAGAAACAAGGAAATAAAGGCCAACAACAATTTGGAGACAAAAACAAACAAGGATTCGGGAAAGCTAATAAAAATCAGCCACCATTCTCCTCTATATAAGAAACACATGGGTGCAGAATTTTGAAGAAGAGGAAGCCATTTCTTTTTAGTTCTTTCTTTGCTTTAGAAATTTCAGCCACCACATTCTTTTCTTTTTTTTCTTTCTATAGTTAGTTTTCTTTTTAGTCTTTAGCCGCTTTAGACTTTTTTGGAAAGGGAGAAAAGAAGAAGAAGAAGAGAATAGCGGCTAAAAAAGGAGAAAAAGGAGAACAACCGTGGAGAACAAAGAAAAAGCCAAAGAACAACAAAACACGAGAAGGCACTCACTTTCTTTTATTTTTCTTTCAATAATGTTTAAAGCTTTGGTGATGTTCTTCTATATTAGCATGAACTAATTTATTTTTCTAGGGCTACAATGTAGACTAACTATGAAGTCTTTATTATTTTTCTATTAATATAGTTCGAATTAATTTTCTATGTTTGAGTATTAATCTCAGACTTAATGTTTCTAATTACCTAATCAATAATTAGATGATTTGTTAATCATAACGAATGGAAGGGAAGTTATGTGTCAAGTTCATTGGGATAAATGCCATGAATTGCATGTAGGATAGGAACATACCGCATGGTTTGTGTAGTCACTACATGGGAATCCATAGAACTTAATGACTTCATAATTATTGTAATTCACATACGAATATAGTGAATTAGCAATTAAGGGGATTTTATTAGATCTCGGGAGAGACTAGTAAATAAGTTAGGGAATCTCACTATCAACCAGATAATAATTTAGACTATAGAGATAGATTAATATTAAGATAGATTAGTTATGGTGAAATCGGAGACTCTAGAGCTTTAGTCATCCAATAAATGTGCGTTTCTTGAGAATACTCTAAAACCCTTTCTAATTCAAAGTGATATATCTCCAATCGATTTGAAAGATCCCAACAAGAAATGAGGCGAGTATTCAAATTTGGATTTGCAAATATCTCAAACTATAGCTTTCTCAAATAATGTTGAAAGAAATAAAGGGAAGCTCCTAGCATAGGTTGTAATCAAGCCACGGGAAAATGCCAATGCCATGACTCTTAGAAACAGAAAAGAATTGCAAATTACATCATCACAAGTGGGTGTTGAAGTGAAGAGAAAAAGAGGAAGAGAACTGACGTGCTATTTTCTGCAAGTGCACAGAATCGTATCAAGTAGTAAATTAAGATATCGTCCCACAAAGAATTTTTAAAACTGACTATTGAAATACTTAATCTGTTGTTTGTTTAGACACCGAAATCAAGTTTTGAACTAAAATTACAAATCAAATAAAAAAAAAACTGAATTCTATCAAATGTAAAAACTAGGATTCTTATTCTCAATTTTGACCATTTATTAAAATTGATTAACCAACAAGGTCTATGTTAACTCTAATACATCTTGAAGGGATCTTAAGAACCACAGATCTTCCTCTCAGATAGTACCTATGATTAATTGATAATTAATTAACACTAAGTTTGACGGCTCTCACCAACCTAATGTCTTTTAACTCCAATTTGAATGCACAACCTTTTAATCAATGTTAACCACTTAATTGTTTCTCAACTAATTAAACTATTAACAGGTTATTGCCTAATCCTACAGAACCTATCTCTCAATCAAGTTCTGTAGTGTTGATTCAATCTTAGGGTGATCAAACCTAAAAAGACATTAAGCACAACAATAACCAATGAATCAAAGCTGACAACCTACATTAATCACAATAAGCACATGGTCAAATTGGAATAAGAACCCTAAAAAAAAATTTAGCCACTCATATTAAAAATAAAAGATAAAGATAAAGAAATGAAGAAAACAAATCCAAACATCATAATATAATAAGAAAAATGAACTATCAATTCTTCCCTTTAAATTAGAGAAAACACATGGTCGTTGGAATTGCTCTAAGAGAATTTCTAAAAACTAAAGAAAGAAAGAAAAATAAATGTAGTCTTCAAGTCTCCAGAGAGAGAGATAGACGGCAATCGCCTCATTCTCTTTCCTCCGTATTTTCTTCAGATTCAAGCCTTCCAAAGTCCAAAAGTGGTTGGACTTTTTCTTGTTCACAATTCTACTCCCACCAAACTCTTCATTCCTTCTTTGTTTTCTTTTGTTTTTTTGTCTTCTTTTGCTGCCTCAAGACTCTCACTCATAGGAAATCTCCTCCAAATTGTCCAAGTCAACTCCTAATGCCAAGACTTGGTATTATCTCTCTCTTTGCTTCTTCAATGTGGTTTTTCTTCTTTTTTTGTCAATTTCTCCTCCGGTTAATATTTTCCATTACTACAACAAAACCATAACAAACATCAAATAATATTCCTTAAAATCACAATAATAATAAGAAAATATTAACAATAAAATGACATTTTAATCCCTATCAAATTCCCCACACCTAAATCATGCTTGTCCTCAAGCATACATTAACTCAACATCTTCTGTTCCATTTCTTTCCCTTTTTCAACCCATTTGCAAATAATCCAAAGTTATCACACATTAGAAATCAAGGTTGGAATGACAAGTCAAAGAACAAATACTCATAGCCCTTTTTCTTCACAAAACATAAGCATCTCATTAATTCCAACAATTTTATCGAAATTAAATGCACAAAATTTGACCACCTTTCATAGGTTGCACTCTAATCACTCAAAGTGTTTAGGGGTTTATTTAGCACTCAAATCAAATATAACATGTCATTACCATAAGCTTGCTTATATATCACATCCCCACCACTAACAAGTATGAATCCATACAAAAATCAAAGGGACTTAAACAGGTTATAACGGGCTTAGGTAAAGGTAGATAAACAAAAGGAAAATTTAGGCTACAAAACTCAAGATATGTAGGAACTTCCTTTGAAGATTCAAAAGCAGCACAAGCTTAGAACCACTTTCTTTTCAAGATCGATATCCCTTCTTTTTTTCACACTTAGTTGGACCATTTTGTATACACAAAGAACACTTACTTTGTCCAAACGCTTCAGAATACGCTTTTCCTCTTCTTCTTTTTTTTAAACAGTAGTTATTTCCTTTGGAAACAACAGAAATTTTATCATGCATTTCATTCCTACATACTCTTGACAAAATGGCTCAACGATGGTAAACAAAAACAATGATTTGCTAATGATGTGGTGTTGAAAACAAAGAAAAGTCAAGGCTCAATCAGTCAACTATGGGTACATGTATAGATGGTAAACTTTTAGAAAGTTTAAATGGTTCATCCTAAATGCCCTTATCATCATCTCAAAGCATGAATCCATTGTGATCTCGACATGCATAACAAAGCAAGTTCTAAAATAAACATGGCCTATTTGACATCACTCAACAAAGAAAAATGTGAGCAAGGAAAAGAAAATACTTTTGGCTCAAGTACTCACAAAAGGTTCATTGTATTAAATATTGCACATCCTCATTCAATTCAATCATCAAAATCAATAAGATGCTTAAACAAAATTTTAAAAACAAAGGCTAATCACACTCGCTCCTTTTCATGCTTTCCAATTCAACCCTAATGCATGCTAACTAAGGGGTATTCAAACAAGTATCAAGGAGTTAGAAACTTCAAGAAAGACATTCAAATAGTTAAGCATGGTTCGCAAAAATTTTAACACCATATAACACAAGAACAAGCCTCCCCACACCTAAATCATAAATTGTCCCCAATGGATGAAGAATAGGCATGAAATTTAACACAAAGCTTCTAGCCAATATCTAACAAAATTCACAAAATCGAGTGAGAGAAAGAACTCCTAAATTTTGTCATCAAAACTTTGCTAGATGTTGTTGGGTTACCATTTGAAATCGCTTAAGTATACTTGTTCACGTAACTTTGTAGGTCAATGAAAATTTTGCACAACCTCTAAACAATGTCAAATGGATGAGAAGATATCCGATGTTGTTGTTTTTGTTGTGAAGAAGAAGAAGAATTTGCTTTGGATGTTTTGAGAAGGAGGAGAAGAGGCATGAGTAAAAGAAAAAAATACAAAGTAGACACGTCCTAGGGTTAAAGAAGATCGAATTTTTTTAAATTTTTTTAAAAATTTTTTATAGAGAAATCTATGCAATGTCATGAGTATTCATGTTGTGGCAAGAAGATTTCTAGACAGAAAATATCCTTACGAACTATGCCATGTCATGACATTCCATGCTATGTTTGTGAAGTTTCGAAATCTTCTACTAAACCATCTTGTGGCATGACTTTTCATGCTATAGTTGATAATTCTCTGTTTCCTTTTTGCTTAGCCATGTTGTGGCATGAGTTCTCATGCTACGGTTGGTAATTCTCTGGAAGCCTTCTGCTAAGCCATGCTGTAGCATGACTTTTCATGCTACTGATAATTTTGTTTCCTTTCTTCTTAGCTATCTTTGTGGCATGAGTTCTCATGCTACGGTTGGCAATTCTCTAGAAGCCTATTGTTAAGTCATGCGTGGCATGACTTTTCATGCTACGGTTTCCAACTTTACATTTCTCGCAACATGATTTCTCCGCCATGAGACCTACAACACGAAAAATCATTATGTCAACTCTCTTTTTTTTCTTTTTCTTTTTTTCTAGAGGAAAATTAACAAACTATTTGAAATAAAAATAAAAATGGAAAAACTTGGTTGAGCCCCAAGAAGCGCTCTTTTAGGTCTATTAGCTTAGACCATCATATTGTTCAAGGAGTTGAATTAGTTAAGAAGGCCGATTGGCGTGAATTGTCTAATGCGCTCCATGGTAGACTTTCAATCTTTGACCATTCACTTTGAACTTTTCTCCTTGAGTGTTGCAAACTTTGACAGCTCCATAGGGATATACATAGCTCACTATAAATGGTCCCACCATCTACTCTTTAGTTTCGAATAGTCTAAGTCCGGAGTTGAATAGCAACACTTGGTCTCCTTCCTAAAAACTCTTAATCTTTACCTTAGCATCATGCCATCTCTTTGTATGTTCTTTATAAATTTTGGAGTTTTCATAAGCCATCTCACTTATTGTCTCCAATTCACTCATCTATAGAAGTCTTTTTCACCGATTTCTTACGGTCATAATTTAATACCTTGATTGCCCAAAGAAGCCTTATGCTCGATTTCTACTGAAGATGGCATGCTTTTCCATAAACCAACCTATATGGAGACATTCCAATAGGTGTTTTAAATGCTTGCTCGGTATGCCCATAAAACATCATCCAACTTCCTTGCCCAATCTTTTCTTGATTTGCTCATCGCTCTTTCAAGTATCTTCTTTAATTCTCCAAGGTTTACTTTCACTTGTTCACTTGTTTGAGGATGGTATGGAGTGGCGATCTTGTGTTTTACCCATAACGAGCTAGTAATGTTTCCATATTCTTGTTACGAAAAAGTGTTCCTCTATCACTTATGATAGCTTGAGGCATCCCAAACCTAGTAAAGAGTCTTCTTAAGAATTTGCAAACTACTTTTGCATCATTTAAGGCACATGCTTGAGCTTCAACCCATTTGGATACATAATCCACACAGATAAGTATATACTTGTTTCCTTCAAAACAGAAATGGCCCCATGAAATCTATGCCCCAAACGCCAAATATTTTGACCTCTATAATTCAGATTGAAGCATTTCATCCTTTTTTGAAATGTTGCCACTCATTTGACATGCGTCAGAACAGTACAAACTTTCTAGCATCATGGAAGAGTGTAGGCCAATAGAACCTCGCTCAAGAACCTTAGCAGTTCTTTGCGGACCAAAATGACCACCATTGACCATCCTGCGGGCAGTTGAAGAATTGAACTGGTTTCTTCTTCTCCTACACATCTTCTTATCATTCTATCTCTACATAGCTTCCATGTGATACGAATCATCCCACCAATAAAATTTAGAGTCATATATGAGCTTCTTCCTTTGTTGAATGTTGAATTCTTCCGATAACTTTCCACGAGACAAAATTAGCAATGTCAAGAAACCATGATACATTTAAACTTTGAATTTCTAACAACATCTTATTCGAAATAGCTCTGAATTGGTTTTTCATTTTGTTTTCTTCTTGCTCTAACTCCAATCTTGAGAGATGATCAGCTACCAAGTTCTCTAATCCTTTCTTATCTCTGATCTCAATGTCAAACTCTTGTAAAAGAAGTATCCATCTAATGAGCCTTGGCTTTGAGTCTTTCTTGTTTAAGAGATACTTGAGTGCTGCATGATCTATATACACAATAACTTTAGAACTAAGAAGATAAGATCTAAATTTATCAAAAGAAAAATTATCGCTGCATCTTCTTCTAGGTTGTGTCATAGTTATGTTGTGCATCATTCGTAGTTCGCTTGCATAATAGATGACATGGAGTTTATTCTCCCTTCTTTGGCCAAGTACGGCTCCTATTGCATGATCACTTGCATCACACATCAATTCGAATGGGAGGTTCCAATTAAGTGATACAACTATAGGAGCTGATATCAAGGCTTTTTTCAGCCTGTCAAAAGCCAATTTACAAGCATTAGTAAAATCAAAAAGAATCTTTCTCAAGTAACTTACAAAGTGGTTTAGAAATTTTTGAAAAGTCCTTGATGAATCTGATAGAATCCTGCATATCCTAGGAAATTGCAAACTCCTTTAACATTGATGGGATATTGAAGCTTTTCAATGGTTTCTACTTTAGCTTTGTCCACTTTAATTCCTTTGTCGATATTCTATGTCCAAGTACAATTCCTTTTTCACCATAAAATGACACTTTTCCCAATTCAACACTAGATTTGTTTTCTCACACCGTGTAAGAACTTGGTCCAAGTTCTCCAAACATCCTTCGTAAGAGCTTCCAAAGACTAAAAATCATCCATGAACACATCCATGATTTCTTCTACTACCAGAGAAGGGTAATGATATTGAGACCATCCTTTTGAGATCATATACTTTAGCCACTCATCTAACAAAATTACATGAATAGCCATTCAACTCTTAAATTTGGCAATCGTGTTATTCCGCTACTTTTAGCCGTTAAAACCAAAAGAAAATGACCATTTTACCCTAAAAATTAACCATTTTGCCCTTGAAAAATTGACTTCGCTTGGTTTTAATAGCTAAAAGTAATGAGTGGCCATTGGTTGCCAAATTTACGAAGTTGAATGGCTATTCACGCACTTTGTTAGATGAATGGTCAAAAGTATACGATCTCAAAGTTGAGTGGCCTCAATGTCATTTACCCATCCGAGAATATAGCCATCATGCATCTCTTGAAGGTTGGATTACATAATCCAAATGGCATCCTTCTATAAGCAAATGTGCTATAAGGACATGTGAATATTGTCTTCTCTTGATCCTCCGAGCAATTGCTATTTGATTGTAACTCCGAATAACCGCCTAAGAAGCAATAGAAAGCATGCCTCGCTATCCTCTCTAACATTTGATCAATGAATGGTAGGGAAAGTGATCTTTCATTATAGCAGAATTTAACTTTCTAGTCAATGCATACCTCATCATATACCACTGTTGGAATCGCTTACTTTCTTCATTTTTTACAATGGTCACGCTCCTTTCTTTGCAACATCGATAGAACTTACCCATGAACTATCCAAATTGGATAAACAATTCCAACATCTAATAACTTAACCACCTCTTTCTTCACCACTTCTTGCATGTTTGGATTGAGCCCTCTTTGCTTTTCAATGGTTGGCTTGTATATTTCTTCCATCAAAATCTTGTGCATGTAGTAAGATGGACTTATTCATTTTATATCGTAAATTTGCCAACCAATTGCTCTTATTCTCCTTTTAAGCATCCTTACAAGCAAGTCTTCTTGGTCTTGGGTAAGTTTAGAGGATATGATCATAGGTAAAGTTTGATTCTCTCCAAGAAAAGTATACCTCAAGTGTTGAGGTAGACGTTTCAAGTCTACATTTGGTGGTTTTATGATTGTTGCTGGCGTAGGTTCAGTATTTGGTAATTGGATTTGGGAAAAATTTGTATGGTGGTTAAGGTATCCTTCAACTTGGGAAGATTGTTCCTACATACACTTCTCAATATTCTCCAATTCATCACCATTTGCCAATCTCCTTCCTTGGAATTTATTCACACATTCATTCACTACATCAACTCTCAAACATAAATCATAGTCAAGGATGTTTCATACCTTAATAGATGTTGAACTTACAACTCTCCCCTCCTACTCTTAATGTCAACGTACCATCATAAACATCAATAATTGCTCTAATAGTGTAGAGGAATGGCATACTAAGGATCAATGGAACATCTTGATCTTCGTCAAAATCAAGAATAACAAAATCTACTGGAAAGATGAATTTTCCAACCTTTACAAGCACATCTTCTACTATGCCTTCGGTTCTTTTATTGTCCTGTTTGCGCTTGTAATCGAATATTTGTTGGTTTTGCTTCTCCGAGTTCCAATTTCAGAACCGACAAAGGCATAAGGTTAATAGAAGCACTGAATCACATCAAGATTTTTGAAATGTTAAATTTCCAACAGAACATGGAATAGTAAGACTCTAGTTGCTTCATGTTCAAAGGAAGTTTATTAGAAATGATTGCACCGCACTCCTTCGTAAGTGTGACTTTCTCAAATTCCTGCAACTTCTTTTTATTGGAAATCAACTCCTTTAAGAATTTTACATACTTTGGCATTTGGGCTAGACATTCCACAAAAGGCATATTGATGTGAGAGTCTTAAATCTTTTCAAAAATTTTGCAAATTGCTAGTCATGCTCTTTTTCTTCAACCTTTGTGGATATGGTACGAGGATCATATGCTTGAACTGGTGGTGCTTTTGCCTTAACTGTGTTCTCCACCTTCTCTTCTTGTTCTTTATATTTTTCAACCCATTCATTTTCTTACTCTTTCACCCCATCCTTCTTCTTTTCTCCATAGTTTATTGTTGCTTTAGGGGTTTGGATCTCTGTACCACTTCTCAAGGTGATAGCTTTTACATGTGTTTTGGATTTCTTTCCGTATTGCTTAGTAATGCACCTTGATTTCTTGTTGATAAGGTATCCGCTAATTGCCCTTTGCACTCCTAGATTATGAATAGAAGAGGAATGGTTTCAATCATTTGTTCCATCCTCTTTTGAGCTTCATCTTGTCGACCTATCTTTGCTGTCATAACATCCATGAATTTATCCATTTTGCTTTCGATTGAAATCGCCTTTTTCTTGTTGCAAATCGATGTTGAGGTGGTTGAAACTGATGTTGTGGAGGTTGTTGTGCATTTTGAACTCCAAATCCTGGTGGTGCATATGGTCATCACCGGTTATTCCCTTGATTTCCCAAGAGAGATTGGGGTGGTTTCTCCAACTTGGATTGTAGGTATTACCATAGACTTGGTTTTGAGGTCTCTTGAAGTTCCCATATAGTTGACATCTTGTAGACATTCCTTGCATCATTCTATACTCTATTGCAGGATGACCCTCTTGACATAATTCACAAGAGGATGATAATGAGGATCTGCATGAGCATTGATTTTGTCCATCCTTTTGTGAGAGCATCAACTTTTGCATTCAAGATGGTAAAATTGTCCATTTCCATTACTCCCGCCTTCTTTGAAATGGTCCTCTCATTAGACCACAAACTTTGCGTATTGGCCATCTCCCTAAAGAGATCTAAAGCATCTTCGGTGTTTTGACATGATTTTACCCTCTTGCTGCATCAATATTGACTCTAACCGCATGATTGACTCCTTTGTAGAATGATTGCATCAAATCCTATATAGGAATCAATTGAGGGGCATTGTTTCGAAGGTCTTTGAATCTTTCCCAACACTCAAAGAATGTTTCATTATCTCTTTGAAAGAAAGAGTTAATCTTATTCCTAATCCTCATCACCTTTGTAGGTGGCAACTATTTATTAAAGAAAGTTGTATAAAGCTCTGCCAAGTGTTGATGGAGTTGGGAGGTAAACTTGTAAACCATCTCTTCGCTTTTTCCATAAGAGAAAATGGAAAGAGGATCAATCGGATTGCATCAGTGTACTCCATTCATCTTAAAAGTAGAGCAATACTCCAAAAATTGTGACATATGACCAAATGGATCTTCATGTATGTCGTGAAATGGTGAATTCAATTATTTGTATCATCGCTTAATTTCGGTTATTAGCTACAACCACCGCCTTACAATTGGTGTTTGGTCACCTTGCACGTTAGGACTCACAAAATCTTGCATTGTTCTTTGGCCCCTAGGAGGTTCCTCTCTTTCATTGTCCCTTCCGCTCATGTTGCTTTTGTGCTTCTTTTTTTTTTTTTTGTTACGAATCGTCTTTTCCAGCTCCAAATCAAGTGGTATCAACGAAAATCCTTGTTTGCTTGCACTCCGTGTGATGTGCATACACTAAAAATTCTGCAATACCACAATTAAAAACAATTAATATAACATCTAAATCAAGCAACACAATTTTTCTTAACAATATCAATTTTATAAAATTCCCACATGGCGCCAAAAACTTGACGTGTTATTTTTTGCAAGCGCACGAGTTGTGTCAAGTAGTAAATTAAGATATCATCTCACAGAGAATTTTTAAACGACTATTGAAGTACTCAAATGTTGTTTGTTTAGACAGAAATCAAGTTTTGAACTAAAATTACTAATCACATAAAAAAATCAAATCCATCAAATGTAAAAACTAGGATTCTTATTCTCAATTTTGACCATTTATTAAGATTGATTAACCAACAAGGTCTATGTTAACTCTAATCCATCTTGAAGGGATCTTAAAACCATAGATCTTCTTCTCGCATACAAGACTATGATTAATTGATAATTAATTAACATTAAATTTGTGGCTCTCACCAACCTAATGTCTTTTAACTCCAATTTGAATGCACAACCTTTTAATCAATGTTAACCACTTAATTGTTTCTCAACTAATTAAACTATTAACAGGTTATTGCCTAATCCTACAGAACCTATCTCTCAATCAAGTTCTGTAGTGTTGATTCAATCTTAGGGTGATCAAACCTAAAAAGACATTAAGCACAACAATAACCAATGAATCAAAGCTGACAACCTACATTAATCACAATAAGCACATGGTCAAATTGGAATAAGAACCCTAAAAAAAAATTTAGCCACTCATATTAAGAATAAAAGACAAAGATAAAGAAATGAAGAAAACAAATCCAAACATCATAATAGAATAAGAAAAATTAACTATCAATCCTTTCCTTTAAATCAGAGGAAACACATGGCTGTTGGAATTGCTCTAAGAGAATTTCTAAAAACTAAAGAAAGAAAGAAAAAATAAATGTGAGTCTTCAAGTCTCCACAGAGAGAGATAAATGGCGGCTGCCTCCTTCTCTTTTCCTCTAGGGTTTTTCTTCAGATTCAAGCCTTCAAAGTCCAAAAGTGGTTGGACTTTTTTCTTGTTCACACTTCTCCTCCAAGTCAAACTCCTCCTTCCTTCTTTGTTTTCTTTGTTGCCTCAAGACTCTCACAGTGGGAAATCTCCCCAAATTGTCCAAGTCAACTCCTAATGCCAAGACTTGATATTTTCTCTCTCTTTGCTTCTTCAATGTGGTTTTTCTTCTTTTCTTTTGGCAATTTCTCCTCCGGGTTAATATTTTCCATCACTACAACAAAGACATAACAAACATCAAATAATGTTGCTTAAAATCACAATAATAATGAGAAAATATTAACAATAAAATGACATTTTAACCCTATCAAACATTAAAAAGTTACAACCACCAATTGAAGAGGTAAGTAGTAAAATTCATGAACCCAAATCCAAAATTGAAATTGGTCCTCCTTATCCTAGCAAGTTAGCAAGGTCGAAGAAAGAAGACATTGAGAAAGAGATCTTGGATACTTTCCCAAGGGTAGAGATCAATATTTCAGCGATTGATGCAATTAAGCAAATACCAAGTATGCCAAATTTCTGAAAGGATTATGCACCAATTGGACTAAATTGAAGATTGACGAAAATAAGGGTTGGTGAAAATGTTTGTAGTCCTTCAAGGAAAATTCCTCGAAAGTGCAAAGATCCTGGTATTTTTACTATACCTTACGTAATAGCATTCATAGGATAGAAAAAGTATGCTTGATCTAAATGCATCCATAAATGTTATGCCTTTGTCAGTTTTAGATCTCGAATTTAGGACCTTTAAAAGAAACAAGGGTGATAATTCAATTAATCGATAGGTCCAATATTTATCTGAAGGTCTTGTTGAAGATGTCTTAGTCAAAGCTAAATGACCTTATTTTCCCTAATGATTTTTACATTGTTGACATGGATGATGATCATTCTACAAATTCTGGTATTTTATTGGGTCAACTATTCATGAGCAGACACGAACCAAGATAGATATGTATAAGGGTACATTGACTCTTGAGTTTGATGGTTAAATAGCTACTTTTAACATTATAGAAGCCATGAAATACCCAATGGATCTTGAGTCTGCTTGTCATGTTGGAATTATTGACCCTATTGTACAAACTAATTTTGAGTAGAATATTGTGGAAGATGAATTAAACTTTGTGTTGCAAAATGGAAAAATGGATAGTGATGCGACCTTTGAGAGTAATAAGGAGATTAAAAAGAAATCATGTCGTTGCACTTGCTACCATAAGTCCCAATAGGTTTGAAAATTTTTACCATTACTAGTTTCTAATGAGAGAATTCTCCTTCCTAATGAATAGGCTCCAAAGTTAGAATTGAAATCTCTACCCAAATATCCAAAGTATGTGTATTTGAGAGCAGATGAGACTTTACTAGTGATAATTGCAAAGGGCTTAACAAAGGTCCAAGAAGAAAGGGTCTTGCCAGTTTTAAGAGAGTTTAAAATAGCCATTGGATGGACTTTGACGGACATAAAAGGAATTAGTCCTTCAATTTGCATGCATCGAATTTTGTTAGAGTTTGATGGCAAGCTTGTAAGGGAAATGCAATGTAAACTCAATCTAGCAATGAAGGAAGTAGTCAAGAAAGAAATTCTTAAGTTGTGGGAATTGGGCTTTATTTATCTAATTTCGATAGCCAATGGGTTAGCCCGATACATGTAGTACCCAAGAAGTCTGGAATTACACTTGTTTAAAATGAGAAAAATGAGCTAGTGCTTATGAGACTTCAAAATGGATGGAGGATATGCATTGATTTTAGGAAGTTGAATTCAGCGACAAGGAAAGATTATTTCCTTCTTCTTTTTATTGACGAGATGCTAGAGAGATTGGCAGTAAAGTTCTCTTTTGTTTATTTGGTTATTTTGGATATTATCAAATTGTTGTAGCTCAAGAGGACCAAGAAAAACAACTTTTACTTGTCTTGGAACTTTTGCTTATTGTCGATGCTTTTTGGATTGTTCAATGCACCAAGTACATTTCAAAGATGTATGATGAACAATTTTTTGATTTGATTGATAATTGCATTGAGATTTTTATGGATGATTTTACTATTTATGGAAAATCTTTTTGATCAATGTTTGGATCACTTAACCAAGGTTTTGAAATGTTGCATTGAGACTAACCAGTTCTTAACTATGAAAAATGTCATTTTATGGTTAAAGAATGGATAGTTTTAGGTCATGTTGTTTCATATAGAGGCATTGAAGTAGATAAGGCCAAGATTAACTTAATTACTAGTTTACCTAACCCTATTAATATAAGGGAGATTCATAGCTTTCTTGGTCATTGGCGTGTCATTAAACCACAAAAATAAATTCCAATTCTCAAAACTTAGTAGTATAGCAGAGTTGGGTCGTCTCCTCAAGGAGTGGTGGATTTATCTTTCAAAAAATAATTGAGGTTGTTTTAGACAATACTTAAAAATGCAAAATAACAAATTAAAACTAAATGTAGTAATTAATGCAGAACTAGGAGTGAGAAAATTCAATAATTAACAAGCTTTAGTCAAAGGAATAATTTTAGAACTAGTTCATTCAATTGGTCATTAACACAAGATTAATCTCATAAATTCACAAATAAATTGCTTATATGCACTTAGTACCACTCATAGTCCACAGATCGAATTCTACGTATGATCAATTCGAGGTAGTAGTATCGGATTGGATTGTAGAATCGTAAGATCTTACAAAAAAATGACAAAAATAATTATAATTATTCATATTTTATCACTTACATTCATTTGTTTCTCAAAAATAAGTTATGTACTTGTGTTAAATTGTAAAAATCAACATTATAAAATATATGATGTATGTGTGCTCTAAATTTTGTCCAAATCCTGTTTAACAACAAACATCTACATTCAATCATTCAACCACACTCTACACAAATTAATAATAGTACCAAATAAAATATATAATGCATCTTAAATCACCAAAACATGAAAAATTTCACATTCAAATAGAAAATGTAAATAAATCCATTAAAGTTTTAGCTAAAACATTAAATTTAATAACAAATTAAAGTACAACTCAATTTTAACAATATGAATATTTTACACAAATTACATATCATCCTCATCAAATTCATCATCTCCATCTTTATCAAAAGATCCCGATTTATAATTATCAAAATGCATATCATCATAATTGAACTCATCATCATTGTCATCACAATCTTCATTTTCAATTTCATTTGGACCAATGATGGTTGGATTAGCTACATCTTTATCTTTATCTTCATTTTCATCAATTAATTGAAATTTGTTCATTTCTTTGACTTGTGGCCTCTTGCCACGAGATCCGCTTGGTCCAAAATCATCTACATAAACAAATGATCCAATTATACATTAAAAATATTTTAAATAAGTCATAATAAAACTTACAAATTAAATTACTTATTAGCCCTCATGATATTCCTTGTAATAGAATGAATCTCATCATCCTCACTTCCTTCTTCTTCAAGTGTCGTGATTTGTTTTTCATCCAAAACTTTCAACCATGTGTTTCGTTGGTAGCACTGGTTCTCTATCTCTGTTATCCACTCATCATCGTAAGGAAGGTCTTTACATGTATCTTCAATTAATGAAGACTTGGTAAATTCTCTCTGCTTTTGTCTCTCTTGCAATTTCAAATTGTACATAAAAACCAAATCATTCATTCTTTCTGCTAAGCGATTCTTTCTTTCGAATGTACCTAAAATTTGATGTTAACAAATAGTTAAACAAACTAAATGCCTTGAATAAGAGTGCTTATAAACAACAAACAAGAAAAAATTCACAAGATTACCAATTCAAATGCACTCGATTACACTCATAGCCGTAAGAGCTACAAGTCAAACTTAGCACTCGAATAGCAAATTTTCGTATCTGGACAATCATCTCTATAAGAGAACCACCAATCAACTATAACCAAATAAAACAACTATTAGTAGATTCTCATATTGTCCAAAATCAATTAAATTCAATAATACGTGGAAAAATCATATTTTCAATATATTAAATTACTAACTCGGACTTCTTATCTCTTGTTCGAATAGCACCATCGATTCCAAATAATCCATACGAACTTCTAAATTTATCCATTGCAATTTGATTTTTGTTTTTTCATCTACATTGGAAATCATTCTATAAATACACTCCTACAAACCACATTTAACATTGACATCTACTTGAAAGTTTGAATCAGAATGAAAACGAGGGTTCAAGTAATATCCCGCATGGAGAGGTTGACTAGGTATTCCATCCCATCGATTGTCAATTACGGCAAAAATAGGCTCATATCTACCACAAAGAATAAGTTGAATACTTATATAATCATTTTAAAAACCACATATAAAATCTAATAGAGATTTATAAGTTACTACGAAATACAAGTGAATGTTTTACCTCTTCTTAACGTTGTTTAGGTTTGCCTTGATTTCTTCCTTTGCTTTCTCCATTGCTTTATACAAAAACCCATAGCTGAGGTGTCATCGGAATCAACTATCCTCAAAACCTTAATAAGCGGTGTTGCGATCTTCAAGCATAATTCAATATTTGGCCAAAATCCTTGACTATCAAAAATAATCGAGCACACATCAATTCCTTTATTTTCTTAGCATACACACTCTTTGCCCATTTTTCGATGAAAAAAAAAGTGAACAAAGCTCCTTTTAGGTCATTTAGTCATCTCATGGTTAAATATGAAGCAGCAAATTGTGTAATCCCAGGTCTAACCAACTCTTTGCCACCTGTAAATTGTTTCATCCAATTCACAACTGTACCCCATAAATAAATATAAGAAACCACATATTTAGCTTCATGTATAATGTCCTTTTGCATAGGATTGTAGTTTTCAAAATCTCCTAGCATCAAATCAATGTAATGTGCAAAGACAAGGCGTCCAAAACAGATTTTTTCTTCTTCATTAACAATCTTCCAACCGCTTTATGGTTGGTGCATTATCGATAACAACTTGTACAACATTTTCCTCTCCCCTTCTCTACAATATTATCTAACATTTCAAATATTTTCTGTACCTTCGATATATCTATAGTATCCACGAACATAGGAAGACAAGATTAGCTAGACTATTTACGAGAAAATTGCACATTGTTCTCTTTCTTTCATCGGTCCATCCATCGTACATAAATGTAAGTCTTGTTAATTTCCATTGCTCCTTGTGCCTTTGAAGCGAACTTAGTGTTGATTGGATTTCTCTCATCAAAGGCATTTCTCTCAACTCATGATATGAAGGTGGCTCAAACCCTTTCCATATTCTCCCAATTTCTGGATAATTTAATGAAAAATGGATTATTCACCGCATTGAAAGGAATAGTGCTAGTATAGAACCAACGCACCATGAGTTGACAAACTTCCTCCCTTTACTTTTTCTTCCTTCTCATTTATGGTTGATTGTTTTCCCTTTTGTTCCCCACCTTTTTAACAAAAACTTATCCATAGAGCAACTTTGTTTGTTGCCATCATGTTCTTCCTCCATCGAATCATATGAAGTACCAAATTTCGCTTTCTTTCTTAGTTTTGATTCTCCTTACTTACACAAAGCATTTCAAGCATGTCATTCCTAACTTCATATGAAACTTGTGGGCATGGTTCAACATTTTGATGTGTGCAAGCCAAGTAATGCTTTAATCTATATATGCCTCTGCTGAATGACTTTATAGAACTTGCACCGCACTCTTTTTTGGTTGGATCAATCTCAATTCCGTATTGCTAAGCACGATCTAGTCAAGCAGGGCATTTTTATGCGATTTTGCTTTTGGATTAGAAACGACATTCTAAAATTGCAAAGTTAGGGAAAAAGTTAGATTGGAGGTTGTATATTTTTCAATCTACTTTGGTCAGAAACATGTAGGAAAAAACTAGAAAAACCAGGATAAAAACCAAAAATCGATCTTCATGTAGGCCAATTCATTTCAGTCTAGAACAACAAGAAAAAAATAGGAAAAAGTCCATCAAACATATTTTAGAAAAACCAAAAAAAGGAAAAACCGAGTTTCAATCCATCAAAAATATTTGAAAAAACCAAAAGAAAAGGAAAAATCAAGTTTTAATCCATGAAACATATTTTAGAAAAAACTAGAAAACAGGAAAAAACCTAGGTTTCAATCCATCTAGGCCAATTCGGAAAAATCGGGTTTCAAAAATCAACCGCCTAGGCCAATTCGAAAAAAAAAATGATTTGAGTCCATGAAATAGATTTCAAAAAAACCAAGAAAAAAGGAAAAGTCCATCAAACATATTTTAGAAAAACTAGAAAAATAAGAAAAAACCAGGTTTCAATTCATGAAACATATTTCAGAAAAAACAAAAAAAAAAACAGGAAAAAAAACCAAGTTTTAATCTATGAAACATATTTTAAAAAAACAGAAAAAATCAGGTTTCAATCCATGAAACATAATCTAAATGGATAAATTGGTTAGTCCAAGTCATTACATAGAAATAATATTGTTTCATTGATCTAAGTTCATCCAATTTCTTATTTATTATATTACTATTTTCATTTGGTTAATCATTGAATAAAATCAACCAAAATGGGAAATCTTTTCTTTCCTTTTGCCCTTTTCATTTTATTCAATTATTGTTCCTATTGATGTATTGAATAATGAGATAGAAATGGATTATTGATTGTGGGGGTATCGTGAGAGGGGAATTTTAGGACAAAGATCTTTTTGTTGATCTCTTTCCTTTTTAACCCAACTCTATAATATACTCATTTCTTTCATTACTCTATATCGTATATGGCGTAGTTGTATATTACTTAAGTAAATTAGGTTGAGCCACACGTTAAAATAATAATAATAAAAAGATTATTTTAATGATGGCCATCCATGGATTCGCCTATATAAGCCGGCTAAAGTTGCAAAAATAAAAATGGAAAAAACCAAACCATGTTCTTCTTGTATCCGAAGAAAAAATAGGAAAAAAGAAAGCGAAGCATCCAAGTATCCACCAAAAATAGAAAACAGAAAACAGAAAATAGAAAAGCGAGAAAAAGAAAAAACAGCGAATGGAACAGAACAGAATGTGAATAGGAATAGAATGTAAATAAAGAACAAAAGCTTGGTGCTAATTTTGAACGCATAACACAAACCATCAATCACAAAGGTTTCAAACCTCCAACAAAGTCCATCACAATGGTCTAATCGAATAGTATACTTTGAAGACAAAATTAGAGGGAAAAACTAAAACCAAAAGAAGAAACATCATCTCACAATGATCGACTCAAAGTTGGACAAATGCATTCACATGAGCAGAAATAGAAAAGCAGAATAGATACATAAACAAGAATGTAAGGCTCAATGCGATTTGAACACAGAATAGAAATAGGACAAATACAAGAATTCCTTTCTTTTCAATTTAGCTCATTTATTTGATGATGATGATGATGCCCCATTAAGGAGAAAAACAAGTAAACAATCCGAGCCATACAAAGGGTTGGATACATCAACAAAATTCTTGATCCCAACTCCCAAGTTCCCAACAGTGAGCTTATAAAAGTAAAAATCCAACATAAAGGGCCATAAGATTTTCAATTTTGTAATATTATTATCTAATACGATTCGTCGCATTCAAGACCGGAAAAGCATGAAAGATATGTTACATCTGCGTTTAATTTGCTAAAAGTAAAGATGACTCGGCACCAAAAGGCCCGTAATATACCTAATTTTTAAGATCAAGAGTGAGTTGTTGTTCGATTAGCGTGGATTGACCGAAGTTGAAGATCGCTGGGTTCGTTTGGTGTCAATTGACGGATTGGCTAAAGTTTGAAGGTGAAGAGTGAGCTCATGCGGTGCTTGGATTCGATTGTTCAAGATTGAAGAAAGCAAAGATTGAAGTGAAAAAGAGATCGCTGGGATTGCAGAGTGCTTAAAAAAATAAAACCCAAAACAATGTCGTTTTGTTAAAGCGATAGTGTTTAAAAAACTGGTGATAGAGTATAATTGCATATTTATTGGATCAATTCTCTTGTGTTTTAATTGATTAAAATGCTTGTTTATAAGGATATTAATTATTTTTGTGATTAATGGTTAGATGGAGCATTTTTCCTAAAGAATGTAGCTTCACAAGACAAGTGGCACAAGAAAGACACAATTGAGGCCACCAAATTCCACAACAAAATGTTGGCCATTAAGGAAAAGCAAAGACTTGAATTAAGGAAAAGCAAAGCCTTGAATTAAGGAAAAGCAAAGCCTTGAGTTAAGGAAAAGAAAAGCCTTGAATTAAGGAAAGCAAAGCCTTGAATTAAGGAAAAGAGAAGCCTTGAATTAAGGAAAGCAAAGCCTTGATTTAAGGAAAAGCACAACAAATGTCTTGAATCCTTGCCTATAAATAGGCAAGGCTTGAGACAATCAAGGCATCCCATTTTTAGGCTTTCCTAGTTCAATAGAGAGATAAACAAGGTTTGGAATTCTCACGTCAGAATTCATCCTTTCATGGAGTGAGCTACGAAGAAGACGAGAGCCGCATGGGATCGACAAAAGTCATTTGATTTTCGTATTTTATTTTAATTATGTTTAGCTAAATTTTTATTTTCCAATCAAGTTTAATTGAGGTTTGATTCCAACAATTGTGAGGTTCTAATTTTATTGTTTCTTTTATTCTTGAGTATTTATATATTTTCTATACTTCATTATATTATTGAATTGAATTGCTAGACAAGAGGCCTATTGTTTGATAGTTGAATTCAATATATAGTCATTTAGAATAATTAATCTTTTGTTGATTGTTCTAATTCAAGTGACAAATAACAACATCGAAAGGTAATCAACGCCTTAGATTGTATGTTATGAAAATATATAATCTAGCTTAAATAAACAAGACGTTTAGGGTTTCAAGTTAGTAATTGGGTCTTTTGAACCTTAATGCAATTAATAGACATAACTCATAGGACAGATCCGAAGGTTGTGTTTGTTAATTAGAGAAATAACTCATAGGACGGATCCGAAGGTTATCGAAAAAGTAAGAAAAGATTGGTTGTTAGAGGACGGATCTTCAACAACTATAACCAATTTATTCAAGGTAAAAGAACCTTTTTGTTGAAGCATTGATCAATTTGAGGATTCAATACCGAAATTAATTCTTGATTGGAAGCTTCTTCTTATTAATTTTTCCTCATATTTTTAGTTGGTTATTTAATTTGTTTGGTTGTCTCAATTGATTCTTGCTTAGTTTCATAATACAAAACCCCCCCTCTTTATTTTATTTTGTTCAAGGAATAAATCTAACCAATCTCTGTGGATTCGACCCTCTCACTGCTATCTACAAAGCTTAGCCCAGAGAAGGATTATTTTTGGTGGTTCGACACCCATCAAATTTGGATTGGTTTTAGAATTTATTCCTTTTATTTATTTATTTACATTTTTATTTCTATTTCTATTTCTATTTTTATTTTTATTTTTATTTTTATTTTTATTTTTATTTTTGCCTTTATAATTGTTTGGTTCTTTTATGCCACGTTATTCTCATAGTCAACTCACATACGATCACGTAGGCTTAGAAAAGAAACGAAACAACGATCTCAGGGAGTATCATCTTCTTCATCTTTTGAATATAATTTGTCTGAATTATTTAATAGTCAAGAAGAAAACATGGCTAGAAATAATGAACGAACTTTAAAGGAATTAGCTATGCCTGATTTAAACCAACAGTTGTGCATTGATTATCCTACTTTAGAAGTGCCTTTTGAATTAAAATCAGGATTGATTCACTTACTCCCCACTTTTCATGGGTGAAGATCCTCATAAGCACTTAAAGGATTCCATATGGTGTGTTCCACGATGAAACCGCAAGGAGTGGCGAGGATCAAATTAAGTTAGCTTTTCCTTTTTCTTTTGATGGAATTGCTAAAGATTGGCTATACTACTTGCCCTCTGGTTCAATAAACACATGGATCGAGATGAAGAGGCAATTTGGAAAAATTCTTTCCACGACGCCACAATTAGAAAAGATATATGACAACATGGAGAAACTATGCATGAATATTGGGAAAGATTTAAGCAATTATGTGCTAGTTGTCCTCAACATCAAATTCTGATCAACTTCTTATCCAATATTTTTATGAGGACTATGATGGATAGGAATATGATTGATGCTAGTGGAGGTGCATTAGTGCACAAAACTCCAACGGAGGCAAGGACTTTAATCTCAACATGGCCGCAATACACAACAATTTGGCATCGACGTGAGGATACATCTAGGAAGGTAAGTGAGGTAAGTACTTCTCTATTGATCAACGTTTAGACAATTTGACTACTTTAGTGGAAAAGTTGGTTGTAGGAAATATTCATAAAGACTTGTGGTATTTGCTCCAATTCAAATCATCGACATGCAAGTTGTGTTAAGGTCAATTTGAACATGCTAATGCCATTGGTGGATTCGGGCCACCACAAAGGATGTATGACCCTTACTCAAATACCTACAATCGGGATGGAGGGATCATCCCAACTAGTGGATTTCAAGCTTGGCAAAACCCACCATATCCACCGCCTTCCAAAGGTAAGTCCTGAAGAGTTAGTTGAATCACTTGCTAATAGTTCCCGTTTTCAACAGAACTCGAAGATTCAAAACTTGGAAAATCAAGTGAGCCAATTAGCATCTTCTGAGCAAATTGGAATTTGGTAAGTTACCTTCTCAAACCCAAGGCAAAATGTTAGTGCAATGACTTTGAGAAGCGGAAAGGTGTTGGAAGAGGCCAAAACACGTGATCATGAAGAGGTGGAAAAGAAGTAACAACCTAAGGTAATCGAGACAACCTCCTTTCCTACAAGATTGGCAAGAAAGACGAGGAAGAAAGAGATTCTTGAGACTTTTCGCAAAGTAGAGGTAAATATTCCTTTAATTGATGCAATTAAAAATACCTCGATATGCTAAATTTCTCAAAGAATTATGCACCAACAAAAGAAAATTGAAAGGCAATGAAATTTTAAGTGTGGGGAGAATGTCTACAAAGAAGTTGCCTTCAAAATGCAAAGATCCGGTATGTTTATCATCCCTTGTAAAATAGGCAATATGAAAGTTGAAAAAGCCATGTGTGATTTGGGTGCTTCCATAAATGTCATGCCGTTATCTATTTATAATTCTTTGAATTTGGGACCTTTGAAATGATAATTCAACTATAGATCTAATGTCTATCTGAGGAGTATTAGAAGATGTTTTGGTGCAAGTAAATGGTTTAGTGTTGCAGATTTTTATGTACTTGATATGGAGGAAGATCACTCTCATTCAAAGTTAATTTTATTTGGGAGACCTTTCTTGAAAACATCTAGAGCAAAAATTGATGTGATGGTACATTAACTATGGAATTTGATGGTGAGATTATTAAGTTTAACATTTATCTGCCATGAAATATCCTAATGATGTATGTCTTTATGCTTTTGATGCTATTGACACTCTAGCTCAGAAAACATTTGATTTTTGTGATAAGGATAAAGTAAAAATTGCACTTGATAATAATTTGACTTAAGAAGTGCAGATTTTTTAACAAGAAATTGTGATAGATAATGATCTTCAAGATATGGTTTATGACTTCAACAAACCCGTTGCACATAATTCTATTAACATTACTAATTTTAGTGTGGATGTTTTGAAGAAAAACCAAGTATAAGTCAAGTTGAATTGAATGCACAATTAGCAGTGAATGAGAAGGCAATGGTAGCTTGTGAGAAAATGCAAGTGTGGTCCAAACAATTAGTGAAAATTTAATAACTTAAAGAGAAGTGAGACGTCTAGCCAAAGGCGTTAAATGAAGCGCTTGAGGCAACCCAAAATTTTTAATTTACTTTTTTCTTGTTATTTAAGTTTGATTAGTTATGTTATTATGTTTTCTCCTTTGTTTTATTACAAAAAAAAAAAAAAGAGATTTGAAATTCTATTTTGGTTTTTCCTTTTCATTTTCATTTCTACTAACCAATGCGGCCATAACATCGTCGATCTTTCATGCCTTCTTCACCCATATAGGATGTCCTCACCTTCACCGAAGTGTCTTGTTCCATTGTGTTTGTTGTATTTTCTTTGTTGTCCGCATGGGCATATTTTCCATACATTGAGGGCAACGTATGATTTAGGTGTGGGGGGGTGTCTTGTGCTTCATTGATTATTTCTAAATGTTTCATGTAAAATATATATATATATAAATGAAGAAAGTCCTTCCAAGTAGGTTTGACATTCTGATATCTTCTTTGAAATTTGTCACTCTTTTGATGCTCATTTCGAATAATTTTGAGTTATATGCATTAGTGATTTGGATTGGAATGTATGAATGAGATGAGTATGATTAGCCTTTGTTTGGAAATTTTTAAAGCATCTCGTTAATTTTAATGATTGAATTGAATGAGAATGTGCAATATTTAATACATTGAAACCATTGTGAGTATTTGAGCCTAAGAGCATTTTATTTTCATGCCCACATATTCCTTTGTTGAGATTGACAAATATGGTATAATCATTCTAGAACTTGCTTTGTTATGCATGTTGAGATCACATTGTGAATTCATGTTGAAAAATGATAAGGGCATTTAGGATTACCAATTTTAAACTTTCTAAAAAAAAAAAAAAAAAAAGAAGAAAAGCTTAACCTTATATTACGTATACCCCTAGTCACCCAATTTTGAGCCTTAGCCTTTCTTTGTTATAACACCACATTGTTTAGCCTTAAATCCTTATCTTTGTTTACCATCGTTGAAGCATTGATCAAGAGTATGTGGGAATGAATTGCATGATAAAATTGTTGATTCAAGGAAAGAACCACTGAAAAAAAAAAAGAAAAAAGAGAAGAAGTGAAAAGTATTCTACAAGTATTGGACAAAGTAAATTCATTAATTGGTCCAATTGTATGGTGAAGTTGTAAAAAAAAAAAAAAAGGAATGCATGTTATGTGGAATAAAGAAAGTGGTTCTACTATGCTATTTGTTACTTTTGAGTCATGCAAGGGACTTCCTATATATCTTGATATCTAGCCTATATTTTTCTTTCTTTTACCTACCTTACCTAAGCCCCATTACAACCATTTTCAAGACCCTTTGATTTCTGCATGGATTTATATTATTAGTGGTGGAGATGTGATATATAAGCAAGCTTATGGTAATGACATGCTATATTTGATTTGAGTGTTGAATGAACCTAAACACTTTGAGTGATTAGAGTGCAACCTATGAGAGGTTATCAAATTTTGTTGCATTTGATTTGATGAAATTATTGGGATTGATGAGGTTATCAAATTTTTATTTTCCAATCAAGTTTAATTGAGGTTTGATTCCAACAATTGTGAGGTTCGTAATTTTATTGTTTCTTTTATTCTTGAGTATTTATATATTTTCTATACTTCATTATATTATTGAATTGAATTGCTAGACAAGAGGCCTATTGTTTGATAGTTGAATTCAATATATAGTCATTTAGAATAATTAATCTTTGTTGATTGTTCTAATTCAAGTGACAAATAACAACATCGAAAGGTAATCAACGCTTTAGATTGTATGTTATGAAAATATATAATCTAGCTTAAATAAACAAGGCGTTTCGGGTTTATTGGTTAGTAATTGGTCTTTGAACCTTAATGCAATTAATAGACATAACTCATAGCATCCGAAGGTTGTGTTTGTTAATTAGAGAAATAACTCATAGGACGGATCCAAGGTTATCGAAAAAGTAAGAAAAGATTGGTTGTTAGAGGAGATCTTCAACAACTATAACCAATTTATTCAAGATAAAAGAACCTATCTTTTGAATCAATGATCAATTTGAGGAATCAATAAAATTAATTCTTGATTGGAAGCTTCTTCTTATTAATTTTTCCTCATATTTTTAGTTGGTTATTTAATTTGTTTGGTTGTCTCAATTGATTCTTGCTTAGTTTCATAATACAAACCCCTCTTTATTTTATTTTGTTCAAGGAATAAATCTAACCAATCTCTCTACAAAGCTTAGCCCAGAAGGATTATTTTTGGTGGTTTCAACAAGTCGGGGATCGGTAAAATCGTGTGATTCTACCGATTCTACATATCTGATCGATTTTACTACCGATCCTACCTACTAAATGTTCTGAGCGATCGATTTTATGTGTCCGGATTGTAGGATCATGCAATCCTATGATCCGGATCGCGATTTTGACAACTATGGTACCACTAAGTAATCAATTTCTCCTTATATTGTGACAATTAAGAGACCTCATTAATCACTTCTTTTGTCGATAAATAACCTAGGCACCACTATAGAATTCAATTTACCACGCATTAAGAATTGAGAAACCCAATTCTAACCAACAACCGACACCATGGTTGTTTCAATTAGATTGTTTATCCCTTGACACAATTGAATCATTTACTTAAGTAATAATCATACCAATTGCTACTTCACTAAAACAATAAAACATTGACATCCTAGTTAGTAGTAGATTATATTGTCAATCAAATAATGACGCCAATTATCCAATTAAATAACACAATCATAAATAATAAATTGCAGGAAATAAACAAATACCCATGAATTTATAAGAACATTAAAAAAAATAAGTCTCACAATTGTTGTAGAACCGCATTCAATTATCCTTCAACTAGAATATGGGTTTAGTTTCTAGGCATGATAGATGAGAAAACAAAGTAAAAAGGAGAAAAGAGATAGTGAAAGTAGAAGGAGAGAAAAGATGTGTGTGTGGCGGTTGCTTTTTCTCTTTGCACCTCTAAGGTTTTCTTTTATAACCCAAGTTGTTTCAAAAGTTTGGTAAGTATTTTAATTCTTAAAAGGTTACTAAAACTAAATTCTATTAAAAAGGAAATATAATAAGAATATAATAATTACTCCTAACTAAAATAAAAGATTTGTTTTCTAAAATCTTGGTAATATTCTTTTTCTTTAAATGCCTTTAGTCGCTCAACAACTCCTCTTTTAATGAAAATCTTGCTCAACTCGTTAGTGTCTTAAGCGTGCCCATGCCTAACACCAAGGCCTTTTGTTCACATTTTTGCACAAATTTCCATTTTAAACCCCTTTTGTTTGGAACTAAAATGTCAAATTTATCATTGTTGTCTCTCTCCTTGTGAGCAGAGTGCCTCCTTTCTCCCTTAAGAGAATTGGTCTCCTTCGAGTCGCAGGTTCAACTAGGTCTCCTCCAAGTGCCACTCTGAATTTCTCTGTTTGCTGGTGGGTGTCTCTCTTTGTTTCTTTTCCCTCCAGTGACATTACAGATTTTCTTGGTTTTTATGAATTTCTGAAGCACCTCAAACATCTTCTAGCCGTTGTACGTTAGACTTTTGCCTGTGTTCTAGTCCTATTTCCAAAGACTCATACTTTTTGACAATGAGTTACGGTTTCTCCTTCTTCACTGGCAAGAGGAGCTTCCTAGTTTCATAGAAAGTAGGGCTTACTATCCAAACTTGCACTCCACTGCGGCTCAAGATTGGGGGACATACCAGTACATTTAGTATGGCGGAAGAGTTAGTGGCTCATTTAGGCAATGCCAATTGTCTACACATGAACAATTAGGAGTTGAAATTCAAGAACAAGATGTAACATGTAGTAAGAAGTCGTGTGTGGACGAAGCTTAGCAGGTAAAATTCATGGAGAAAAAATTGTTAATTTTACGGGCTTGAAACTCACCTTGTCGAGAATTTGGCCGACCTTGTGTTCCTTTTCGGTTATAGAGCATGGGCCCAACCTCTTCCAATTCATTTTCAATAGCCAAGCCGACAAGGAGAAGGTGTTAAAAGGTAAACTCTGGTCTTTTGATCAACAATACTTGGTCTTAAAAGAATGGTCTATGGGAATGAATATATATTCAGAGGATTTCAACCACATTGATATATGGGTTCAAATTTGGAATATCCCCACCCACTGGATGTCTAAAGAAACGGGTTTGAAAATTGGAAAAATGTTTCCGAAAACTTGGGATGTGGACATTCCGAGTACGGGTAGTAAACAAAGTAGATGTCTAAAGTTGTATGTTACAATAGATTTGGATCAGCCGTTGTTGCGTGGTACTCAAGTTAAACTTCAAGAGTAACAATGTTGGGTTGTTTTCCGATATGAACAATTACTCAATTTTTGTTCTTATTGTGGTCACATTGGCCATCTAGAAAATACCTGTGGGATCCGAAAAGAGGATTGTAAGAACCACAAGCTGAAAGAGAGCCAATTCGGTGAATGGCTGAAAGCAGATTCAGTCAAGAGAGGGTACAAGCCGAATACCCAAGTAGATTCAGGACCGAGAAGTCAAGTTACGGACAAATCGTGATGTGAGTTGCCAACCCTCTATCGGGTGACAACATGCCTTCCTTGACCCCAGGGGTTGTTCAAAGCAAAGGGTCCACGAGCAAGGATATAAGACCTTCTCCGCAAAGGCCTTGGATTACGGCAGTTGGCACCAAAGGACTTAGTCATCCACCCATGGAAGAATTCAGCGTGAGACCACCCATATTAAAGGTTATTCCGGCAAACAAATTGAACCCGAGGCACACAATCAAGAACAAGATAAAATGGACTTGGATGGTCGGGTAGGAAAATGTGGCGAACTTGCAGAGGAGCAAGCAAAGAAGATGGTTACTCAATGTTTTGAAGATGAATTTTACGCCCTAGAACAAAACCTTATTAATGTTCCAATGAAGTTGGTAGTCTGCCTCAAATCCTCATGATGCTCCTGTATATTGGAGCTCGATGTAGAAGAAATGGTGGCCAAAATTCGGGATTAAATGCGAGAATATGGCATCGCAAAGTTGTTTCCAATTTTCAGCAAACAACCGGGGTTCAAACCTTGGTACAGCCACATTATAGTGCAGGGGAAAAACGAAAAGGAAAATCCAGGAAAACAATGAAGTGTCCAGGGTGAGAGGAAACATGAGGCAGCCATAAAAAGAATGAATAAAGGCATCATCATTCGAGATTTACAGGTGGAGGAAGCCAGCCCCAAATGGCCCCAAGCTAATCAATGAAAATATGTGCCTGGAATTGTAGAGGTCTAGGAGGGCCCTCTACTATTTCCCAGCTTAAGGAAACCATTCGGCTCCACCTCCCGGATATGGTATTTATTAGTGAGACTAAACAAAAGGTGCCCTTTATCAAAACTTTTTGCGTGCATATTTGTCTTCAAAACCGATGGAAATATGTTGACCCTTGGGGTACAAGGGGTGGTCTTCTGCTATTTTGGGTGATGATATGGTAATCAATCAAGTGAATTCAATGATTTTTGTTTTGAAGTACAAATAAATAAGCAGGAGATCAAGAGCCTTTATGGGCTATTTTTGTATATGCTAGTACGGATCCTAAAGTCCAGAGCCAAGAATGGGATTATCTTCAACAGTCAAAAGCAAATGGGAACAAGTGGTTTATCGGTGGGGATTTCAATGATATAGTTGATAATATAGAGAAGATGATCCAAAGACCCTATGGCGGTAGTCAAACATTTGGAGAAACAGTCGTCCGACCATTCTCTACTTTTACTAGTCACTTGTCCGGACAAGCCCCGGCAGAAACATAGGTTTGTTTTTGACAAAAGATGGATAAAGCAAGAGGCAACCATCATAATAGAGCAAGCTTGGAAAAGGACATAAAAGGGCAATCCAATGTTCCAACTAACTTGCAAAATCAAGCGATGTAGAATTGATTTCTTGAAAGTCGCCATGCGCATACTAATGCAGCACAAAGGATAAAGGAGATCAAAGTGCAAATGGAATGGCTAAGCCAAGCAGGGGGTAATAGAGACTGGAATCTTTGGAAAAAGTTGAGAGAGGATTTACACAAAGCTTACAAAGAGGAGGAAAAATATTAGCACCAAAAAGCACGCTTTTAATGGCTAAAAGAGGGAGATAAGAATACAAAGTATTTTCATGCTTCTACAGTGCAAAGAAGAAGAGTGAATGCAATTAATAGGCTGGTGAAGGACAATGGACGTATTTGCACCAATCTTGAGGAAATCAAACAGGAAGTTTCTGATTTTTACTCTTCACTTTCTACTTCTCTCCAATGACGACCTATCTTTTTTGCTAGGATCCCAACCACAATTACAAGAGTAATGAACCAAAGACTAACCAGGTCAGTTGAGGATGCTGAGATCCAGCACGCCTTATTTGGTATGCACCCTAATAAAACACCCAGACTGGATGGTATGACTCCACTCTTCTTTCAAAATTACTGGCATGTAATTCAAAAGGATATCATCTTTGCTGATAAAAGTTTTTTTATCCATTCAAGAATGTTGAAGAGTGTAAACCATACACTTATTACCCTTATCCCGAAAATAAAGAACCCAACCCACATAGCTCAATATAGGCCTATTAGCTTATGCAATGTTGTTTATAAAATAATATCTAAGATTCTGGCCGAAAGACTAAAACCCTGTCTCAATGTCTGCATTCACGAAAGCCAAGCCGCCTTTGACCCTGGTAGACAAATCACGGACAATGTTGTCATTGCACATGAATGCATACACCACATTAAGAGCCTTAACAAAGAAAGAGAAGGTTGTATGGCTTTGAAATTAGATATGGCCAAGGCTTTTGATCGAGTCGAGTGGGGTTTTTTATCTCAGGTTTTGCTTAAGATGGGCTTTGCTACAAAATTCATAGACTGGGTGGTTATAACATGTATAAGTACCTCTTATTTTCTTTTAACATTAATGGTGAGGTTAGGGCTATGTGCATCCCACAAGAGGTATTAGACAAGGTGATCCTATCCCTTATTTATTTATAATCATTTCAAAGTTTTCTCATTTTTATCGAAAAGTCAGTAAATGAGGGTACCTATAGGGAATGCGAATATGCCGTCAAGGACCACTCCTCACTCACCTTCTTTTGCAGATGATTCACTCTTTTTGGGTGAAGCGGCAAAGGAGCAAGCTCAACACATCCGAAGGATCATTGCGGTGTGTGAAGCATCGGGATGTAAGATTAATCTAGATAAATCTTCGGTCCTCTTCAGCACATAGCATTAGGATAAAACAGCCATTATTCAGTGTTAAATGGGATCAAGGAGCAAAGGAGTGCCCGATATTTAGGTTTGCCACTAGGTATCAGCAAATCCAAGAAAGAAGTATTTGCATACGCCATTGATGCAGTCGAGAAGAAGTGGTAATTAGAGAAATCAATTTTTGAGTCGTAGGTAAAGAAACTCTCATCAAATCAGTCCTAAATTCCTTGCCTATCTATGTAATGTCATGCTTTAAACTTCCAATTAGGATTTGCAAAATCTTGAGTAGTGAGACAGCACATTTTTGGTGGGGTTTTAATGCAAACAATGGTCACAAAATTCATTGGAGAGCCTGGTCCAAATTAACTCTTCCAAAAGATTTGGGAGGGCTTGGTTTCCTGGATATCCAATTTTTCAATGATTCCTTATTAGCTAAGCAATTATGGAGATTAATCTAGTTTCCTAATTTGCTTTTGAGCCGTGTAATGAAAGCTAGATACTATCCCCAAGGCACGCTAATGAATGCAAAGGTTCAACAAAATGCTTCTTGGCTTTGGAAATGTTGGACGGGAGCAAAATATATTTTAGAAATGGGGATGCGATATCAAGTGGGAGATGGGAAAATCATTAAAATTTGGGAGTCTCCATGGTTGGCACATAGACCAAATTTCAAGCCACTTCCCAAAGAACCAACTCAAGAGTCACTTGTTTGGTGCCGCCAACTTATGGTTCAGGAGGGAGCACAATGGGATCAAAATCTACTTGATCAGCTTTTTCATCCTGAGGATGCAGAGGAAATTTCCAAAATTCCATTAAGAAAGGAGGCTGGTCCGAATAAGCTCATTTGGCATCATGATAGGAAATGGACGTTCACGTTCATTCCGTGATACTGACTTTGTTATGGCGCAAAGAGAGCCCACTCATATATCAATATAGCTAATGAGTAGTACCGGTTTGACAACTTCTAAGCGTATGTGGAGTAGAACTGAATTTACGAGTCAAAGGTAAACTGAAATACTTTTTATGGCGCTGCTGTCAAGGCATTTTGCCAACCAAGCTAGAGTTGAGCAAAAAGAGACTACAGCTAGATCCCATTTGCGGTATTTGCGGAATGCAGGAGGAAACCATTGAGCATGTCCTGTTTACTTGTGAGAGGGCGGCGATGGTGTGGAAACTTTCTCCGGTTTATTGGGATGGTCTGCGTGCTAAACAATCCTGTTTTCAACATTGGTGGGAAGCATTAAGTTCTATGGGAAAGAACTCCATCAGTAATGATAGGATCAACCTTTCTGTATACATCCTTTGGATGTTATGGAAAACAAGAAATCTTTGGCTCTTTGAGGGAATTGCTAAATCAGCCAAGGAAGTGGTAGATTCGCCTTTTTGGAATGGCAAGAATACCAAGATATTTTCAAAGGCTTCCCATCTTTTTCCTAAGATAGAATCTAGCTCTCTTAATCTTTTTACTCGAACAGCTGCTTTTGGAATTTTTAAATTCTAAATTATGCTTTATAGCTTTCGGTAGTACTTCCCCAGCTCTCTTTTTATCACAAGTCATTTTTAGAAGTCTCTTTTTAATCTTGTTGTAAGTTCCTTTTGGCTTTGGTTTCGTTTTTTACAAGATTTCAATTTAACTAGTCTTCCCTCATATTAGGTGACAATGTGGCTCAGAGGAGTCTCAACATTTGCAGAGGAGACAGAAAGTCTAGACCGCTGCGGCGGACTTCCACACCACTGCTGCGGTCCAAATTTGACTGCTAATGTTCGCTGGACAAAAAATTTTGACCGCCGCTGCGGTCCGACTCCAAATGCTCATGTTCACTGGATAGAGAATTTTGACCGTCGCGGCGGTCATCCACACTGCTGCTGCGGTCCAACTCCAAATGCGGTCCGACTTCAAACGCTAAAGTTTGAAGTTCCAATTCTAGTAACAAGAAGAAACTCATCCTTCTGCGGGTTCCTAACCTCTTGCCTATTTTCTGGTCTTTTTCGTCTACCTACTGCAATCTCTAGTTGGAATCCTTTTGTTCATTTCTTCCCAACTTGGTATCCACATGTAGTCTTTATAGTCTTCTGTTTTTTGCATATACTTTGGTCTATTTCACTAAGTGGTACACTTTGAGAAGGCGTAGAAAGGTGTGCAGTTGTCAAGCAACTCCTCTTTCGGTCAGTACAAAGGTTAGGATCATAACTAATTGGGTCCCCGAGTAATATACCACTAATTATGGTCCTTCCTACTTTCCTTTGGCGGATGAGAATCGAGATATCTTTAGCGCCACAATAAAAGAAGATTTCATTCACCGGATCGGTTTAGGAGACACAAAACTACAAGGGGTCCCTCTAGTAGAGGATCAAAGTCACTATCTTTGGTTTTCATGGTAAGTACATTCTTGGCACCTTTTACGGCATTATGTTTTCTGTTTAATAAGGGTGAATTAATCTAGTGTGCGATGATGTGTCGCGATTGTTTGATTGGCATATGAGGTTTCTTGTGGCTGTTTGGAAGTTTTTTCACCAAGTGAATTGAGCCTAGCATGGTGAACTATGGTGGTTTGTAGGTGGCTATCTCGGTTTTTGCTTGTTCAACTTGGGTGGTATCGTGGCCACCATATTTCTAGTGGGCAAAGCAATCTATTTCACATTTGATTGCATCTTTTTGTATCTCTCAGTAAGAGGCCAAATTGGAAAAAAGGAGGGCAACAAAAACAAAAGTGGAGGAAAAAAGAAGAAGAAGAAGAAGCAAAACAAAAACAACAAAAAGAAGGAAAAGAGAAAAGACAAAGGGTAGAAAAAGCAGGAAGATGGACGAAATATTCAAGAGGCGGAAAGGAAATTAGCTATGAGACAATAGCAATGTACACTCACTGCAATTATGCTTGCCTTGTACTATCTAGTTTAATGTTTTTGTTTTTGTACAGTCTCCAAATTTTGAGTTGCAAACCCTATGCATTGTCTGCTGGTTTTTGCACTATGTTGTTCCTCTTTTCAATACTTTAGGTAAGTTAGGAGTTTGTATAGACATTCATGCACTCCTCAAGTAGTCTTGTTTCTTGATCGAGTTTTATGTTTCCTCTTAGGTGGTTTTGCAATCTTAGAAAAGAGGAAAAGAAGGAACAACAGTCATAAAGATATTCACCAAAAAAAAAAAGGAACAAATTTAAAAAAAACCAAAGGAAAAAGAAAAAGAAGAAGAAGAAAAAAAGCCGAGGAGGAAAAAAAGGAAAAAGGGGATAAAAAAAGAAGAAAAAAGAAAAAGAAAAAAGGCAAAATTACAAACACAAGAAAAAAGGAAAGGACAAATGGTAAATAGTATAATTATTGTGTCACATGGAAACTTGGAGCTGTAGCTCTTACTCAAGGAAGTTTCTTTCTCTCCCACTCCCAATATCCTTTTCTCATCCTTTTTCTCTTATCAATTCTTAATATTCCAACTGATATTCCTTTTTGGCTTCTGCGCGCTAAGCTGTTTCTCTCTCCTAAACGACATATCATACCTCGATTGGTTGGGGTCGATTAAGGTTTCATACATTTGAATGTAGGAGCAATTCCATGCTTTCTCTTTGTTTTCTTTTCTGTTTTGTGGATTTCTCTCTTCAGAAGAAATATCTTTCCTCGACTGGTTGGGGTTTGTAAAAGGTTTCCTTTCTGTTTGAAAGCAGGAGAAGTCTACATTGTTTCTCTTTGTTTCTTTCTGCTTCGTTTGGTTTCCTTGGCTTCTGATGTCAAAGAATCTTGATCAAAATTTAACTTCTAGTTGGAAAGTTTCCTATCCATGAATATCTCGCCTTCCCTAATCTCTCTTTCTCTCTAAATCTTTGGTTTCTCTTTGTGAATGATTGTTCCTCCACTCAATACTCGGCTTCATTCTTGTTGGGATGTCGTCTCTCAAGTGATTGCAATCTTTTTCATTGCTTAGTTGTGAGAAATTACCTCATCTATTATTGATCTGACTTGACAGAAGCACTGGTCCCTCGTTAACCTTTTCTGGTGGGACCCCTTTTTTGACTGGACTTTTAGAGTTTTTTCTTTGTTACATCCATGCAGGGCTACTATTGATTAGGCAGACTTTGGGAGAATTTGATTTCCATCTCAAGACGGGACATAGGTCAATTTCCTGTTGAAGAATGGCACATGAAGATGTGACATTTCTATTTTGGTCTTCTCAACCGCTTATATGTTTTGTAGAAGCTTCTATGTAATTAGTATAAACAATGTATCCCAAGTTTGCAATTGATGTCCCAAGATATAGTGGCCAAGTTTAGTCATTTAGTTGAAGTTAGCTAATTCCACTATATTTCACAACATCAATCTTTTGGCAAACTTTTTGTTATTATAGGGTTCTCCCAGAGATATAGGCTACGATTCATGTTCACTAGTCTAAGACTAGTTTTTAGTGTTGTAACAAATGAGATAGAGGTCAACAATCCACTATCCCATTCTCCTCCTTGGCATTTACTTAAGACCAAGGAGATCATGTAGCCTTCATTGGCAATCTATTTGTACAGTTCCATTTTCCAATTTCAATGAATTTACTATCGTTTGAGAGAAAAAAACCCCTTTTGTTTTTCAAACCTCCGATTTCAACATCTAAAAACAAAACATAACCAAATCAATTAAATTAATCCTAAAATCAACCAAATATCATATAAATTATTAACAAAAGATATATACAAATTAAGCTCCATTAGTCAAGCGAGGTTTTATAGGAGGTTCATCAAGGATTTTTCATAAATTGCACAACTATTATCAAGACTTGCAACAATATGTTCCATTCAAATTTGGAGAAAATTGCCGGTTCGCTTTTGACAAGTTGAAGGCATTGCTCACTTCCGCACCAATTAAATAGCCACCCAATTGAATTTACCCTTTGAACTCATCCGTGATGTGATTCAATATCTTCGTAGGGGCAGTGCAGGTCAAAGAGATGGAAAGAGTAGCCATGTGATCTATTATGCATCGAGGACTTTGAACCCGCTCAATACAATTACACCACCACCGAAAAGGAGCTTGGCCATTGTCTTTGCTTTTGACAAATTTAGGTCTTATTTATTAGGATCTAAAGTTATTGTTTACTTTGACCATGAAGCTTTTAAATTTTGTTGGTTGTGGATTATGTCTCGAAGTGGGTAAAAGCAAAAGGTACTTGAACTAACGACTCTAAGGTTTTTGTAGGCTTTCTCAAATCTAACATCTTTAGTCGATTTGGGATTCCTCAAGCAATAATCGGTGATCAAAGAACACACTTTTGTAACCGCATTGCCAAAGCCTTGACGTGCAAATATGGCGTTCAACATCGGGTTGCCATAGCCTACCATCCACAAACAAATGGGCAAGGTGAAGTCTCCAATTGAGAAATCAAGAACATTTTGAAGAAAATGGTTGAACCAAACCGTAAAAATTGGAGTGTTCATTTGGAAAATGCACTCTAGGCTTATCGTGTAGCATACAAAACTCCCATTGGCATGTCGCCATATCGATTGATATACGTTAAGTTTTGCCATTTACCGATCGAAATTGAACATCATGCTTTTGGGCAGTTAAACAATGCAATTTGGATGCCAATGAGGTGGAAGTTGAAGAAAGTTACAACTCCAAAAGTTGGAAGAGATTCGTTTGGAGGCCTATGACAATGCAAGGATCTATAAGGAGCGCACAAAACAGCTCCATGATAAGCTTTTGCTACATAAAGAGTTTTATGTGGGGCAAAAGGTACGCTTTTGATTCAAAGTTGAAGTTTATGTCGTGTAAGCTAAAATCAAGATGGTTTGAACCTTATGTGGTAACCAATGTTTATCCTCATAGTGTTTTCGGTTGCAAATTTAGAGACTAACAAAACTCTCAAAGTTATTGGACACAAGTAAAAGCTTTTTCTTGACAATTCAAGTCTCTAATGAAGAGGAGGTCAATTTGGCCCACCCAAATAACAAAAAATGAAACCATGGCATTGCCTAGCCAAAGACACTAAAGAAAGGCACTTATTAGGAGCGACCCCAATTCATTTTCTTTTTCCTTCTTCTTTTTTTATAGATATGTGGTAGCTAATGAAATTTATTTTTTCCCGAGTAAAGACCACGCTCCAAAAGAAATAATCTTCTATTGGACATTTATGTTTTTCTAGAAGACTTTTGTTCCTTAGGCGTGCCCACGGCTTAAGTACATAGGCTTTTGTTGTTTGCTTTAAGTTACATTGATTTTGTTTTCTAGAAAATTTTCACTCCTTAGGCATGCCCATGCCTTAGTACTTGAAGTCCTCTATTTTTCAATTGATTTCATTCTTAAACAAAAAAAGAAAGAAAAGACACAAAGGGAAGTTAAATTAGGTATTCAATTTCCATTTCAATCACTAGGGTTTGGCACCACCCCCTTATTGTCCATTTCATCCTTTCATTCTATCTTCCAACCGTGCTCTACCCCACCATCGATGATTAGTCCTGCATCTTCGTTGCCACCTCTTTTCATGTTCATGCCATTATCTTGCTGCTTTGCCACCAAGTCACCACACCAACACCGTTTCCTCAATATGTTCTTGTCCTTTTTGCGTTGTCTTCCTCGATTCAAGCGATGCCTTTCTTATGACATCGCCTTCCTCGGCATTTCTTCGCCATTGACATCAGCCATCATCCTTTGTCATATTGCCATTTGTTTTCGTAGCCCGACCAAGGTGTTCTGTTATTATTGCACATCCATAACCCTTTCACTACCATTTCCTCTCTCTTTCTGTCGCCAACACCACAAGCGACAAGATGCCGCGAATCAAAATATCAGCTCATAAGCATACAATTTCTCGCAATATCTTACACCATCGATCAATCCCTTGCCACCATAGAATCCATTGTTGGATAACCCTACTCTGTCCTATCTAGATAGACGTCCATTTTGACTTAAGAAAGGCAATGGTCCTACTCATCACACGAGACAATGAATGGAGAAAGGCAAAGCTATGCTACCACCTTGGACATGAGCCTTGGGCCCATTTGAAGTTTTCGACTAAGGCTTGCCAATAGCATTATGCTTAGATATGCAAACAAAAGATTCTTCTAGGAAGTATATTCATTACCCCACTTTAGAAACTTTGGGTTTAAAAGATGAATTTGATTCTATGATTGACAACATTGGTTGGTTCACATTTGTTTCTATTAAGTTCCATGCCTTTGTGGAGTTGACTCGTGAATTTTATTATATTTTCACATTTAATAGGCCGACCACTTTCACTTTATATAATCCTAAGGTTGTCCAATTTTGATTGGTTGGAAAAGAATTTAAAATGTGTATTAATGAGTTCAATATTGCCTTAGGATTTATCTCTTCTAAATATGCACAAATTTCTTAATATAAGGCATCTAGAGTTTATTTTGATATCGATTTGAGCCTTATTCTTTGTGGCGACAAAGGTGCGTAGATGGAAGAACTTATGATCCCAGTCAATCAATGGAACTTTATTTTCATAAACCAATTTGAAAGTATGTGCATTGTTTTTAGCTTATATTTATTCTAGTAGGAAGGATAGTTCAGTTACACTAACTAAAACTATTTTTTTTTTTTTTTTTTTGCATATGATTCATGATACGAATGTTAAGGTCAATTTAGGGTCTGGCTTGCCACTCATTTCCATGTTATTCTTCGTAAAGTTAGTGCTTTGATTTTGGGATCTTTAATTACTCACGTGGTTGTGAATCTAAATATACTTGGTTTGGATCATCTTGACCTGCATGTTGCATGTGAGTTAGAGCCATTAGATTTGAAGAGTCTCATCCTTATGGATCTTGTTGAGCCCCATGGCAGCTATCGTTTTCTTCCTCTTGGCCCACCCTTGTTTCCTTGGTAGTGTAGAAAAAGCATCAATGTGCTCAAGAGAAGTCTCCTCCAACCAGAGATGACACTTGCCCATCCTCAATGTTGTGACCCCACCATATCACAGTCTAGATTTTTGCATGACCTTACTCATTGAATTTAGAGCATCAAGGAAACCTTGTTGCTTTCTTCACTTATGTAGGATTTACCCCACCATGCCCACTCACACCATAGCTCTGGTTTTACGCCACGAATTAGGGAAGTGTTTTGTTCCCTTATTTTTATTTTTCTTTCCTTGTCGCATGCGCTTATTTTCCATACATTGGGGACAATGTATGATTTAGGTGTGGGGAGGAGGGGGTTGCTCTTGTGTTTTTGTGGTTATTTGGTTATTTTCCAATTTATTTTTAAAAACAAAAAAACTTTTTGCAATGTCCTTCTAAATATGCTTGACAATTTGAATGTCTTCTTTGAAAGTCCTAACTCTTTTAATATTTTTTAAAATAACTTTTAGTCAACATGCATTAGTAATTTAATAATACTAATAGTCAAATCAGTTAAGTAATTATTTCTTTTTTCCCAATTGCAACTTATGTTTATGATTAATTCTATATTTATGAATATCTAAGTGATTTTGGACTTGTTGTATGGTGTTGTGCACGTCTTCCCATTGTGCATAACAAAGACAAGAAGGTACTACAGGAATTCGTGATTGTAAATGAAGAGTGAATTTTTATAACTATATTGTAGTCCATATCATGTATTACAAATATAACTAAATGATATATCTTGTTGTTATTAATTTGCTTGAATATATTAGTGATTATTTTACGTTTATAGTTTATTAATTCGTATGTATTATGCATCTAAGTCGTCAATTTGTGAATATCTATTGTTCATTGTATTATTTATATGGTAGCTACATTATTATATCGATTATTAAATGTGTTAACATTTGTTTTGTACTACATAAAATTTCTTTTAATATTTATATTTATTACCTAAAAAGTAACATTATCATTTCAAAATATTATATCTTCATTCAGGTTTTGAATTCAATATTTATAATAATCCAACTTATTTATATTGTTGTTAGTATTATGCAGTTATTACATATAATATTATATTTTATTTGCTTATGTACTGAAAGATCATCTTTTATCTTAGAATAAAGATATAACCATTCTTATTTACAAATAAAAGATACTCTTTTTAGCTATATGCATCTCTCTTTGTTTAAATTGGATATTTACAAATTAATTCTTACCAATGTTTTTAATCTAAAGCCATACTTAAGTAAATATGCTTAAATGACAATATATAAAGAAACATAGCTAATAGATTAGACTATTAACTTTTTTAAAATTTATCATTCTATATTAGTTTATGCTAAATAATTTAATAAACTTCGATTGAAATATTTAACTATTTTGAAAGTAAATTCATTGATTAATAGTATTTGTTAAATTTTCTATTTTATTTTTACGTTTTATTAAAAATAATATCAATGTGGAGTGATTGCTAATCAACTAAACGCCCTTGAAAATGTGAAAAAGTTTACTTTTCATATCTATAAATAGGCAAGCACAATTTTATTTTTCAAAAATTACTATTTATACTTCTACCAATAGATAGAAAATACATGTGCGAAGCATGTGCTGCATCATCATTGTTATTATTATATTGTTATTATTATTACTCCTTTAGTCACAAAAAAGTTTAATTTTAAAATTTTTCTTCAAAAATGTTCATTTTAAAATAAAATTTCTCTAATGCCACGATTAAAAATAATTATGTGTGACTATAATTAAAAATAAGGATAAATAAGTAAAATTGTGCATTTAATGATTTAAGGAAACACATGTGAAGCATAGTGTTTTACTAATGTATTAAGCGGGTGTTTATTTAGTGGGTTTAGGAGGGTTTGGAATGGAATAGGGAAAAATGGGTGTTTGGTTAGAAGGGATGGGTTTTGGGAAAGTATTAGGGGTGAGTTTTGTCAAACCCACCCCATCGTGGGTTTTGGGGAGGAAAGGTTTTGGAGCATTCTCAAAACAATGTCGTTTTGAGTTGAAAAAAAATCCAGCGCGAGCATTGTATACTGACGCTCTGAGCACCGATGTGACGTCGTCTAACAATGGGCGCATGTTTTAAAGGAGTGCAAACCCCCCATAGGTTTGCAACCCCTATTTTACCTTTTTTTAAAAAAAATAAATTTCACTAAATTATAGAAAATATTTTTCTCTACAAATTGATATGCACTTTGACTATTTTTTGAACAAGATATAATTTGTTAAATATCATATAATGTAAAATAATAATATTTTTATTAAAATTTTAATATAAAATTTATTAATAAATTTATTAATATTAATATTAAATTTTAATTTTAATATAAAATCTATTCCATTCCATTACAAAATAATACCAAACAACATAATTACTATCATTCCATTTTATTCCAAACCTTTCCATTAATCAAATTCATTCCATTTCCAAACCCACCGTTTATACCAAACGGCCCCTAAATGTATTGTACCTAATAATTAAAAAAGTTGTAACAAACTCTAAGTAGATTTTTTTTTAACAAACTGAGTATTATTATGAAAGAAAGGATGAACGAATTTGTATTTTGCATTTTAAGGGTTTAAGACCAAAACCATTTAGAAAACATATTATCATAGAAAGGAAAACATATTACAATTACAATTTGCAAGGGTTAAGAAAACATAATCTCCAAAACCAATTAGGAAAATGATTTGATTGGTTATGAATACAGTTTGCGTGAAAATCTTATTCTTTAAGACAATTTAATAGATGTTGGATATGTACTTATTGGGTTAGTCCTTTTTCAAAAAAAGTTACTCTTTTGAATGATTTCAAAGTCAAAGTCTTGCAAATTAAACATGTGAGCAAACATATTATTTCATTTTATTTGTGAAGAACAAAAAATGACAAATGAGAAAAGTATTATTAACTCAGAGTTAATTTCTCTACAATTACTAAGAACTTTGTGAGATTAATTTAGTAAATGAGAAAATGACCAAAAAAAAAAAGATTTCCTAACAAAACATAGCTTATGACAAATTAGCCAGTATTTTTCATTTACATCATGTAATAAAATTTCCATTATCACTAGAACTTTGTGAAATTAATTTAACAAATGAACAAAAATATAATCAATTAAAATTGTGAATTAATTATTACATCAAATGATTTGATCTTTTATTTTTCTTATAATTCTCAATCACAACAATCTTGGAAAATTATATATATAAATATTAGATGTTTAAGAAAATTAACATATGAAAAATATAATAATATTACGTATTTTCAAAAACTTAATCAACTTGAATGAAAATCACCCTATGAGCATAGTAAATACGTAATTTCTAGTTAACGAAAAGGTTTGAGGATAAGTTTGTCTACGTATCATATTTGTTTTTCAATATCATCATTTTTCATTGTGTTTTTCAATATCAAAACACAAAATGTTAAAGTTTTGGCCGACCGAAAGGTTTTTTCGTAGTTTCTCCTAACAATAGAATTCTTTGGTGATTTTGCAAAATTTGGAAAGATGTTAATGTAATTTACATTTTGTTGTTTTCCCCTGCACTTGTCCTCTAGGAGAAATGTAGGCCATTTTGGACAAGATAATAGTCACAACAAAAGTATGGGTTATGTTGAAATTCTCGACTCAAACTAAATTTTGGAAAAAATTTCAGATAAAAAAACCTAGTACTTGAGGATTGATTCGTCCCATACGTAACTCCTAATATGGTGAAGTTTGAGGTTTTAAATCCATTTGTGATGAGTTATAATTTTGGTTAAATGAACAAATTTGATAGGAGATGGAGTTCTTTTCCATCTGACCCTTTTTTTTTCGGACTGAGGGAGTAATAGGGAATATATGGTCATTTCATTAGAAAATTGAAACTTAAATTACCATAGGAATAGTGAATAACATTATAGATTAATTAATACCGTTCTATGTCTAATGAGACAGATTCGCATGGGCTCGCATATGACTCTTCAAAGGAGCTATGAGTGCTTGTTTGCTCTAGCTCCACAGGTTCATCCGGAGGATAAAAATGAGGTTTTGGAGGCAACTGAATTCCTTTCGAATCATCTTGTAGCATGTCCAAAACTTCTCTCATTGAAGGCCGATCATTTGGGGTCATTTGTATGCACCACAGGGCAATCAAAATCAGTTTTCTGGCAGTTCCTCGTTCTTCTTCAGTTAAATGATCTCCAATTTCTACATCTGCTCCTTGGTGAAATTGATCGTATATCCACGAGGGGAAGGATATTTGACTCGAATGCTCCGCATTTGCATTCAAATTCTTTCTCCTTCCAGCCATCTCCATTAGTAACATTCCGAAGCTATAAACATCAGCCTTGTACGAAACATCCCCAATCCTTTTGTAGAACAATTCTGGAGCCATGTATCCTAGTGTTCCTCGCACAGCTGTCATAGTTACAACATTATTTTTTACAGGACGTAGTTTAGCAAGTCCAAAATCTGAAACCTTGGGTACAAAATTTTCATCGAGCAGGATATTATGTGGTTTAATGTCAAAATGCAAGATTTGCATATTGCAACCTTGATGTAAATATTCTATCCCCCGTGCCACTCCCACGGCGATCTCATGTATATTACTCCAGTTCAATTTTGAATCACTGGGACACTCTGTAAATATGAACTTATCCAGAGAACCCTTGGGCATATAATCATAAACTAAGGCATTCTTTGAGGCTGTTGCACAAAATCCCACTAAACGAACCACATTAAGATGGTGAATTCTTCCAAGAGTTGCAACTTCATTGATGAAATCTTGGCCATTAGCTTTCGATTTAGTCAGCATTCTGACAGCCACAAATTGGCCACTGCGCAATTTTCCTTTGTACACAGAACCATAACCTCCTTCGCCTAACTTTTCCTTGAAATTATTGGTCATCTTCTTAATTTGTTTATAGGAGTACCTGATTGGAACCATGTTGTTGCGACTTTGGAGAAATTCCTCAATTGTAACATTTATTGATAAATATCTTCGTCGGCATTTGTAGAAGCGAAATGCGAAGAACAGTATACAGCCAACTATTGCCCTTGCGCCAATGACCATTGCTGGAATTGACTCAAAGGAAAAAGCATTATAAGCAATAATGAATTCAACTGTTAACTTGTATTTATCATTCATTGCTAAGCAAAAATTGAAACCTTAAATGATAATAAGGCGAGGGTTGCATATTATACACTGTCATAGAAAAGAATATCGTCATTAGCAGATTAGATTTTAAGTATTAATTGTACTATTTAAATTAAATTGAAGCATAAACTATGTGGAAGTAGGTACATAAACAAGATAATAGTGAAAGATTAAACTTTGGTTTCCTATTTAAATTTAAGGATGGCACAAACAGAAAAAAATTTAAAAAAGGAAAAAAGAAAATGTTGATCTAAATGGTAAAATCACACTTTGGTTCACTTATATTTAACTCAGTAATTAACAAAGTTCTTTAAGTTTACAGTATTTGACACTTTTAGTCTCCTAAATTTGTTTTTGTGGCAAAACTATAACTTTTTATGGGAATTTACAGATCACAATTGATTTCATAAGTAGTCAAAACTCATTACTATTTCTTAATAAAAAAAAGAATTATTTTCATAACATCTCTCTTTTGGTCGCCATTGTTTGTGATAAGGGATAAATTTAATCCCAAAATTATAATTTGACATTTTTATTCCCTAACTTTTCTCCTGTGACTTTTGATTAGCAACAAAGTCAACTATGTTCATTATGATTCAATTAAAGGACTTTAGTCCCGTAAAAGAAAAATTAAAGGACTGAAAATGTCAAACTATAAACTTTAGGGACTATGTTTTTATCTCAAACATTGAAAACCAAAGTGATATACTACAAAATATGATTTATATTTTGAAATTAAAAATAGTAAATGGCCATTGACTTCATATAAAGTCAACTATGACCTTTTAAATTAAGGTAAAAGTCCTAATTTTGTGGGAAAAAAAAAACTTGAGACACCAACTATGTTTGGTTAGTCATCTCTTTAAGAAAAGAAAATTTTTTCTCAGAAGCATCTTCCTTGGTTGGGCATATATTACTCAAAGCCCACGAAAAGAAAACATCTTCCTTAATGAGTACCCTTACTATCCCAAAATATACTTTATTTTCAATTTTTTTGTCTAAAAAAGTTCAATTTTATATTATTTTTCATTAATAATAATTATGTTCTCACCAATAAAAAATATAAATTTAAAATTATATATTTAATGAACATTGCCTGTGTCATATTCTTCAATTTTTTGTTTCTTTTGAAAGTCGGAGGAAGTAGTATTCAGATATAGTTCAGGAAATGAATGATGCAATTACCAATTGTGGTTCCGTAGCCTCCCGGCCCCAACATAAGCTCAAAGCCCATTGCCATTTCGTGGTGGACGTCTTGGAAAGAAATGTTCTCATTGCCTCTACTCCTAAAATCAAGAGATGGAAACGGCGAACGGATAATTCTGTAGATGGTGCACGTCTCTTCAATATCAGATGCTACCGTTGTCTTGGCTTTCCCGAACAATACATAACTATAAATGCTTTCAGTACCAGCGTCCGCGTGATCAGAAAATTCATTTCCAGTCAGACAAGGAGAAGTATCTATATATAGAGGAGATTCAACTGCTTTTCTACAACTCAAGAATATAATTATATCATCATCATCACTATTGTATTCTACAAAAGAGTAAAGTGGAACAGTGGAGCAATTGTTTTCCTGCACCCCAGGATCCACGACAAGAATTGAGGCAAACCCAGTCCCCACTACATAATATTTGCTGGAGTTGGGTCCTAAGTACAGCGCAGTACGATTTTGTTCGCAAGAGAAGTTGAACTGGTTAGTTGAACTAATGACGATCTCTCCACAAGTAAATCGGTGAAGGTGATCGAAAGACAAAGAATCGATCGAAGACGTCATCCAACGAAAAGGAAAAAATCCAAATAACAAAGAAAACAAAATGTAGCAATGGAAAAATAAAGTTGATCATCTTTGGTATGGCAATCAGGATATATATCAGCTTCATTGCTTTCTTGTATATATATAGTTTTAGAGCTAATTTACGCGTCCCATCCACCGAAATAATAGCTATTGAGATCACGGTCTTACCCTATACCTATTTTCTAATTTGTTTTTCATACCTACAATTTGGTCTTTTTTTTTTTGAATTTTATTAGAAAGGAAAATAAAGTAATAAAATATCGATTTTGCCAATCTATCAACATTATTCATTAACATGATGACCCTCCCATTCCTTAATTCTCCCCTTGAGTTCAATGTGGTTGGATACATTTTGGACTTTCAACCAATTAATAGCATTAGTGGAGTCACTCTCAATCTCAAGGACATGTGACAATATCAATAAAGCCTCACGAATAGCATAGGAACCATCTACATTGAACTTGATTGCTTACTTTCTTGCATCCATGAAAGTGCATCCCGCCATTGTAGAAGTAGGCCACTTTGCCTTAAACCGTAGCAAATCTTATGAAAATCAAATCCATTAATTGAGTAAGATCAAAGCTTGAAAGTGAGTTCTGAATAGCCAAATTGACCAAGATATAACGTAAAACATCAAAATCCAAGGTTGTCTCCAACTACTAAGAATGTGGGGATAGATATAGACCAAGTATTCAAACAAGTATTCCATACCAACCCAATTAAAAACAAATGGAGCTCATGATTACAAAGTGGACATAAAGCAAGCTCATTACGATAATGCCTCTCCTCAATAAGCCATACAAATACTTCCACTTTGGGGCACATATCCTTTCCACACTAAGTTCCATATAGCTCGGCATTGCCTTTGGGGCATCAACACGGTTTATAGAATGAGGAGGTGGAAAACATACCGTTTGGAACTCCTGTCCAAATGATCCGATCATGTCCTTTTTGATTAAGAAATTGGCCTTACAGGATATCAAGCAATTCCTCTCATTGTTGCTTTTCCCAATCTAAAACATTCCTTCTAAGCTCTATTGTCCACTCCCATTGACCATTTCTCCATGTTCCATACGCCACATATCCATTCTTATTTCTGAAAAGAGCAAAGATCGGGAAAACACACTTTTAGAGTCATACCTTGTAGCCATTCATCATGCCAAAAAACAATATTATCCAAGATATCACATTAAAGAGTTTGTCGAGGGGTTAAGCTATTACTAAAGAGGAGTATTTTCCACCATAAAATTTCTCCATAATGTATTTACCTCATTGCCAAACCTCCATAGCCATTTAGTGAGCAAGGCTGAATTTTTAAGTGGAAGTCAATCAGAGCCACTTGGGAGCATTCATTGTATTCCAATCCACATAGTGCATTTTGCACTCTTGATCAAAGAAATCTCCGTATTAATTTGTCCATATCATTCTTGATGCCACAAGGAATCTTGAATCTGATCATGAAAAATTGATTAAGGTCACCCTACCTCCTATCGAAAGATATCTTGTTGCTTTGATCTCATCTTATTTAAAATAGGCCTCGATATTTTGAGATTGACTCATTCAATATATCAACATCTACCCCAATACCAATCAAACTACTTTTATTAAAATTTATCTTCAAAGCATTTAAGGATTCTCTTAACATTGTTGGATGAAAATTAAAGTATCATATATTGTAAATGTGCTAACTCAAGATTTCCTTGGCCAATCTTTATACCGCATAAGAACAACGCCTCTGCGAATATTGAAGAGCATTGGAGAGAGAGGCGTAAACCTTTTTGATGCCATCCATTTACAAAATTGACATGTTCATTTTATAATAAAATCCAAGAATTCCCCACTGCATTGTCAAAAGCTTTAAATCCACCTTCATCAAAATTCACTTCTATTGTTTTCTGAGATAATCAAACAATCGACAATTATCTATTTTGATCACCCCTTTCAATCTAAGTGCTAATACTTTGCGAGGATTTTGTATACTCCCAACAAGACTTATAGGTCTATAATCTTTTAAGTGATGAATGATCTTCAAAAAGACATCACATCGATTTTTGAAAAATTCATCAAAAGTGAAAGCAACATCCTACAATTTTCTTGTTATAAATTTTTGAAAAAAATTTAATAACTTTTATTTTATTTCAAAATTTAAAATTTACATTAAAATTCTTTTCACATTATTATTAAAAAATTTCCCTCTAACACATTATTTATTTTCTTTCAAAACATTTTTTTAAATAAAATATTTCCGCTAAAACTTTCTCACTTTTTAATTAAAAAATTCAAATAAACTACTATCCAAACATCCCCAGCCTCGCTATTTAGCATTTGACTTTTCTTCATGAATTATGCAGACCAGTGTCTACTGATTGCCAATCTCATTTCTATTTGTGTGGTTCTTTATTTGACCTGAGTCTTGAAGGTGAGTAATTTAAATTTGGCAAAAATATATTATGTGGTTCCCATTCGTATCCTTAATTTCATTTTCTTTAAAATGAATTGCAACTAAATTGATAGTTGGCCCAAACCTGATCGGAATAAAATAATGGAATATCGGAATTTGATCTCAATGCCTGTTTGAGTTGTATGCATAATCTTTTACAGTTCATAGGATATCTTGGGTTTTGTCTTTATGGAAAACGATGAGAGCAAATATATAGAGTTTTATTACTCTATCATCATTTGAAACGTAGTTGGCTTTCACAAGCCTTTTTTTTTTTTTAAGGAAGAAAAGCAAATTAGAAAATAGATATAGGATAAGATAATGCCTTCGGTATACTTTTATTTCTGTGGTGCAGAATAACATGAACTTGATTTGTGAAGCTAAGGACAAGATAATGACCTCACTCTATGCCATTTTATTTCAAAATGTTTCTTTCCTCCCAATAATGAAGCTCAAGAAGAAATTTCTTTGGTGGTAGTTGCTTGGAAATTATACTTTAGCATTTAAAGTACCTTTTTCAGTCCTTATATATGATATCTAGTAGACTCAATCAACTCAGTGAACTCAAAAGTAAGAGGAAGAAAAGCAATTGAAAGAAGATTAATAGCTTCAATCTAAGACATTGGTTATGCCTACATATATGTGTATATTAGATCATTAGCTCAACCCTTGATTAGTAATTGGGTTAACCTAAAAGTAAAAGGAAAAAAGCAGTTGAAAGATCATCAATAGCTTCTATCCAAAACAATGGTTATGTCATATACGTGAAGACAATTCACCGGCTCAAATATTTGTGTTTGGAAATGGAAGATATAATTTGATGAGAAAATACAAAGGTGACCAAATACAAAACTAGATTCTACAACAATAATATTACTAGTCTGTCTATATTCTATGTTGATGAATTATGAGAAATTGACTTTAGTATTATCGATCACTTTCATAAAGATGGCTTTATGGATGAACAGACGGGGATAGTACTGGAACCTATAGCAGTCAACATATTGTTTTACATTCATACTACCATTAATAATTAAGGTCATTAGTCATTGGGGAAGGTTTGTGGAATATATTTTGGTCCTACTATTATTGGGGAGGAAGCAAAATGTTCTACATATAATTTCAAGGCTAGTTAATGTTCTTCATGTTGTTTACTTACTTGTATTTTAAAATATATTTTTGTGTTTTTAAATTAATTTTTTATATTTTGAAATCTTCTATATCACAAATCTCACTTTAAAAATATAAAAATAAATTTTAAAATGCAATTTTCCAGTTCTTTAAGCATGTGTATATGCTTGACCTCTTAGCATATGTATATGCAATTTTCCACTTCATAAAAATAAGTGTATATGCCTGACCTTTTAGCATATATAGACAAATTATGAAGAAGGAAGAATATGTTTTAAAAAGGGTAAAAATATGTTTTAAAATTTGTCTATATAGGTCCATAGATTACGTTGAAAAATTGTTTTACATTTTTTCATATAAATATTATAAAACAGAATTTTTTTTAAAATATAAAATATTAATTTTAAAAATAAAAATATATATTTTAAGATACAATCAATACATAATCTTAGTACTCTCTCCATCAAAATTAGAATCATATTTCAAAAGTTAACTTATTAAACTTATATAATGATTGTATTTAATTGAGGTGAATATATATAAATTTATAATATAGTTCTCACGTTACAATTTAAAACAAGTACTAGTATTACAGAAAATTTATTTTTTTAAAAATAACATTGTGGAAAAGCGTGTGTGAATAGTATAAATATATATGAGTCATTATTTTGAAATAATAAAAGAAAATAATAATAGGAGGAAGAAATTACTTATTTGACTTTTCTTCTCGACTATTTAAACCGTGTTAGATTAGTTGTTGTCATTCCATTTCTATTTGTGTGGCCACTTCTTTTTGACTTGGTTCTTGAAGCCGAGTAATTCAAATTTGAAGAAATTTCTATGAAGATCTCATTGTTATCTTTTCATTTTCTTTGATAAAATTCAGACTAAACCATAAGTGGCTGAAAATGGATAGTAACCAATAATTGAAGCTCAACCTCAAATTGATCAGGAATAAAATAAAATAATATCCCAATGTGTCTACTTGATTGTGTCCAAACCAAAAAAAAAAGTTCAGCTTTAAAATTTTTCTCTGTCCCAATAAAAGAATTCACTTTTTGTACAAAATTCTTGTATTACTGAAAAGGTAAGGATTAGTTTGCTTCATTCTAATAATATATATCTAATACTGTATTACATGTATTATATCTTATAATTTTAAAAATAAAAATTATACCACAAAAACAATAAACTTTTTTGGGACAAAATAGTAAATCTTGTCGAGACTATTATAAATTAAATATCTTGGATAAAAATTATGATGGTTTAAAGTTAATTTCTTGCAAGATCTAAATTTCTTTGCGACTTGGAGAGATTCTTCAGAAAGTCTCAACAAGGAGTTCCTCATCACATGTAAAGTTGCATTAATAATCCTTACACAGTATCACTTTGTAAATGAGTAATTTTAGTCGGATCCCAACAAATATTGACAAAAACTATAACTAATTCACATAGCCAATTTAATTAGATTGATCTAAATTTCTTGTGATTTTCTTAAGTATTTTAGCTTACTGTATAATTGCTATATTATTATTATTTTTATTTTTATTCACAAAAAGTCCCCACTATCTTGAATTCATTGTAATTCTTTCTATTTGTATGGCTTTTTGTCTTTTCATACTCTTTATACCTATATTATGCTTAAATTTTCATGCATTTGGTTTTTTTTTTTTTGTGATTTTCTTCATTGTGGCTTATTATCAGACCGAGCTAATTGGTTTCATTGTAATTAGATTGATAGTTGTAGGCATTTTGAATTTTCATTCGAATTATGCATTGTTATTATTAATAATGTAATACAATAATCTTAGACAAAAATTAATTTTTTTTTAGAAACAATGAAAATTTTTAAATTAAAATTTTTTCAACACCGATAGAGTATTATAAGTAGAAAAGTTCTTTTAAAAATTATGACAATTAAACAGTTTTGTGAGTTTTGAATGTTTTAGTAGTTTATCTCATCTTTGAGAGATTCTCAAAAAGACGTCCCACATCACGAGGCTGCATTAACAATCTCTATAGTGTTTCACTTTACAAGTAACTGATTTTACTTGAATCCCCACAAATATTGACACAAAAATAATTGTTAACTAAACTCAGATCAGTATTAGAATTAGGTACCTATGTTTGGATTGTCTTCTATTTGAGAATTTCATATTGAAATATATACAAGTTTTATGAAACTTTTTATAAAATAAAAAAGTATTTTGAACCAATATATATATATATTGGTTCAAATATATATATATATATATGTTGAAAGAATTTTTTTAAATAATGTAAAAAATTGGTGAAAATTTAAACTCAAATAAAATAAAAATTGCTTTGATGTTTTATTTATTTTTTTGTTGAAATTTTTCAACTTTCTTACATAAATAACAAAACAAACACATGTCTTTATCCTAGACTTACAGCCAAATTGTTTTATTTGTGGAGCATATATTTAGAATGATTATGCTTCTGACAGGAAAATTCTTGGATTCTCTTCGCACCTTTGCTTGGAAACAGTTCTCCAATTTGTCCAACTCATAGAATTTTCAAACAATTTAAAAGAGAGGGACATATATTATTAAACGAGTCAGGACAAAAACACAAGTTAGAAAATTTTGAGAAGATTCTGGTAGGGATTGAGATCGACCTGTGTAAATGGACTTATGAGAAATTCATTAACTGGCGTTTTGGCTTTTCTTCTTGAATTATTTAGACCATTTATATTTGTATGGCTACGTCTTGCCTTATTCTTGAAGGGAGGTGAGTAATTATTTGGCAAAATTTCTTTGTGGTCCCAACTGGTTTCCTTTCATTTTCTTCAATATGAATTCCGACTAAATTGACAATTGGGCCTAAAGTGATCAAAGACGAAAAAACATTAAATTGATTTCTCTTTTTGAAAAAAAAGGAAGGAGTATATGTAAAGCCAAACATGCTTGTGCCAATGAAGATATAAAGAAAGCCTTCGCACGTAGAATTAATGTTACAAACTAAGAGAAGGAAAAGGACTTTAAAGATTCCAATTATCAAATTATAGTTAGCTATGCATTTGTCATGGAATTTAATCAGTTGCACCTCCCAACTGCTTAAACATCACATAAAAAGAGTAATTGAAAGAGAATTGACGCATTCGTTGTCAAGGTTGATCAACTTCAATGTGCTTGGAACATTTTAGAAAGTCCATGGAAGTTTCACTTATGTAGAAAGTTCTTCAAACTAATTTTCAGCATTTAAATGCAAAACATGATCTATTACTAAAGTCATTTCCATATAAGCTTTTATAATAAAATTGCAATAAGTCTACAATTTATATAAATAAATAAATATATATATATATATATATATATATATATATATATATATATATATATATATATATATATATATATAGGTACGGCAAACAAGATCATAATTAGTTATATTATAGGTTTGAAAACTTAATGGTAGATTAACCCCCAAAGTTCTTTCTTCTGCTTCTTTTCCATTGTAGTCTTGTTATATTAACTAGTTGTTGGAGAGAGTTAGATCATGGGTGCTGAGATAGGAGAAATAGTAATTAAATTTTTTGAATTTGAGACCTTTTAATAAAATAGTAAATAGGTGGGTTGGATTTCTCATAATTTAAGTCACTAATAAGTTGAGATTTTAATGATAATGATTCAACCTAATTAATAAAATTATGAGTGAAATTTAAGTTGTGTAAAATTCAATTAGGTTAAACACAATCCGCAATAGGTTAAAATTATTATTTCAAAAATTCAAATGATAATCGATCTGTCATTCACTATCCCTAGAACGATTTGGTCACAATCTGGCTCATGGATTGCAAAAGTATAAAATTTTATCTTAAAAGATAGAATTCATATAGGATCCTACTTTGTAGCCAAGTGGCGTGTGGCATGAATGACAATGGTATGAAAACCACAATTATAGTCGTACTGAAAGTTAAAGAGTGATAATATACCCTATGAAAAGTGATTGGAAAAATTATATTCATTCATCCAAAAAAATTAAAAATTAATTTTCATTCTAGAAAAGAGTCTAACTCTTGGAATGAAATTTTCTAATATTTTTACTAATAATGATTATGCATGGTCATAATTAAAAATAGGGATAAAATATAAAGTTATACATTTAATAATGTATTAAATATATTAGGGATAAAAATATAAAGTTATACATTTAATAATGTATTAAATATATTATATTTAATAATTAGAAAAAGTTGTATCTAATTTAAAACAAACTTTTTAAGATGGAAGGAGTAGTAATTAATGTGATAAAAATAGAAAAATAAAAATTTATTGTATTTCTTGTAAAATATAAAATAATAGAGAATAATTTTATATTTTTATTATTGACACGTCAAAAGTATTCTTCTCAGAATGTCTAAAGATAATAGCATTCTGAATATATTGAACTAGCATTTTACCCCTTCATATGGATTGTCAATAAATTTTATAGTTTTATAATTTCTAATAGTTAGATTTTTTTTATCAATTCACAGATAATTTAATTAATAAGATTTAAAAATTACTGTTCAACAAAAAGATTAAGAAAAACTTATAATACTTCCTTGAAGAAAAAGAACATCCATGCGCAAAAAATTTGGGTGAGAAATTTTTATACAAAATTAATACACCAACTCTATTATAAGATGCATATTTTTGATGAATTCGTAAAACTTAAATGAAATAATGCAACTTTTTGTAGGAAAAATTAATGTATATTTATGGATATTGGTTTATTTTTTTAATAAATTTCCGATAACCCCTTTGTGGTTAGTAAAAGTTCTCCATAATCTCCTCAGTTCAGAAAGGTCTATATCCTTCCTGTGGTTTAAACTAGTTTGGAAAGTTAATGGATTAAGACTAATTTGATAGGAATTGATATGTACGCTTTTACTTTATGATTATAATTATCAAAATATAACAATAATCATGATAAAATTACCAAAATAAAAGTTTAAAATTGTAAAAATAGGTCAACAATTTATATATTTTTTTGGTCCAACAAACAAGATCTTAACTACTTGTTATATTATAGTTTTGAAAACATAATAGTAGAATTAACCCCCAAAAGTTCTTTCTTGTTCTTCTTCTGTTTTTTCCTTGTTACATATAACTAGCTATTGAGAGAGGATTAGACTGTTGTTGAGGTACGAAAAATTGTAACTAAAAATTTCGAATTTGGTAACCTTCCCCTCTCACTTCTATTTTTTATTCTGAATATGAAGTACCCGGGCTTTATTTTTGTTGTTAATGTGCATCGTTAAGTTTCACATTTCAAGACCTAATAGTAAAGAGTGGCCCAAAGTCAATTTCTAAACAACCTGTCTTAGATTAGTTGGTATATATTTTTCAATAATTAGCACAAGCTTGTAATAAAAACATTTGTAATCGCAAGTCAGGCTATGATCCGATTATAAAAGACACAATTTACTGGCTCATAAATTTGTGTTTGGAAATGGATGATATGCTCTACGTTAAATTATGAGGAACTGACTCAATATTATTGGTCATTTTTACAAAGATAGTTTTGCGAATGAACAGATGAAAATAGTTGTGAAATCTATAACAATCAATATATTGTTTTCACATTCGAACTACCACTAATAATTAAGGTTATTGGTCAGGAAAAGATTCTTCGAATATATTTTGGTTCTACTACTATATGAAAGGAAGCAAAATATTCTACGTATAATTTCAAAGTTAGTTAGAAATTGCTTACTTGGGTTAAGATAACATTTCAAAATTTATGTTTACACTTCTAAAATTAATTTTTAATATTTTTAAAATAATTTTTATATTACAATATTTATATTAAAAAGTGTAAAACTACGTGTTAAAATACAATCCATATCTAAGCTAAACCTTGTAACGTATATAAACAAATTATGAGGAATGGAAGACTCGAATAGTCAATTTGTCACTTCTTTTCCAACCAAACCAAACGCACTGACTGGCCGGTTGACATTTACTTATGAAATTTGTCTGCCAGGAGAGTTTCATTATTTAAATTGCACGTAATAATATTTTTTACGCTTTTTAATATAAATATTATAAGTTAGAATTTTTTTAAATACAAAAATAATTTTAAAAATATAGAAATAATTAATACATAATCTTATTACTCTTTCTATCAAAATGAGAATCATATTTCAAAAAGTAACTTATTAAACTTATGTATAATAATTGAGTTTAACTAAGGGTGAATATATATAAATTTATAATATATTTATCAAGTTAAAATTTAAAACAAAATGAAATTTCTTTTAAAAGAACATTATGGAAAAGCGTGTGTGAATAGTATAAATATGACTCTTTATTTTGAAATAATGAAAAGAGAAAATAATAATACAACGGAGAAAGTACGTATTTGACTTTTCTTCTTGAATATTTAAACCGTGTTAGATAAGTTGTCAGTGCATTTCTATTTGTGTGACCACTTCTTTCTTTGACTTGATTATTGACTATTGAAAACGAGTAATTGAAATTTGAAGAAATTCCTATGAAGTTCTCATTGTTATCTTTTCATTTTCTTTAGGTTTAAATGTTGACATTTTTAGTTTCTAATAGATAAAAATTTGATATTTGATATTTTAAATTTAAAAAATATCAATTTCAAGTTATTGACAAAAATTAGCACAAATTGCGAATTCGGGATAGCCGAGTTGATGTGGCGAGTGTTGAATCGTAAGTTACAAGTTCAAATCACTTGTCAAGACCGGTTTACGCACGTAACTTGTCGCAAGGCACAAAACTTGTCCTGGGCGGTTTACATCTCCTCCTCGTGGTTTGCAAGCTATTACACCGGTTGAGAGCTTGCCCAAGGCGGTTTATATCTCCTCTGTGTGGTTTGCAGCTATTACACTGCTGGTTGAGCCCATCACACGAGTTTGCAAAGGCGGTTTATATCTCGGTGTGGTTTGCAGACTATTACACAAAGCGCGCTTGGTAGCTGAGGTTCTTTAGTTAAGAAAAATTAGCACAAATTAACATTTGATGCTAACGTGACCATTAGGGTCTAAATATATATTGCATTTTGAGTCGTTCAATATTTGCAAGAACTATTTTCAAAACAACATTTATAATAATTAAAATTATGAAAATAACTTAGTTTTAAAACAACTAATAGAAAGTAATGTCATACTATTGAGATTTGTTGATGTATACATTAAATATGTTCTTTAATTAGCAAAAATTATTATTTCAAATTAAAAGATTTTTATTGTAATAAAAAGAAAAAATTAAGAATAGGAAAACCCGGATCTACAAATAAAATGACGTCGTTTTGTTTCATATCAAAGTTCAATCCGATAAAGAACGTATGGGCTATCACCAAACGTGGGAGAAATTTTAAATGAATTAATTAGAATATCCATATATAAAGGTATTTTTATGCAAATATAATTTTTCCCTTCCATAAAACAATGATAATACGAAAAATTAGAGAAAATACTAACCGTAACAATACTACAAACCAATCAGCTAGGAAAAATACTTCTTTTATGTGGAATTAGTTTTTCGTTTTTTTTTTTAGTTTTAATTATACTTTTAAAATGGGTTTTGTTTATTCAAAAAGATCTTCACTAATTAAATAATACAATAAACATCATATAAGTGAATGCTAGTAGCTTGATGTTACTTTCTATCAGTGATTTTAATATTGAGATATTTTTGTAATTTGTTTTACTAAATGTGCTAAGTTCCAAATACTGAGATTTTTTTTTGAAAATTATAAAAATTTATTAATGTAAACCACATAAGAGTTGTACAATAGTTACCACTTCACCTTGTTAGCATTGATTGAAAACTGACAAGTAAAATTCCATCTTTAATTTTACAACTGGTACATAAATAGTAAATTTGACTAGTTATCCTTATCATCCACGCCATCACTTCAACAGCATTCATTCTTATCTTCCACCGCACCACTGTTACCATCATCATCAGTCCTCATCGGTTGCACCATCTTCATCCGCCGCTTCATCACCATCTCCTCTTCATCATCCCATCATCGCCATCATCTTCATCACCTTCCTCACCATCTCCTCTTCATCCGCAAATCTTCATCATCATTTGCACCAAGACCTCCCATCACCATCTTCACCATCGTAAGGGAAATTTGCAAAAATAGCGAGGTTGTGAACATTTGCAAAAATAACAGTTCAACAAATCTTGTGCAAATATAATAGGTTAACGGTTTTTATTACGAGAAAATACCAAAATATCCCCGAATTTGAAAAAAAAGCGGATAAACATTTGAGATCGCAATATAATATTTTGATTAATTGCATAACAATTTAATTGCCAATTATCCTCATTGAATCAACATCCCATCTCACCTATTCTATTATCGTTATCGGACTATGGCGGAAACTAATGACATGCACTCGAGGAATGAAAATTCGACAAACGTCAGTAAATTATTCTATAATGTTACTTTCATATTTCCTATCACACGATGTGTTTTTTTCGAGCATATCCTATCACCTAGATTTTTAAAAAAGTTGAATTGGGATTGAACCGTAAATTAGAAGGGTGATGGCGAATAAATATCGAATAACTCGAGAAACATGTCAATCAAATGTCGATACAAATGCCAATTAATACGATAAACATGTCGATTAAATGTCAAACAAATATCGACTAATATGTCGACAACATGTCGAAACAAATATGTTGATAAATATGTTGATAAAATGTGGAACAAATGAGAGAAAAATTAATAGAATATTGTGTTGTGTTTTATTAATAAAACATCATGTGGAGAATAAATTATAAATATTCATTATAGCAAAGCACATAGTGTCATCATTTTTTCTCCGCAAACGAATGGATTTGAGCAAGTTTAGCGGTTGTGTCCACGCGTCACAACAACCATATTTTTTCAACTTTTTGCTCAGGTTGAAGGAATTCTCTTTTTCTTGCACCTACCACTCTTAGCCCTTAGTTACGTGGTGATAGTCGAATAGCTAAAACTTCTTGGGCACAATCCAATCTTTAGGATCACTAATGGGAATAATAGGCTTTGTATAAGCACCTATAATTGCATCGGTGTGGTAAAATGACGAGCATAAGGTGTAATGGTCAATTTGATGGCGACGAGTGCGGCTAGTGCATGCACATAAGGAAGTTGATCCATATCAAACACTCGCACGTGCATATTTTTTCAAGCAAATTGATCAGTACATGCGGTTTATAATATCCATTACACACTATCGGTGCATATCGACCAACTCAACAACATAAGATCTTGCTTCTCTCATCCTAGATCCGATTTTATCTTCAATGTACGAGGTTATCATTGTTTTGATTTCACAAGCAGCGGTACGCCTATTGTGAAATCATCTCTGAGCGTGTTACCGATATAATCGACCAAAGAATGAATAGGTAATTTCTGGGCATTTTTCAACAATGCATTCAGACATTCTGCAATGTTGGTGGTCATTATTGTATACTGTCTCCTACCAGAATGTGCCATTGACCAACGTTTAATCCTGACTTTTTTAAAATACTCGCTTACCCATGGATTTTGTAATAGAAAAATTTCAAACATCTCATTGAATTGATAAAAGTGTAAGCGTTTACAACCTTAAAGTATAATGGGATCACGTCTTCTTGTTTGAATTTTGCTCTAAAGTTGTTGTATAGATGATAAATACACGCTTCATAGAAGGAATTAGAGAAAACATTTGTTATACTTTTGCAATACTCTTATGTTGGTGAAACAAACACCAAGCCATTCGTATCATTGCCAATTGCAATCTTCACCTTTTTAAAACCACTCCCACGATGCGTCATTTTCAAAATCAACAATTCCCATCCAATAGGATATACTTGGTTGTTACCATCCATACTTGTTGCAACAAGTATGACTCGGATATTTTCCTTTCAAAAGCAAGCATCAACGGTAATAGCGGTCACATGTGGCTTTGGAATCCACAAATCGATGCACCAAATGCAAAAATAGGTATTGGAATCTTCCATCTTCTTCTCTCCCAATGTCAATAAGAGTTCCCGAGTTTAACTCATTCATCACGTGTAAATAAGATGGCAATATCCGATATGAATCCTCAAACTGCATTTAACTTCGCCAAGGTAGATTTTCTTGATCGCCATGCCTTGTGGTAGGTTATATTAATACCCAATTCCGACCGAATATCTCAACGATTTATTTCGGCCTATATGGCCGATAGACGTCTATATATTTACACTTGATCCACGACCCAAGTACTTTCTTGTTAGCTGCCTATTATCGCTTTAGACCAATGATAATTGGCATGTATGGGTGTTGGCATATATAGTAATCTTCCAGCCGATGAATTCCTAATGGCAATCGCATTCAACATCCACTTGCAATTTTTGTCCTTACACCTTAGGTACAGTGAATCGCCTATTAGCCTTAGCAACCTTTCACTCTAAGAAATGTTTCATGGCCAACATGGACATTCTCACAAATAAATGACGCCTAGTTTCAAACACATCCTTTACTACAACATCCACCGCTATGGATAATCTATCGAAGATGTATCACCATCCGCAGGTGATGACTTGTCGCACAAGGCAATGAATGTTTTCTTCAACGTCTCGCATTTCTCATTACGCGCTTGTTCTGCGGGAACTCATTTACATTCTCCGTAATCAAGGTTTCAAAGAACACGATTATTGTTCTCATCAACATCTTGATGATCTTCATTGATATGCTAAATATGTTATCATCGATCCGTCTTAAATGTATTACATCGTTAGTCCATATTGGACTATCGTAACTCAATCGCTTTATTGGTGAGTTGCTAGCATCTTTTAGCCTATGTAGCTCCAACATTTTGAGCGGTAACACATATTGGTATCCTTGTGTCAAATCGTTTTATAATCTCATTCAAAAACATTGCACTTAGTGATAATTTTTATGGGCAAGACCAAGATATTGGATAGGTACTTTGGTAGGTATTCGATTACCAATTTATTTTGAATCTCGAATCTAAACCCATGATGCCTACAATGTGATTCACTATTTCGAGAAGCTTGCATCTTTCTTTAACAAAAGGGTTTCAATCCTCTTATAGTTCACAAATCTATGTTCATTTGTATTTGGATCAACACTCCATTCTCCACTGAAAAGCACATGAACGGACCAAATATTATTGTGCGCCATTCCTTCAACAATACCACATTTAAATCACCAACTGCATATGAGTTTCGGCACACATATGTATTTATTAATAATGGAATTAACCCATGAACAAATAATCCCGTTAATCGATTCATAAGACCATTATATTAATTATCCAAGTATAGACAAATCATATTAGAAGCTCATGGAGGAGCGTGCTGATCCTTAGAAGGCTGGAAGGAGGAAAAATACGCGTTACTTAGAGGTTGGAAGGAGGAAAAATTTGCTCGTTGCCTACAATGTCCGCAATGTCCGTAAACTTGAAAAGTTAAGGCGAAGGAGTACTGAATGTATCCTAATATATTTCGCACTCATTGACAAAATGTTTATATTAAAAAATTTGTAAAATCCCTTTCCGCACTTAGTCTCGTTACGTCGACCAATGAGTCGATATAAATCGTAGAACAAATGTCGAATTAATTATTGAATAAAATGTCAAATAAATGTCAACTCAACTATCGACTAAATGTCGACTTAAAAGTCGAATCAAATATTGAGTAGAACATCCAATTGAATGTGTAATAAAATGTCGATTGCTTCCATCGAATAAATGTCGACTTCAATGTCCACCAAAATGTCGATCGAACTCACCAAAACTTCGACTTCAATGTCCACCAAATTTACATACCGTACATTGAAAGAATTTACAAATTTATAGAGTGTAGATTGACATGTTAATCATAAAGTATATGAAATGAATGTATATCATTTTCTCCTTCCCTTCTAGCTTTCCTTTTCTTTCATTCTCTAGCTTTTCTTCCCTTTGTGCTTTCCTTCCCTTCTTACATTTTCTCCTTCTAGCTTTCTTTTCGCTTTCTCCTTCTAGTTTTCCTCCCTTCTCTGGCTGGAATTTATTCTCCCGCGTATGTGGACATAAAGTGCATATGCTATCTGCTTACAGATTAGTAGCATTTGTCGCTGCAATTGTATTTAGTGGCAGCCATGGATTATGCATTCACCTACTTTAATATGTAAATACTACATCGCCACTCCGCAATAACGATTGAACACAAATTTATCGATTTGTAATCATATGTGATCGAACATTATGTATATAAAGATGGAGATACTTACGCGGTTCTTGGTGCTTTGCAATGTGTTCACCACAACTTCCCATTTGTCCCCTTAGATGTTCTTTGGCATAGTATGTGTTAAACTCACACGCCTCAATTATCTTGGGTATTGTTATAACGAGATATAGTAACTTTGGCACCACCACTTTCCCTAAGGCGATGGGTTGTACACGTAAAATTTCTACTTATATAAATCCATTTTCACAAACATCCAATGGTTGCCATCTACGTGACATGGGAATAACACAAGTCTAACTTCCTTAGGTCGTGTGGAAGCGGACAATCACCAACGAACTACTTTATCGCCATATCATCGACGTTTGTATCTCTCTCCGTTATGTATCATCTTCATGCCGGTTTAATACAAACAAGAATAAGCATCTTATTAAATGAACATATCAAATACCTCTGGGTGGAATGGTGAACACTTACATCGAAATATGACTCTATAATGGATAAATTTTCATGGCCCGTGTTAATGATCCGCTTGTGTAGTATGAAGGTATACAAATCAATTTGCTATAAAAAACATAAGGTTCAAGCTTAGGAGATAATCATCACCAATAAAGTAAGAACCCAAAATAGGCAAACGAGAATTACTAGATCATTGAGCTAATATCATGTTGTCCACATTGTCTTCAGCAATTTGGAGTCCAAAGAAATCCCGATTGGGGTCCATAAATAGAGGCTTGGTTTCTCCATTGTCCACTCCTTCGTTTTTAATTCCTGTTCTTTGGTTGAAAGCAAATCAGGCATACTAAAACGCGTATCCCCAGTCATTTTAGCCTTTTCTTGGTCCGGATCGTCCGCTTTGAGGGCTAGAGTCGGCCCCAAATTTTGCCCCACAACCTCTTCCTCCACAGGAGATTTGGGTTCCCTTTCCTTCATTGGCAGAGGTGGAGCTCTCTCAGCAGGTAGGGTGTCTTTGGGCGAAGGAGTACTGTGTTCAAAAGTGAGCTGTTGGACAATATCCATTACATCCGCTTCTTCCTTAGCCCTTTGCACAAGTTGCTCACCCGCAATTAGCCTTACGTTTTCTCGGACTTGTGCCGTTCATCACTTCGCTTTGCTCTATGACAACCCTTGTATTTCCATCGTAAGTCCTGGCCTTTCCACCCTTTCTTCAAGGGCATTCTTGTCCTCTTCAGAGCTAAACCCCCTTTCCAGAGGCTACACCACCCCTTCTTCGTGGGCTATACCCTCCTCTTCAGGGGTTGAACCTCCATCTCCAGAGGGATGTTCCTGCTCTTCGTGGTTTGTACTCTCCTCTCAGGGACTACACTCTCTTTCTTAGGGGCTATACTTATGTCATTTGGATTCTCGCTTTATCCGCTTTATCGTTGTAGATAGGTGAAATACTGCAATGGACTGGATTCGAGACTGGCCGGTGAAGGCGTATCTTGCTGGGCCATAAGTTGGTGTACATAAGCATTCAGCTGAGCGACTTTAATGGTCATCGCTTCGAGATCAATAGTGAGGCCATTTACTCTATCATCCATCTACTCCTTTAGAATCTTGAGCTCCTCTTTACACATGGACAATTCTTGTTCAGTCTTAGTTTGTAATTCAAGCGGTTGATGATGAATTCATTTTTTCGCCTGCTTCATCCTCGGCCTCATGGCGTACTTTTTTTCTCTTTTAGGTTCAAACATCTTCTTCTCTGCTCCTCTTTCTATACGACACGTAATAAGTCGAGGACTCTACTTCTTCTCCTACCAACTCAAAGATCATCCTCATCCGCCTCCTTTTCTCATTGCAAAAATTTTTCTTGTTCTTCCGAATTGGCTTCATTCGTGTTACTTTCACTTTCTACAGAAATCAAATAATAAAGTTCAATCTTCTACAAGATAGTTACTATATTGAATGTGGACTATACTAATCATCAACAATTACACAAATCATACCTTCCCGTGTTTATTCTTTTTCCCACACTTGCTTCCTTTGTTGTTCTCTCGTTGTGCATTTACACATTTCCATCTAAACATCATGGGCTTGTTCCTAGAGGATTCGACACTTTGAACCATCTTCAACGCTCAAGATATGGCATTACCTAATATGCGAACACCGAGAAATTGATAGGAAAAAAATTTAGCATAAAAGTAATTATATGGTACATGTACTTATACCACTTAAAAACTCTAACTTAACGCATTTAATAGTATTCTTACTCCCAATGCAACTGGGAAACCTCCAAGAGTGTAAGTCCTATTCTGGGTGACTATTTTGCTTCAAGGCATTTATTATGCTCTTTCTAGCACTATCTACGGTGGCCCTGTAAGATAGTTCACCCAACGGCATTTCATCGAATCTCTCCAATCACAGGCCAAATGAAGAAGCTTGTATTCGATTCTAGTTCTCTTGGCCATGCTTTGATTGATGTGTATAGAAGCAATAGTGTCATGCTCACGACATCAACGTCTGAATAACTTGAGTTTATCCAATCGTAAACCTTTAACACTTCATCGTAGTGACTTTCTTTGTCGAACCCAAGTGTTTAATGAACTTCGTTATTGCTAGAGGACCATTTGGTGCGTGGTATTTGGCATATACACTATCAAAATCACCTATCTTGAACCCCGTGATGATGGCAGACTCTCTTGTCAAATTTAACCTTCTTACTGCGAGGTTGAAGTATATGCTATTATCCGAATGGATTTCTCGTCGAGTTTGAGTTACTTCAACAACATAGAATGTATGATCTGTTTGTACCAAAATGTATGCTCATGGTCAAGAGCAATTTCAGAAGATAACTCTCCTTTGAAATATTTGCTTCGCATCTCCGTTAATTTGGACTAGATCATTTTCATATTGGCTTCATAGTAGCGATTACTAGGAAACTTGGGTGTTGAAAACTCTCCTTGAGCGACCATTTGCGTCTTTAGATGTTCTGCACATAAAAATGAAAAGTTCAACAATGCAATGACATATGTATCGACATTTCGTTTGATTGCCATGTCGGAAAAAATTGCCATCATACATCTTTGAAAAGTAGTGCATTACACAAACCAAATGGCATTCTTCTATATGCAAATGTACCATAGGGGCATGTAAAGGTGGTCTTTTCTTGGTCCTCTGGGCTATTGAAATTTGGTTATACTCGAATAACCATCTAAAAACAATAATAAAAGTAACCACTAATCTATCAAGCATTTGATCAATAAAGGCAAAGGAAGTGCATTCAACTTCCTATAATCAATGCATACTCTCCATCCAAAGAATAAATCCTAGTAGGGATCAATTCATTTTTTCATTCTCAACTACAAGAAACCCTCCTTTCTTAGGTACTACTTGAACAGAATCGACCCATACACTATCTGAAATAGGATAAATAATCCTGCGCATCTAAAAGTTTTAATATCTCAAGCTCTCACCACTTCTTTCATGTTAGGGTTTAATCTACGTTGGTGATCTAGATGGCCTATAGTTTTCTTCCATCAAAATTTTATGCATGCAAATTGAAGGGCTAATCCTCTTTATGTCACTATAGTCCATCCTAATGCCGATTTATGCTCCTCAACACTCTTAGCAATTTATCCTCTTGCTCTTCATTCAGATATGCAGAAATAAAAATAGGAAGAGTAGAGGACTCACCTAGGAATGCATATTTGGATGCTTAGGCGTGGCTTGAGGTCTAAGCGTGGTGGCTTCTCAATGAAGGTATTGATTTGGCCCCACCTTTTCCAAAGTTTTCAAATGGCCTTTTAATGAATGCAGGTGCCAAGGTCTCTAGTTGTTTGAAGCATATATCTACCTTTGGATTTTCAGAATTTTCTATCCCCATCAGACATGCTTCCATGGGATCTTTTGGATGGCTTGCTCAAACTTTTCTTTAGTGCAATCATCAATTGTATCCACCTTCATACAATTGTCTATCTCATTTGGAAATTTTAGTGCCTTAAATACATTGAAGGTGACTTGCTCATCTTGAACCCTCATGGTTAGCTGCCCTTTTGCACGTCAATTAGGGTTCTTCCTGACAAGAAGGGTCTACCAAGAATAATAGGAATTTCTTGGTCTTCTTCCATGTCAAGTACAATGAAATCGTAGGAAGATAAATTTGTCCACCTTGACAAGCACATCCTCTATAACACCTCTTGGGTATTTGAATGATCTATCCGCCAATTGCAATGTGATCAGAGTGGGTTTGGCTTCTCCTAAGCCAAGTTTCAAAACAGAGAGAGGCATAAGATTAATACTTGCACCAAAATCACACAAGGCTTTATTAAAATTAGAATTTCCTATAGTTCAAGGAATAGTAAAACTCCTGGATCCTTAAGCTTAGGAGGAAGCTTTTTCTCAGGATGGCACTGCACTCTTGATGAAGAAGTGCAGTCTCATACTCTTCTAGCTTTCTTTTGTTGGAGAGGATCTCCACATGAACTTCACATAGCTAGGCATCTATTCCAAAGCATCAGCAAAAGGAATATTAATATGTAATTTCTTAAAAACATCAAGAAATTTAGAAAATTGCTTCTCTAGCTTTTGCTTCTGGAATCGCTGAGGATATGGCATCGGTGGCACATAAGGGTGGATTATCTGGAAACAACCCGATGTGGGTTTCACGACTTCTTCAATTTGTTCTCAGATTTTCCGGTTTGCACTTCCACCGCTTTCTTGTTCGCTTTCTCTGTGGTTCGTTGGCAACTCTTGCCACTTCTCGCTTTAATTGCCTTCACATGTTCCTTAGGCTGCTTTCCGTGTTACTAGGCAAAGTCCCTTGGGGTCTAGAATTTAATGAACTAGCAAGTTGTCCCATCTGAACCTCCAAATTTCGAATGGATGCTGACTGATTTTGCAATGTGGCTTCAGTCTTAGTCATGAACTGAGATGTGTTCAAGCTCAATTGAGCAAGAGCATCTTTTAAAGACACTTTTTGTGCTGGCGGTTGAAGTGGGCATGAAGATTGAAATCCCTGGGGTTTATCAGCAGGCTGATTATTTCTCCAAGAAAAGTTAGGATGGTTTCTCCATCACGGATTGTATGTGTTGGAGTAGGGATTGTACTGTCTATTAGAATTCCCCACAAACTGAGCCTGTTCCATCTGAGATTGAGCGAAAGGATTTCCCACTTGACAATCAACACTAGGATGAGGTCCACCACAAATATCACAAGCTTCTGGAGGAATATGGATGGCATTTGCATTGAGTGTACTAAGTTGCTTTGTGTTGTAGCAACTCGGGTGATAGTGCGGTGAGGGCATCAACGTCATACTTGCCATGATTTTTCGAGTGTGGATCTCCTCAAGACCATTGGTAGTCTCAGTAGATGCCATCTCATCCAACAATGCATAAGCGACCTCATATGTCTTCCTCATTAGTGAACCTCCCGCTGCGGCATCTACAAGTATCTTGGTTGATCGAGTCAACCCGTTATAAAAGTCTGCAATCAGTAACCAACTGAATACCGTGGTGAGGGCATGCTTGCAAGAAATCTTTGTACCTCTCCCATGCTTGAAAGTGATTCTATCTCATTACGAGTGAATGTGGTGATCTCATTCCTCATCTTTGCGCTTTGGTAGGTGGAAAATATTTTGTCAAAAATTTACTCGCCACACATGTCCCACGTGGTGATTACTCCGCTGGCAAAGAAAGCAACCAACTCTTGGCCCTATCCTCGGTGAGAATGGGAAAAGCCTCACTAATGGCATCATCAAAGACACCATTCATTTTCAATGTAGCAGATCTCAAGAAAATTGATTAAGTGAGCATTAGGATCCTCATGCCAACCTGAATTGATGAGCTTGAACCATCCGGATTATGCCTCGACTTCAATTCAAAATTATTTGCCGCAAATTGGAGGTATGACACGTGGAGATCATATGTGGCAAGAGGCAAAGCATAGTCACGTAATGCTCTAGTGTTGGCATTAGCGATCGGATAGCGTTCTCTTCATGTTCACCATAGTGTTATGAGATTGTGCGAAGTTTCTCTCTTTTCTTTCTATTCAAACGACAAGTCTTTTCTATCTCTGGATCCAATGGGAGGAGATTATCACTTCCAAACATTCTCATGCACCACGTAATAATATCTAAGAAGATAAAAGAACAAAAGTAAATAAATTAAAATAATAATAATAAAAATAAAAGTTCAAATTAAAGGTAGAACTACTTGGTATCGATATTAATAAAATCAAATTAGTCCCCGGCAACGGCGCCAAAAACTTGTTGCGGATTTTACACGCAAGTGTACGTGATTGTTAACAAGTAAAATAAAGTGAATATAAATTATCGATCCCACAAGGACTAATTGTTTATCAACTACCGAAATTTAGTTAATTCTACCTTTATTTGAATGATAAAAAGATATTTTATGAATAAATTAAATAAAAACTAAATTTAAAACTTGAATTAAAACTAAATTTAAAACTAAGCAAAGCAAAGTAATGAATTAAGTTGGCTAAAGCTCTAGGGTTTTCGATTTCACCATAACTAATCCATCTTAATATTCATCTATTTCTATAGTCTAATTTAACTTCTGGTTGATAGTGAGATTCCCTAATTTATTTACTAGTCCCTCCCGAGATCTAATAATAATCATCCTAATTGCTAATTCACTATATTCCTATGTGAATTACAACAATTATGAAGTCATTAATTTCTATGGATTCTCATATAGCGACTATACAAACCATGTAGGTATATTCCTATCCTACATGCAATTTATGGCATTTATCTCAATGAACTTGACACATAACTCCCTTCCATTCGTTATGATTAACAAATCATCTAATTAGTGATCAAGTAATTAGAAGCATTAAACACATGAATAAACACTCAACCATGGAAAATTAAATCAAACTATACTAATAGAAAAATAAAATTAAGATTTCATAGTTAGGCTACGTCAGAACCCTAGAAAAATGAATTAGTTCATATTAAAATAGAAGAACAAAACCAAGTTCTTAAACAAAATTGCAAAAGAAAAAAATGAAAAAATAAATAAGAATAAACTCCAACAAAACCCGTGCGTGGTAGCCACTCCACTCTTCGTTCTTTGACTTTTGTCTTCTCTGTAAACTTCCAAAGAGAAGGTTCACTTTGCCTTTGTATCCAAGTCAAGCTTGGTGGCTGCTTCTATCTGAAAATAAAAAATAGAAAGGATGGTGTGGCTTTGGAAGAACAACAAAGGGAAGAAAAACAACAAGCGGAAGAAGAACAACAAACAGTGGTGAAATTCTGCACCAAAGTTGTTCTCTAAACTACTAAAACAAACAAAAAGAGAATGGCTGAACAAATTCTGCTAAGAAAAACCAAGAGGAAGTACAACTGAAAAACAAGAAGAAAAACCGAGAACAAGAAGAAAACAGAAAGCAGAAAAAAGAAAGAAAAATTTTTGCTAACTCTAAACCGAAGCTAAAGAAAAGAAGCAAAGAATGAAGTCTTGCTCCAAAGAATGGGGTGTCTTGATCATATCCAAGCATTGCCTATTTATAGGCAAGGATTCAAGACATTTGGTTGTGGCCACTTTCTTTTATCTTTCTTTATGCCATTCCTCATGTTCTTCACTATTCTCTCTTGTGGTCCTCTCTTTTCTTTTTCTTTTGTTAATGCTTCTTCGCCTTTTGTCTTTGTACAAATTTCCTTTTCTTGTTTGGCTTTCTTTTCCCATGTGAGGTTACATTTTGGAGAGGCTTTCTTGCTGTCCTCATGCACTCTTTTCAGAAAAATAAAAAGATGGCTGGTCTCCAAGCCTTCATGTGCGAGATGTTTCTCTTTCACTCAAATGAAAATTTGTGACATATCTTTATTTTGTGTTCCATCATTCGCTTTTCTTGTGTTACAACTTGGTTCTGCTCTTGTTTTCTTGTGTGAATATTGGAGAATTTTGTTGTTGAATTCTTGCTGCAAAAAGAGTACCCAAATCATTAAAATCAAAACCCGTAGCTAAAGAGCTAACGAGAAAACCGAACATTTTCTTCAAGTTTCGCTTTTTTTGTTTCTTTTGGTTGTTTCTTATTTTTGTGCTCGACTTGTTTGATTACATATTACTTTCTCGCCTTTGTCTTCAACTTGAAACCAATCTCTTTTTCTTCCAAATCTCAACCATAGGTTGTTTCCAAATTAATTTGCAACCCATTTCAGTTCTTTGTCTTTGTTCTTTTTTTCATTTTGTTCTTTTCAAGTGTTTCTTTTCCTTTGTTTCTTTGTTGTCCGAATTTTTGTTACCAAATTTCAGCTTGGTTTCCTCTTTTGTTTCTTTGAACTTCTTGTTGTCTTCCCATTGTGTGGCTGGATTTTTATTTTTAGCATATTTGTTTTCTTCTTCAACTCGGTTTGTAGTTTCACTGGAGTCTTTCTCTTTTTCTCTTCAATTGTGCAACTAGCCAAAATTGAATGTCAAAGGCAAAAGATGGAATGCATGCAAATTGCTTTTCTTTTGTTTTGACCTGCATTGGTTTTGTCCTTTCTTGCTTCTTTGTTTGTTTGTGGCTTTAGAAGTCTTCAGCTCCAAAATGTAGCACGGGTGCAATTGACTTTGTCTTGTGTTGTGGCCGAGCAGGGCTGAAGCAATTCAAGTGCTGCACAACGACTAAGTGCTGCAGAGTTTCTTTGCTTCATCTGAAAACATTTTAAGCATCAATACTATGGGCACAAAGAAACCTTGAAGCTTTTGCTAAGAAAGATAATATTTTGCTTTATTTGTTAAATTTTTCCTACAAAGCTCCAATCTATCCATCAATAATAAAAACACTTAATATTCATATAAATAAGCATTTTAAACACTTAAACACAAGGAAATTGACCTAATAAATATGCAATTATACATCTTATCAATTTTCGTAGCGAAAATTTCAATATTTGTCCTCGCTTTTCTTGAATTTTGATCGACCAATTTTTCTTCTTCCGGACTTCACGCCCATTCCTTTCTTTTGTGATGTCTTTAGTAGTTTAGTAAGTTTAGCAAAACAACCACCAAATTGGACAAAATCCAATCAAATCAAGATGAAAAACCATTTTCCATTGGTAACAAACGGTTATCCATTAAGCGAAGGAAATTTTATTTAAAAAGCATAAAGATTGGGTTGGGTGGAGAGTTGTTTTTTTTAAACCGTAAACAATAAGTATATTAATATGCACAAAAATACACACTTACCCACCGGCAAGACAAAGCTTTAGTTTTCACACCAAGAGTAATGAAAACTAACTAAAGTACAACAAACATACAAACATCACCTAACTAAACTAGTTAAGTCACTAAACCCGAACCTATTGACCTTCACAGAGCACATAAACGACATGTAAAGATGCCCGGTAAAAATAGATGCATCCGTGACATTCTTTACGCTACTTTTCCATCGAATACTCCACCATCAAAGGTCGGACCAACCTCCCAACAGGAGGATAAAACCCCAAATAAATAGGGACCACACCATGGTGGTTACTAAACTATTACCGTACATGCTAAATAGGTGAAATTACTACCATACATGTTGAATAAGCGTAAACTACTACCGCATACATTAAATAGGCACGAAAAACAGAGTTGTTGGTAGAGTGGTTGAACGCCAATTCTGCATTTTACATTTGAGAGAAGTAGACAATTCACGGAGAAGGAAACAAAAGACAAAACAACGCCAAGTTCCTCAAGTTTTTCGTCACATCCTTTATGGGTTTTGTTGTTTCTTGTTTTTCTTTAGTTTAGTTTAGTAATTTTAGCAATTTAATTTCTTGTATTTTGTTATGAAATATTTGGTTATATTTTATTTTAATTAACAATTAATTTATAGCTTTTATATTTATTGAATATTGTTTATGTTAATTTTAAGAATTAATTTCAATTATGTCTACTTTTAATTTTATTGTTAGTGAAAATTTTATAATGTTCTAGTTTTCTTTTGTTCGAGCTTATATCTTAATCATGAATAATTAATTCTTAAGACTTGTTCATGCAATCCATATTTCAATTATGAGCTTAATATCATGCTCTTAATGCTTTTAGGTGATTAATCACCACCTAATTGATTTTTATGCTTGTTTGATACCGTGTGGAGATAACATGCATGTGCTCATGTGATATTAAACCGTGAATTCAATTTAGATGGTAATAATCTAGGTTGTTTATGTGGTTTCGTAGTAGAACTAAGTCATAGCTACTTAGATTCTATCCGGAATTTCCATATTTCTTAATGTATTTAGAAATCTAAATTCACCTAGACCAAGTGTGAGTTGATTTTAATCTAAATAGGATTATTAGACTAATGTCGGCTATTAATTTACATTAGGAAATTTCACCATCATAATTTGGAAATTAAATTACTTGTACGATAAGTCAAGAGAGTTAATTAGGATTGATTAAGTGAAATCGAAGGCTTTAACATCTTAATTGATTTGGTAAATTTTTAGTGTTTTTCGTTGTTATAAATTTTTCCTTCTTTATTATTTTGTTTAAATCACAATACAACACTTTGATTGGTTAGCTTGTTCTTGAATTAATCAAGTTGGTAAGGAATTATTTAAATTTGTTTCAATCCTCGTGGGAATGATACTCTACTTATCTCTAGATTAAATTTGTTGATATTGTACACTTGCAATTCACCAGCAGTTTAGAAGGGGAAGAAGAAATGAAATCGATGGCACAAGGAATACTATGTTACCGTGAGAAGAAAGCTATTGTGCAAATTTCGTGGACTAGGAAAAAGATTTTTGGATGCGAAGATTACGAGGCAAGTGAAGTTAAATTGATTTTACTGAATTATTATCTTTTTGAGGCATTGTAATGGCGCATTGTCCACTCACTATTTTAATATTTGAATCCACAACTCATTTTGGTTCTGTCTGGCCCAAAAGTTGGGCAATATTTAGAGTTTTGAATCTGAAAATTTGTTGCATAGTATTTGTAAAAGAACTAAGGATGTAGTTTTTTCCATTGATGCGAGGAACTGTATGGACGATGCGAGAGATCAATCGAGATAATTGTGGTTTACTTACTATAGTTAGCTATAAGCAAATATACAAACGAGGAAGAGGAAGGAGAAAGTATGGAGAGCTTTTTGATTTTAACATGTGTTATCATTGTGTACCAATTATGTTAGGCCTGTAGCTTGTATTGTTTGATTTTGTGCCCAAGATGGAGAAGGTTTAGGTTTAGGGTGACTAAATTCCCAAGATTTTGTGCCCAATTATGTTTGGCTTGTAGTTCAAAGAAATATACTTTCAGACAAGCCTAGGGTGATGAAATTCCCAGTTAACTTTCACGCTGAGACTGGGGAAATGGAGACCAAGGCCCTCCTCCTGATCATGTAACTGAACCAGAGGGAAATGAGGAGGCACCTGCTTCACCAGGTCATTTTTCAGATGGAGAGAATGAACTACAGTGACAGTAACCTTGCCTAATGCCTGATTTTGAGTTTTAAGCAGGAAAAGCTCTCGTGTAGGTGACTTGTTTGCCATCAACTGTTTCTGTTTGCTCTTTATGTGAATCTTCAGTGAAATGATTGCTGAAGGATACATGATTCCTGTTACTTTTCGTTTGAGCTGATAACTATTCATTGTTTTTTTTTGAAAACAACTATTCATTGTTAATGTGCTCACTAATTCTCTTTAGAACTTTGTATTGACACTGGAGAAACAATTTTTGGCTATAGGCTCCTGCCTTCAGTTTTGCAAGCCAGTAGTTAGCTTAGAATGAACATCTTTTAGCAGCTGTATTGACGGGTGTTTTTGAAGCTGTCTTCATCAGAAATATCTTCTGAACTACATGTAGCAGTATGGCGCACATTAGTCGGTTTTTCTAATTGGTAGTTGCAACGTTTTGTATTAACATTTTAGGAAATGAAATCCCATACAACCATCATATTAATATCCCAAACGCATTGGCTTGAGGCTTTGGTGAAACGTTTGGAAATAGGCCCTCAAGCGTGCAAGGGTGATGAAAGTGGATTCTCACTTCCATTTACGTTCAACGATTAGATAAAAATGATCAACCATTCACAATACACATGCTAAATCAGACATTCAATTGATTAGTCTGAAATTTCTTACAAATCAAACAGTTAGTGGATTGAGTTTATATTTTCTAGCAAATGACAAAATGGAGATACAAAACCACCAACCGTCTTGAGAGTTGGCAAGATAAGAGCACAAAATAGGCAACCTCAGAGTAAGTCTTGGTCTCCGGCACCCAAGGCCCAGCTTCCTTTAGGTCAAATCGGGCACATAATAGGCAAATAGAAAAATCAAACATAATTTCAAATCTGATATGATCATGCTATTCTCTCCTGTCGAGCTACTTCCAATTCTTAGAAAAGGATAGTCATCAGATTGCAGTGTCTCAGTTGCCATTTCTACCTCTCTTCTTGGCAGGATTCTTTGCTGATTGTCTTGCATTATCCAGGATCAAGTCTTTCCCTTTATCTGAAGGCCATGCAAAAATTAAGTTTCAAACTTAGCATAACTTGATTATGTGAAACATATTCATTGGCTTCAAGAAGATTTTACCTTTTGAAGTTTTTGTTGTGCATATGCCGCCTTTTGGTTCTCACAGGGTTTTATCAGAAATCTGCCGTGAGTAAATTAATTATTGAAAAGACCAAATCATCTATTTGATTAGGCCTAGCAGAAAAAATAATGTGCTTACCTTCACTGCAGAATTACTCCCTGGATTAACCTCACCATCATGTTTTCCATCATCATCCAAAATACTATGCATGAGCTTAAGCCTCCATTCTTCTCAGTAACTTTTCAGATCGAGCACGTCTCCATTAAGAAATAAAGAGTATCCTTTCTAAATTATCAGTAAGAGCAAACAAATAAAGAAATTAGTCAGTCGTAGTTATCAATGAATAGACAAGGAAACTCTGTAGATGCAAGAAACAAGCCCAACTCAAAAGGCATCACAAAGAACAGAAACAAATCTTGTCCTATTTAAGAACTCCACAAGAGTGAAACAGCCTGAATTTAAACACAAAGCAGAGGGGAAAAGTGCATGTGGCAGGCCAAGTATATACTTTAAGATTACCTTGGACTTTAGATGAGCCTTCAAACTTTCCAGCGTCAAACAGACAATCTTAGGGCATAGTCTACACTTGAAAACTGATTTACGTTTCACCAAACCAACCTGATGAGTCAAGGTTAACTTGTTTGCAGAGCTATCCTCACTCTCATATCCTACAGAGAGGACAAAAACCGTAAGGGCTAATTCTTACAGAAACTATGAATTTAAATAAAACTACCAATTCTGAATCAACAATTATGGAAAAACTATCTTAGCTCTCAACACCAGAACTCGTTTACATGATATACAACAATCTTATTAACCCATCATAAGTAAGCCTTTAAGAAATTTCATTTTCTTTCACCATTTAAGCAATGAATCAAAACAAAAATTTTCCTTTAAGCCAAAGAGTTCAGACTGAAAAGCTAGTAGCGCTATTGTATGCCTGTCATACATGTTAAATGGCTCAGTTGCTCACATTCATCGAATAGTCAGATACTAACATCTATAAATTGTGGTTTGTTTCGTTGCCCAAGACCAACTAATTCACTGTAATGAAAATTCATCTAGCACACAAAATACAAAATTAGAATTACAAACAGCAAAAAAAAAGCCTCTACAAGAGGAAAAAAAATAATAACCTGAAGAAGAAGAGCTGACAGCTTCATTCTCTCTTACTTCTGGAACTCTGTCCCCATTATCGTTTTCATCATCCTCTTCTTCTGATTCCTCTGTGGCATCTGCGACCAATTCAAAATCAGAGGAAGATGAAGAAGATTGAGAGGGAGCAACTCTAACACCATGTTCAAGCTTGTAAAATCGCCTCTTTATCATTTCTTTTGCCTTCGTTCAATCCAACTGCACTACGAAACGGTACCGATGCAAACAATCAACAAATTCAAATCCTAAGCTCCTCCTCGTCTAAAAATGAAGACTTTTAACATTATACAAAAATTGACATTCTGGGTTGTAAAAATTTGATCTTTGAGGAATGATTAAGTTGATCAAACAGTCCTAATCGAGCCTCAGCCATGGTTTAGGCGCGGTGGCGGGGATGGGGACGACGGGATAAAGAGGGGTGAGTTGCAGTTTAGGTGTGGCGGGAGGGAGGGGAACAGCGGGACGGGGCGGGACTTTGATGGGTTAGGGCGGAACGGAGTGGCGGCATGATGGGTTAGGTGGAACGGACCGGACCGGCGGCGACTTTCGGCTAGAATTACTGGGGATTAGGGGCGAACCACGTAGCGACGGGGACGATGCAGCGCACGAGTTTTATTATCTTTCTTGGTTTTTTTTTTCAAACGCTAATGTATTAAAAAGCGCGCAAAGCGGATATGCATGTGAGGGTTAAATTGCATAGCCGCATGAAGATAAAGCACCCACAAAGTGGGCAGAACACCCGACAACGCGAAAAGGCCACAAAGCGGTAAAATCACTGATAAATGACAAGAATCGACGAAAATTTAAAAATACAAAAGTCCTAAGTTATCGGACACTAAGATTATACAAAGCGGATGCTACTCATCCCAAATGGCCCACCACTAAAGGCCGTTGGTAATGAAATTGAAAATTAATCCCTAACTATCACCTAACCCAAACCGTGGAAGCCAACTTGACACTGACAGCCCAATGACGCTCGGATGTTGAACCAAGAAGACCTAAAAAAAAAGAGTCTATGAACACTAAAAACTGTTATAAATTTTTGAAAATTTCTTATGGCGAATAACGAATAAATGGCATCGCTTGCAGAATAGTAAAATTGAGAGAAAAACGCTTTGGCTCAATTTTTCGGTTTGTTGTTGGTTAAAATAGAACATGCACGATGCACGCAGTTTTAATTTAACCAAAAAAAAAGGATAAAATTAAAAAAACTAAAAGATTGCACTAATAAAATATTTGAGATTATTTTTCTATCTTTTAAATGTGAAAAATAAAAAAACATTTATAATATATGAAGGAATATTAGATGTTTAAGCAAATTAACATATGAAAAATATAATATTATTAGGTATTTTCAAAAACTTAATTAACTTGAATGAAAATCACCCGTGTGCACAGCACATACGTAATTTCTAGTTAATGAAAAGGTTTGAGGATAAGTTTATCTGTGTATCATGTTTGTTTTTCAATATCATCATTTTTCATTGCGTTTTCGCAAATCAAAGGACAAAATGTTAAAGTTTTGGCCGACAAGAAGGTTTTTTCGTAGTTTCTCCTAACAATAGAATTCTTTGCTGATTTTGCCAAATTTGGAAAATGTTAATGTAATAGAAGAATCACACTTTTAATTCCCGATATTTTATCTAATATCACTTTTAGTCCTTAATATTTTAAATTTAACACATTTAGTCCTCAAATTTTCATATTTTTATGAATTTGGTATAATTATGGCTATTAAAGTAAGAAATGACAAAATTTGCCATCAAATTTTTTGATTTACAAATTTAGAAAATTTCATTCTTTTTCTTTTACTTTTCATTCAAACCCTTCATTGTTTAATTAATTTATCTCACAAACCTTTAATATTTGAACATTAAAAGATTTTGAATAGAAAAATAAAAGAACTAATTAAATTTGTGAAATAAAAATTTTGATAAAAATTATGACTAAAAGAATATAATTTTCAAAATTTGTAAATTAAAAATTTGATAGCAAATTTTATAACAAATTTGTCATTTCCTACTTTAATAGCCATCAATTATACCAAATTCATCAAAATATGAAAGTATGAGGACTAAATGTTTTAAATTTAAAATATTAAGGATTAAAAATGATATTGAATAAAAATTAGAAACTAAAAGTGTGATTCTCCTAATGTAATTTACATTTTGTTGTTTTTCCCAAGAACTTGTCCTATAGGAGAAATGTAGCCCATTTTGGACAAGATAATAGTCACAATCAAAGTATGGGTTATGTTGAAATTTTCGACTCAAACTAATTTTTGGAAACTTTTCAGATAAAAAAAAACTAGTTTTTGTGGATTGATTGGTCCCATGAGTAACTCCTAATATGGTGAAGTTTGAGGTTTTAAATCCATTTGTGTTGAGCCATAATTTTGGTTAAATGAACATATTTAATTTGAGTTAGAGTTATTTTCTATCATACTCTTGTTTTTTTTTTTTTTAGGACGGAGGGAGTAATAGAAAATATATGGTCATTTGATTAGAAAATTGAAACTTATATTACAATAGGAATAGTGAATAACATTACCGATTAATTAATACTGTTCTATGTCTAATGAAACAGATTCGCTTGGGCTCGCATATGACTCTTCAAAGTTGCTATGAGTGCTTGTTTGCTCTAGCTCCACAGGTTCATCTGGAGGATAAAATGAGGTTTTGGAGGCAATTGAATACCTTCCGAATCACCTTGTAGCATGCCCAAAACTTCTCTCATTGAAGGCCGATCATTTGGGGTCATTTGTATGCACCACACGGCAATCAAAATCAGTTTTCTGGCAATTCCTCGTTCTTCTTCAGTTAAATGATCTCCAATTTCTACATCTGCTCCTTGATGAAAGTGATCGTATATCCACGAGGGGGAGTATATTTGACTCTGATGCTCTGCATTTGCCTTCAAATTCCTTCTCCTTCCAGCCATCTCCATTAGTAACATTCCGAAGCTATAAACACCAGCCTTGTACGAAACATCCCCAATCCTTTTGTAGAACAATTCTGGAGCCATGTATCCTAGTGTTCCTCGCACAGCTGTCATAGTTACAACATTATTTTTTACAGGACGTAGTTTAGCAAGTCCAAAATCTGAAACCTTGGGTACAAAATTTTCATCAAGCAGGATATTATGTGGTTTAATGTCAAAATGCAAGATTTGCATATTGCAGCCTTGATGTAAATATTCTATCCCCCGTGCCACTCCCACGGCGATCTCTTGTATATTACTCCAGTTCAATTTGGAATCATTGGGACACTCTGCAAATATGAACTTATCCAGAGAACCATTGGGCATGTAATCATAAACTAAGGCATTCTTTGAGGCTGTGGCACAAAATCCCACTAAACGAACCACATTAAGATGGTGAATTCTTCCAAGAGTTGCAACTTCATTGATGAAATCTTGGCCATTAGGTTTCGATTTAGTCAGCATTTTGACAGCCACAAATTGGCCACTGCGCAATTTTCCTTTGTACACAGAACCATAACCTCCTTCGCCTAACTTTTCCTTGAAATTATTGGTCATCTTCTTAATTTGTTTATAGGAGTACCTGATTGGAACCATGTTGTTGCGACTTTGGAGAAATTCTTCAATTGTATCATATATTGACAAGTGTCTTCGTCGGCATTTGTAGATGAGAAATGCGAAGAAGAGTATATAGCCAACTATTGTCCTTGCTCCAATGATCATTCTGGAATTGACTCAAAGTGATATGAATTCAACAAGCATTGACGAGACTTGAGCCCAAGCATGACAACAATAGCAAGGTCTCGAGAACAAGCTTGATCCACTTCAAGGTCTTGGTGGACCAATGACAAGAGCTAGAACAAAGAAAATGAAGGAAGACTTGAATGGACTCATCCAAACGGCCCAAAAGGAAGGGAGAAGACCAAGATTAACAAGAACATGTTTATTAATGTACTAAGTGTAATTGGGTCTTGTTAATGGGTTTGGCTTTACTACTATTTTCCTTTAGAACTACTTAGGATCATTGGGTTTAGTTTTAATTATATGGTAAATTGAGTCATGTAGCACAAAGAGTCATGTAGCCCATTTGGCCCTAAAAGAAACCCTAGCTTGTGCAACCCTAATTTGTAAACCCTAGCTTGTATCCATATAGTGGCCGTCGCCATCTTGAAGGGCAGATTTTGATGAATGAAAATTTGGTTCTTGACATTACAAGCTTGAGAGAATTGCTCTCTAGTTTCAGAATTACTTGCAAATTACACAAATTCGAATTTGTGTGTTTGTTGTTCTTGATTTCCTAGATTTGTTCCCTAGGAAATTCGGATTCCATCCATCCATTGATTCCAAGGTTTCTAGGTACAAGTTATCTAGGGGTTGAGGAGCTATTCCACCTTCAAGGAACATACCATCTCCAAAGAAAGAATTCAGTTGGGTTGATCCAAGGAAGAACTTGTGTAGTGAGTTTTGGAACAAGTTATCCAAGGGTTCACGCCGCTTTTGGTATCAGAGCCTTGGTTCCCAAGTCGTTCATATCTTTTCTTTTACCAACAAAAAAAAAAATCATCATCATTGGTATGTTCTTTATCTCCTCAATCTTCTTGTTGTTTTGAATATCATCATCATTGGTATGTTCTTGTATTGATGAAGCAAATTGTTCTTGTATTGATGTGTTGGTTTCGCTTGCTTCCATCTTAGACAAATCCGCACTTTGCTTATCCAATTGTTGTTATGCCTTGCTGAAATTCTGTTCTTATTCATGTGTTGGTTTCGCTTTTGTTTTGATAAATCCATATCTTTGCTCTCTTGATAAATCCATACCTTTACGGCCTTACCTCTGTTATTTCCATATATTATTGCTGTTATGCCTTGCTGAAGTTGAAAAAAAAAAAAAAAAGAGATAACAAAAGAAAAGAGAAAAGAGAGAAGAAGAAAATTAATGGAATTTTTGCGACTTGAGTAGAAAACTTGAGGCGGACAGTAGGTGGTCTTAGCGTCATTTTTTGACCCCCAAAGTCCCAACGGACCGCCTTTGGCCGTCTGCTTGTAGATCTCTCCGAGAGCTTCGATTTGAGTACTTACGGAGCAAAATCCGACATCGGAGTAGAAAGTTATGACCTTTTGAAGTTACCATGCCAAAAATGCTTTTCTGATTTCGGAAAAAACAGATTTGCATTTTCTGATTGTACTTTGGATTGTTTGCAGTTTGTGATTAGCCTTATACTTATCCATATACATCCTTTTCACCACATTTTGAACCCAGAAACATTCTTGACTAATTCCAGAATTTGGAAGGGCTGAGACCGACCGCTAATGCAAGCTACTTTGTCCAAATTTCCTTTCTTCAGGTGTCTTGAATTGTGATCCAAAATTCTGAAATTATTGTGATCCAAAATTCTGAAATTTTGTGTGTTTCACTGATTTTTCGTGTAGATTCTGATTTTGCAATCAGTTTGTCCTAATTCCTTACCAAAAATCGAATTCTTGTGTTTTGGTACTGTTTTCATTGTATTCCCTAGATTCATTCTAATCTCATTGTCCACTTACATTACCTTGTTGTAAATTCCTTTGTGTAATATTGAGTTGTGGTCCGAAAATTCTGAAATTTTGTGTGTCTCACAGATTTTTCGTGTACATTCTGTTTTTGCATTCAGTTTGTACAAATTCCTTACCAAAAAATTGAATTCTTGTATTTTTGGTACTGTTTTCATTGACTTTGGTACTGCTTTCATTGGTTCCTTAGAATTCATTCTAATCTCATTGTCCAGCTGCATCAACTTGTTGTAAATTCCTTTGTGTAACATTGTTTGAGTAAGAATAGAAACGGAAGAGCAAATTGAGTGGTGTGAATCCGTCCCTTCACTTATACAAACCCGAGAGTACTCAAACACTTGGTGAGTGAATTTGGGAAATTGGGAAGGGAAGTGAGGACTTATAAACTGTTTTATTTTCTTTGCTAACCTTTACAGCTATAATGGAGAGACAACCGCCACCACCACCGGGTTCTAAGGAATCCTATGAGGAGATGTTAGCAAAATTTTACACTTTGGTTTCAGGTTTGCAACAGGAAGTCAAGGAGCTCAAAGCTGAGAGAGCCGAATCCTCTCGATCTACAAAGACCACATATGGCCATGATAATGATGATGAAGCCTTCGAAGCATTTCAGGGAAGTCAATACCGTACTCCTAGAATTGATTCCAATTTAGGATGTATTAAAATGAAAATTCCTCAATTTTTTGGTAAGCAAGATCCTGCTTTCTTTGAATGGTCCGATAAAATTGAAAGTATTTTTACAAAGGCACAACTATTCAGAGGAAAAGAAGGTCAAGCTAGTCGTGGTTGAATTTATGGATACGCTCAGAATCGGTGGACTAAAATTCAGCCGAAAGGAGGCGTGATGAAGAAGGGCCTATTCGCACTTGGGATGAATTAAAGAAGCTCATGAAAAGCGATTTGTTCCACACCAATACTACAGGAGATGTTCAACAAGTTACAAAAGATCACCCAAGGAAATAGGATCGTGGAGGATTATTACCAAGAGTTGAGACTACGATGCTTCGAGTCAACATTCAAGAAGACAGTGAAGCTACTATGGCTCGATTCCTAGGAGGACTAAGGAAGGATATTGCCCACATTGTAGAGATGCAAGAGTATGAAGATCTCAATGAGATGTATCACAAGGCAATGAAAGCTGAGAGGGAGTACCCAACCTTTTCAACCCCACAGAATTCAAACACCTTGAAGTCTACATGGCCTAAGAAGGATTTAAACATCGACTTCAAAAAGGCCGCAACTCCCAGTACCTCAAACACTACTCCAACCGTGGTTCCAAACACTCAGAAATCAAGTGAAGTGAGAAAACCAACCAGGAGGTTACGTGCTTCAAGTGCCAAGGCAAGGGACACTATGCACAGAGTGCCCTAATGCTCGAATTATGGTTGTCAGAGATGATGGCATGATCGAAAGTGAGAGTGAACATGAAAGTGACCATGATGATATGCCAGCTCTTGTAGAAAATGGTGAATCTGATGAAGATGTTTTTGGCCCTGATGAAGGACCATCTTTGGTGATTATGAGATCTTTAAATGTTCAGATTAAAGAGGAGGACGATGTTCAACGCCAGAATATCTTCCACACTAAATGCACCATCAATGAGAAGGTATGTATACTTGTTATTGACAGTGGCAGTTGTACTAACATTGCTTCAACCTTGCTTGTAGATAAACTGAGATTGCCCACACGTCGGCATCCAAATCCATACCGGTTACAATGGTTCAATGAGACTGGAGAAGTGGGAGTCACAAAACAGGTCTTAGTAAATTTTTCAGTCAACAAATACAAAGATGAAGCCTTGTGTGATGTGGCTCCTATGCAAGCTGGTCACCTATTGCTTGGTAGACCTTGGCAATTTGACAGGGATGCTTCCCACAGTGGACGAAGTAATAGGTACACTTTCTTTGTTCATGGTAGAAAAACTACTTTACTGCCTTTGTCGCCTACTCAAGTTTTTGAATCTCAATTGCATTTAAAGGGCGAATTTGAACAAATGATGAAATTGAATTCTGCACTACCCGTGAGAAAAGAAGGAAAATTTGAGAATTCTACGCCTAAGAAAATTGAGTTAAATGAAGTAGAACATATTGAGAGGAGGAAAGTGAGTCAAGTAAATAAGAAGCAACCGAATTTTTATGCAAATGTCCGACATGTTGATAATTGTCTGCATACTAATCGTGTTTTGTTTCTTCTTATTTGTTGTGAATCTAATGTTCTATTTAGTGCTGACTTGCCATCCAACCTACCGGTTGAGATTTCTAACATATTGCAGGAATTCCAAGATGTATTTCGACGAGTTGCCCACGGATTGCCACCCAAAAAGGGGAATTGAACATCAAATTGATTTCATACCGCACAACGTACTCAAATCGACCGCATATCGGTCCAACTCAAGAGACCAAAGAGCTACAACGGCAAGTTGAAGATCTTTTAGTTCGTGGTCGTAAGAGAATCTTTGAGTCCATGTGCGCCTCGTCATTCTTGTGCCTAAGAAAATCGGTGAATGGCGATGTGTACCGATTGTCGTCGTTAATAAAATCACCATTAAGTATAGGCACCCAATTCCACGTTTAGATGATATGTTGGATGAGTTGCATGGTTCAAAGGTGTACACCAAAATTGACTTAAAATCTGGATACCACCAAATTCGAATTAGAGAGGGTGATGAATGGAAGACAGCTTTTAAGACCAAGTTCGGTTTGTATGAGTGGCTTGTTATGCCTTTTGGTTTGACAAATGCTCCTAGTACCTTCATGCCTTATGAATCATGTCCTGCGTCTTTTATCAATAAATTTGTTGTGGTATACTTTGATGACATATTGGTGTATAGCAAAGACATTAATGGGCATCGAGCATTTGAAACTTGTTTTGATGACTTTGCGAAAAGAAATACTTTTTGCTAATTTAGCTAAGTGTTCATTCTGTGTAGAGGAGGTTGTTTTTCTTGGTTTTGTTGTTAGTGCACAGGGAATTAAAGTTGATGAGCAAAAAGTGGAGGCCATTCGGTCTTGGCCAATTCCTACTTCGGCATCTGAGGTTCGAAGTTTTCACGGCCTTACAAGCTTCTATAGGAGGTTTGTGAAGGATTTTTCCACAAAGGCCGCACCCCTGAATGAGTTAGTTAAGAAAGATGTAAAATTTGAATGGGGTGAAAAGCAGCAAGAGGCGTTTGATTTACTTAAGCATGAGTTAACACATTCGCCTGTTTTAGCATTACCTAACTTTGATCTAATGTTTGAAATTGAGTGTGATGCTTCCGGGATAGGTATTGGAGCAGTGCTTCAACAAGAGGGGCGCCCGATTGCGTACTTTAGTGAGAAGCTAAGTGGAGCAGCCTTGAACTATCCTACATATGATAAAGAGATGTATGCGGTGGTAAGGGCTCTAGAGACTTGGCAGCATTATCTTTATCCCAAGGAGTTCATCATCCATACCGATCATGAATCCCTCAAGCACCTGAAGGGACAAGTTAACTTAGGTAAGCGTCATGCTAAATGGGTTTCTTTTATTGACACTTTTCCCTATGTTATCAAATATAAGAAAGGCAAAGACAATGTTGTTGCTGATGCCTTGTCTAGAAGGTTTGCACTTCTTACTACTTTAGGCACTAAGATTTTGGGTTTTGAATTGTTGAAGGAATTATATGCAACTGACCCTGAGTTCTCTAGTGTCTATTTTGCTTGTGAACATGGTGCTTTCAACAAATTTTTCCGATTTGAAGGTTTCTTGTTCAAAGAAAACAGGTTGTGTGTTCCGAAGAGTTCCATACGTGAATCGTTGGTTCGCGAAGCTCATAGCGGCGGTTTAATGGGACATTTTGGTGTCTTAAAGACTTACGAGATTCTGCGTGAGCACTTCTATTGGCCTAAGATGAAAGTGGAAGTTGAAAGAATTTGTGCTAATTGTGTTGCCTGCAGGCAAGCTAAGTCTACAGTCAAGCCACACGGATTGTATCATCCATTACCGGTTCCGACTTCACCTTGGACGGAAATTTCCATGGATTTTATCCTTGGACTTCCAAGAAGTCAGCGAGGTAATGACTCTATTTTTGTGGTTGTTGATCGGTTTTCTAAGATGTCGCATTTCATACCTTGCAGGAAATCTGATGACGCAAAGCATGTCGCTGATTTGTTCTTTAAGGAGATAGTTCGACTACATGGAATACCGAGGAGCATTGTCAGTGATCGTGATGTAAAGTTCCTTAGTTATTTTTGGAAGACTTTATGGGGTAAGTTAGGGACTAAATTGTTGTTTTCTACCACGAGTCATCCACAAACGGATGGCCAAACTGAGGTAACTAATCGGATCCTAGGGACTTTACTTCCAGCCATTGTGCAAAAGAATCTTAAAAATTGGGAGGAATGTTTACCTATTTGTGAGTTTGCTTACAATAGAACTCTTCACACTGCTACTAACCATTCTCCCTTTGAAGTTGTGTATGGCTTTAATCCTTTGACACCTTTAGATCTTTCACCTTTGCCAATCAAGGAGCAGCTTAATTTAGATGGTAAGCGCAAGGCTGACTTTGTCCAGAAGTTACATGAGCAGGTTCGGCTGAATATTGAGAAGAGGAATGAATCCTATGCTCGAAATGCAAACAAGGGTCGAAAGAAAGTCACTTTTGAACCAGGAGATTGGGTGTGGGTTCATATGCGCATGAAAGGTTTCAGACAAAGATCGACAAAATTGCATCCACGTGAAGATGGACCTTTCCAAGTTGTCGCGAAAATCAATGACAACGCTTACAAGATCGACCTTCCCGTAAGTACAATGTAAGTACTACATTCAATGTTGCCGATTTGTCTCCTTTGACATTACAGACATGATGATCCGGATTCGAGGACTAATCCTCTTGAAGAATGGACCGATATGAATTCAACAAGCATTGACGACTTCGAGCCCAAGCATGACGACAATAGCAAGGTCTCGAGAACAAGCTTGGATCCACTTCAAGGTCTTGGTGGACCAATGACAAGGGCTAGAACAAAGAAAATGAAGGAAGCCTTGAATGGACTCATCCAAACGGCCCAAAAGGAAGGGGAGAAGACCAAGATTGACAAGACCATATTTATTAATGTACTAAGTGTAATTGGGTCTTGTTAATGGGTTTGGCTTTACTACTATTTTCCTTTAGAACTACTTAGGATCATTGGGTTTAGTTTTAATTATATGGTAAATTGAGTCATGTAGCCCAAAGAGTCATGTAGCCCATTTGGCCCTAAAAGAAACCCTAACTTGTGCAACCCTAATTTGTAAACCCTAGCTTGTATCCATATAGTGGCCGTCGGCCATCTTGAAGGGCAGATTTTGATGAATGAAAATTTGGTTCTTGACATTACAAACTTGAGAGAATTGCTCTCTAGTTTCTGTAATTACTTGCAAATTACACAAATTCGGAATTTGTGTGTTTGTTGTTCTTGATTTCCTAGATTTGTTCCCTAGGAAATTCGGATTCCATCCATCCATTGATTCCAAGGTTTCTAGGTACAGGTTATCTAGGGGTTGAGGAGCTATTCCACCTTCAAGGAACATACCATCTCCAAGGAAAGATTTCAGTTGGGTTGATCCAAGGGGAAGAACTTGTGTAGTGAGTTTTGGAACAAGTTATCCAAGGGTTCACGCCACAAAGGAAAAAGCATTATAAGCAATAATGAATTCAACTGTTAACATGTATTTATCATTCATTGCTAAGCAAAAATTGAAACCTTACATGATAGTAAAAATGGATTTGCATATTATACCACAGGTTCGTCACTGTCATAGAAAAAATATCGTCATTAGCAGATTAGATTTTAAGTATTAGTTGTACTATTTAAATTAAATTGAAGCATAAACTATGTGGAAGTAGGTACATAAACAAGAAAATAGCAAAAGATTAAACTTTGGTTTCCTATTTAAATATAAGGATGGCACAAACAAAAACAAAAAAAGGGAAAAGGAAAAGTGTTGATCTAAATGGAAAATCACACTTTGGTTCAGTTATATTTAGCTCAGTAATTAGCAAACTTCTTTAAGTTTACAGTACTGACACTTTTAGTCTCCTAAATTTGTTTTTGTGGCAAACAATAACTTTTATGAGAATTTACAGGTTACAATTGATTTCATAAGTAGTCGAACTCATTACTATTTCTTATTCCAAAAAAAGAATTATTTTCATAAAATCTTGCTTTTGGTCGCCATTGTTTGTGATAAGGGATAAATTTAATCCCAAAATTATAATTTGACATTTTTATTCCTAACTTTTTCCTATGACCTTCGATTATCAACAAAGTCAACTATGTTCATTATGATTCAATTAAAGGACTTTAGTCCCTTAAAAGAAAAATTAAAGGACTGAAAATGTCAAACTATAAACTTTAGGGACTGTCTTTTATCTCAAACATTGAAAACCAAAAATGATATATTACAAAATATGATTTATATTTTGAAATTAAAAATTAGTAAATGACCATTGACTTCATATAAAGTCAACTACGACCTTTTTAAATTAAGGTAAAAAGTCCTAATTTTGTGAAAACATTCTCCTCAGAACGAAATAAAAACCAAAACAATTGTTTATTGTATTTTAAAGTTTAAAATTTCCACTAAAATTCTCCTCACATTGTCTTAAAAATAATTTCTCTCTAGCACATCTGTTTTTTCCTCCTACACATTTTTTTAACAAAAATTCTTATCAAAATTTTCATAATTTCTAATAAAAATTTCTCAATTAAATAACAACCAAGTTTGTTTAAACTAAACATAAGGGACAAAAGTACAATTTTCATAATTGCTATTAGGGTTAGTGGGGCCAGAATTAAAATTAAAGTTCTTAATTTTTTTTCAGAACCAGTGCACAATGTTAACTTTAGCAAGAAGCAGTGCATTTACCTTTACAACATACATTAAATAAATAAATATTAAAAACTAAAATTTATTTTTCTAATATTTCTTCACCAACTTGGGAATTTAATTTTAATTCATTAATCGGTCAAAATCAGGCCAAGACACATATAATTCTGGTGCTTGCTTGTCTTAAAAACATCAGTTTGAAAAAGAAATGATTGCTTCTTATTTAGCTAAACTATTTTAGTATTAATGACCAAATCAAACTAGAGTTTTCAATTGAGGACAAATGTTATTTACATTTTTATTTATCTCTATTATGTCTTTTATTTATTGAAGAAGATTTTTAATTCAATTAATGTGGATTGTTTAATTTTAACCCAATTCATACATGACTTAATCTAATTTGACCAACTTTATATGACCGGTCAGTCTTGATTTAGGAGCGTTTGTTTGGTAGGTTTGGGAAGAGTTTGGAATGAATTGGGGTAAAAATGAGTGTTTGGTTGTGAGTGGTGGGTTTAAGAAAATATGAAAAATATTGGGGTGGGTACGGTGGGTTTGGGAAAGTTTTTGGAGAAGAGCTCAAAACGACGTCGTTTTGAATCAAAACACTGTCAACGTTGATGTGAAGCCACATGTCAGGGGTTGCAAACCCCTAATGGTTTGCAAGCCCATTTTACTTCTTTTTTTAAAACAAATTTTACTAACTTGTAAAAATATTTTTCTACAAATCGACATGCGACTTTGACTATTTTTGAACAAGATATAATTTTGTTAAATATCATATAATGTAAAATAATAATATCTTTATTATAATTTTAATATTAAATTTATTAATATTAATATTAAATTTTAATATTAATAGAAAATCAATTGTATTAGTTACAAAATAATACCAAAACAACATAATTACTATCACTCCATTCTATTCCAAGTTTTTCCTTTTATCAAATCTATTTCATTCCTAAACCTACCGTTTATACAGGCGCCACTTAATGTGTATTAAGTTGTTAGTGACCAAACTTATTAATGTGTATTAAGCTGCACTAGTTATAATAAATAATAAGTTGTACTTTCAAGAATTTACTCAAAGTATTGGGACGTAAGAGGAGTATATATATTTTGAACTTTTCTAATTTATTTTCGATACTTTTATTTTTCTTTTCGTATAAAAATTATCCCGCCGAACAAAAACATTCTCCGATATATGCATAGAGGAAGTAATCATTAGATGCAGTTCCAGGTAGGAAACAAAACTAAAACTAAAAAAATTAAAAATCAGAATAATGGTCCTTTTGATCTTCTGGAATTTTATAGAACATTGGCTGCGTTTCCTGTGGATTCTTGGTTGGGCATATATTGCTTAAAAGCCCACGAAAAAGAAAACATCTTCCTTATTGAGTACCCTTTGTATCCCAAAATATACTTTATTTTCAAAAATCTTGTCAAAAAAGTTCAATTTCAATTGAAATTTTATATTATTTTCATTAATAATATTTATGTTCTTCAGATTAAAAACTAAAAATAAAAATATAAAAATATATATTTAATGAACATTAACTGTGTAATATTCTTCAATTTTTTGTTTCTCTTGAAAGATGGAGGGAGTAGTATTTAGATTTAGTTGAGGATATGAATGATGCACTTACAATATGTGGTGCTGTAGTATGCACTTCCTGCAACTCAAGCTCAAAGCCCATTGCCATTGCGTGATGGATGTCTTGGAAAGAAATATTCCCATTGCCTCTGCTACTAAAATCAAGAGATGGAAACCGCCAATCGATAACTCTGTAGATGGTGCACATATCTTCAATATCAGATGCTACCGTTGTCTTGGCTTTCCTGAACAATACATAACTATAAATGTTTTCAGTACCAGCGTCCGTGTGATCAGAAAATTCATTTCCAGTCAGACAAGGAGAAGTATCTATATATAGAGGAGATTCAACTGCTTTTGTACAACTCAAGAATATAATTATATCATCATCATCATCACCGACATAGTAGTGTACGAAAGAGTAAAGTGGAACAGTGGAGCAATTGTTTTTCTGCACCCCAGGATCCACGACACGAATTGAATACGGGTGGTGGTATGCTCAGTCGCCACTACATAATATTTGCTGGAGTTGGGTCCTAAGTACAGCGCAGTACGATTTTGTTCGCAAGAGAAGTTGAAGAAGTAAGTTGAACTAATGACGATCTCTCCACAAGTGAATCAGGGCCCGACAGGAACATAATCAATTGAAGACGTCTTCGAAGAAAAGATAAAGCATACATCCAAATAACAGCGAAAACAAAAGTAGCAATTGAAAAAGAAAGTTGATCATCTTTGGTATGGCAACAAAGTAGAGATTAGACAACAGCAATCAGGATATCAGCTTCATTGCTTTCTTGTATATATATATATATATAGTTTTAGAGCTAATTTACGCTTCCCATCCATTGAAATAATGCCATACTGAGGTCATTGTGTCTTACTCTATACTTATTTTCTAATTTGCTTTTGCATACTTACCATTTGAGTCCTACCAAGTTGAATTTATATTTCACTCTTTCTCTATGACTTCAGTTTTTGCCAATTGTACACGTTGGAGCACGTGGAGTATTCATTTCCATGCAAAAGTGAAGGCAACATCCTACAATTTTCCAGTCTGACACGTAATGTTCGAGAAGTGAAATTTTTGAAGAAAACAAAATTAAATAACTTTTATTTTATTTTAAAATTTAAACTTTACACTAAAATTCTTTCACATTATTATTAAATAATTTCCCTCTAACACATTATTTTTTTCTCTCGAAACACTTTTTAAATAAAATATTCCCAATAAAACTTTCTCACTTTTAATTAAAAAAATTCAGACAGACTACTATCCAAACATACCCACACTCGCTATTTAGCATTTGACTTTTCTTCATGAATTATGCAGACCAGTGTCTACTGATTGCCAATCTCATTTCTATTTTTGTGGTTCTCTATGAAGGTGAGTAATTTAAATTTGGCAAAATATATTATGTGGTTCCCATTCGTTTCCTTAAAATGAATTCCAACTAAATTGATAATTGGCCCAAAAGTGATCAGAATGAAATAATGGGATATCGGAATTTGATCTCAATGCCTGTTTGGATTGTATGCATAATCTTTATAGTTAATAGGAAAAACCATAAGAGTAAATATATAGAGTTTTTATTGCTCTCTCATCATTTGAAAAGTAGTTGGCTTTCACAAGCCTTTTGTTTTTTTAAGTCCATTTTCAAACAAAAGTTTTATATTTCTAACTAATTAACCTAAAATTTTATACTTTTGACCCATGTTATAAGACTCGGACACCCGGGCCAGCCGACGTAAGAGTCCCTAGACCTATCAGTCACTCAAAAACCCAGTTGGGTTTTTTTTCTTTTTTTTTCTCTTCTCTTCTCTTCTCTTCCCTTCTTTATCTTGTTTCTTCTTTGAAAATATACAATTAATAACTTGAATAGCATTTTATACGAACTTTTTAAATGTTGAAATTATGATCTTATCGAAATTAAAGCCATTAGGATATGTATTTGTTCATTGTTTTTCTTATTATTTTACTTAGGATATGTTTGGAGTGTGATATATTTCAAAAAATTATATTGGAATATGTAAAAATTTTGGTAGATTTTTTTATAGAAAAAGTATTTTAGAGAGAAAAATGAGAGTGGTTTTTAAAATTATGTGAGGAATTTTTTAGGAAAATTTAAATTTTGAAATAAAAATATATTTAGAGTGTGATGTTTTATTTGAAAAAATGGCCCACTTTTTCTATTTACAAATAGAAATACTTTGTCCAAACATACCATTAGATGGCATTTCTATATTAATTTTATGAGTGTGGATTTTGGATTTTAGATTTTATTATACTATTATGACAATATCAATTGTTTGATTGGTTATAAGTTAATATTTTATATTTTCTATATTTTGATATTATTTTTATTTTTATTAATTTTATAATTGGCCCATTATCAGAGGCAATTTGGATTGAAGTTCGGTTCAATGGCCGAGTCTGATAACTATGCTTTTGACTATTACATCACTAAAGTTTTATATTTTTAAAAAATATGAATTAAAATTATAAATTATAAATTTAATAATATATTAAATATGTTTACATTATAATTAGAAAAAATTATACCAAACGCTAAATGGACTTTTTTCTTTTTTGCGGGGAAAAGAGGAGTATTTAACTATACTCAAATGAGTTGCTAACTCCAATATTTTATTAAATTAATTTGAATTAACTGATCAATTTTTATTTTTTTTTAACAAGCCATTAACTGATCAATTGGCTAGCGGTTATTTGCTTTTATTTTTGTTTTTGTTTTAAATTTAATAATTTTAGCCAAAAAAAGAGGAAAATTTGATGGAGTAAACTTAAATAATTGTTACCACTAATAGGTAACTCAGATTAGAATTGTTACAACTAATAGGTAACTCAGATTAGCATTAGGACTAGCTGCAAAGTCTTTAGCCAAGACTACTGTCAAATTGTTTCATTTGGGGAACAATGTTTAGAATGAGTATGCCTTCTGACAAGAAATTTCTCGAATTCTGTACGCGGCTTTGCTTGGAAATAAGTACTCCAATTTGAGCAATTCAGAGAATTTTCAGACAATTTAGTCATGGAGAAAGAGAGTGACATATATTAGTAAACGAGTTAGGACCCAAATCACAAGTAGCAAAAGCAAATTAGACAACCGACATAGTATACCTTTATTTTTGTGGTGCAGAATAGCATGAACTTGATTTGTGAAGCTAAGGACAAGACAATGACCACACTCTATGCCATTTTACTTTTAAAAAATGTATCTTTCTTCCCAATAATATTGAAGCTCAAGAAGAAAGGTGGCGCTTGTTTGGAAATTATACTTTAGCATAGCTATTTCAGTCCTTGTATATGATAACTAATATACCCACTTAACTTGGTGAACTCAAAAGCAAGAGGAAGAAAAGCAATTGAAAGAAGATCAATAGTTCCAATCCAAGGTTATGCCTATATATATATATATATATATATTAGATCATTAGCTCAACACTTGACTATTCAAAATAATTGGGTGAACCTAAAAATAAGAGGAAGAAAAGTAGTTGAAAGATAATCAATGGTTTCAATCCAAAACAATGGTTATGTCTACATACGTAAAGATAATTCACCAGCTCAAATATTTGTGTTTTGAAATGGAAGATATGTTTTGATGAGAAAATAAAGAGATAACCAAATACAAAACTAGATCATACAATAATAATATTACCAGTCTGACTATATTCTATGTTGACGAATTATGAAGAACTAACTCTAGTATTATTGATCACTTTCACAAAGATGGCTTTGTAGATGAATAGACAGGAATAGTACTGGAACCTATAACAGTCAACATATTGTTTTTAAATTCATACTAACCCTAATGATTAAGGTCATTAGTCATCGGAGAAAGTCCGTGAAATATATTTTGATCCTACTATTACTGGGAAGGAAGCAAAATGTTCTACGTATAATTTCAAGATTGATTAATGTTTTTCATATTGTTTATTTATTTACATTTTAACATATATTTTTATATTTTTAAATAATTTTTTATATTTTCAAAATCTTCTATATCACACGTCTCACTTTAAAAATAATAAAGATAAATTTTAAAAGGCAATTTTTTAGTTCTTTAAGCATGTGTATATGCTTGACCTCTTAGCATATGTACATGCAATTTTCCACTTGTTAAAAATAAGTGTAGCCTGACCTTTTAGCATATGTAGACAAATTATGAAGAAGGGATGATTACGAATAGTCAATTTTTTACTTCTTTTCCAACCAAACCAAACGCACTGAACCTAATCATATTCGAGTAGGGGCCGGGATTGACATTGACTTATGCAAGTTGACTGCAAGAGAGTTTCATTGTTTAAGGTGCATAGAGGGCGTGTATAAACAGTAAGTGAAAATATATTTTCACATTTTTTAAAGTAATAATTGTAAAATAGAAAATGTATAAAAATTAAAATATTATTTCAGAAAAGCAAATATGTTTTAAAAACCTATCTATATAGGTCCATAGATTACGTTGAAAAATATTTTTACTTTTTCATATAAATATTATAAAACAGAAATTTTTTAAAATATAAAATTTTAATTTTAAAAATATTGAAATACATTTTAAAACACAATCAATACATAATCTTAGTACTCTCTCTATGAAATTTAGAATTATATTTCAAATAATTAACTTATTAAACTTATAAATAATGACTGTATTTAATTGACGTGAATGTATATACATTTATAATAAAGTTCTCAAGTTAAAATTTAAAACAAGTAAAAGAAAATTTATTTTTTAAAAATAACATTGTGGAAAAGGTGTGTGAATAGTATAAATATGACTCTTTATTTTGAAATAATAAAAGAGAAAATAATAATAGGTGGAAGAAAGTACTTATTTGACTTTTCTTCTGGAATATTTAAACCGTGTTAGATAAGTAGTTGTCATTCCATTTCTATTTGTGTGACCACTTCTTTATTTGACTTGGTCCTTGAAGGCGAGTAATTGAAATTTGAAGAAATTCCTATGAAGATCTCATTGTTATCTTTTCATTTTCTTTGATTAAATTCCGACTAACCCAGAATTGGCCGAAGAGTGATAGAAACCAATAATTTTCTTTTCATTTTTTTTAAGTGCCGGTGTTAGTTGAATTTTGGGTCCTCGTATGGGAGGACGCACTAAGAGTATCACAAACATTTTTATTCTTTGGATTTGAAGTTAGTGGCGTTTCTTGAGCTTATCAGTGAGGCTTTTTAGCTGCGGGGTTTTGGTGTCATAACTTAGGCAAAGGGTCAAGTATGGTGATCGCAACTTAAGGCGCAAAGATAGAAGAGATCGACTACACAATTTCTATGGTCTGTTTCTTCTATTCAATGCTGAGGAGAGTTGTGCAGTAGAGGCCAGATAAATTAGGATTTTTATTTTCTTAGTTAGTTAGTAGTTAGAGATATCGGTCCCATTATATCTCTTGGGTTATCCGATCGTTTGGCGAAATTTTGTAACCAACCCCTACTACGTTTAGATTCATTGTGTTAGGGCAAATCCCATTTAAAGCTCGTCCTTCATGAACCCTATATGTAATGTGTTAATTTGGGTATTCTAACGTTAATATAATCGATTTGTTTTGGGGAAAAAAGAAGCTAAACCTCAAATTGATCAAGAAAAAAGTAAAATAAAAGAATAACGATCATAAAAAATCATGATCATGTATGACCTAAAAAGAGTCCACTTTTGAATAAAAATCTTTTATTACCCTAATTAATAATGATCATGTATGACCTAAAATTAAAAGGATAAAAAGAAAAAATTGTATTAAATTCAAAATGAACTCTTTTTTGAGGACAAATAGACTATAATATTTATGATTGAATGCCATCTATTTTTTCAAAATTGTAATGAATTTTTCTTTTTAGTTTGATAAATTTATGTTCTTTTTTCAGTTGTTTCTCACTTCATAATAGTTGACTTTGAATCAATGGGACTATTAGTTATTTTCTTAAACAACAAAATTCTTTTGAAACTTTCACCAGAAAACAACAAGATTTATTTGATACTTTCACCAAATATCAAGAAAGGTGGATGTAATTAGCTCTAATACTTAATTCGCAGTTGCCGTAACTATCAAACTCATAATTAAGAATTAAAACATTAGACTTTATATTATTGTACTTTACCAAATAAAATAAATATTGTGATAATCACACCAAAACATTCGCATTGATGACCAATGAATTTGGTTAGAATTTTATGGTGTCTTTTGTAAATATGACTTACTATTTTACATACATTAATTTCCGAAATATTGTTTCCATTGTAAAAATTTATAAGAGCAATTTAGACTTATACTATCTCTTAAAGGAGTATAAATATCTAAAAACATCCGAAATGCTTACTAATTGATTGGTTCTCCTGTAAATCCTTTTAAAATGATTTTAATGATATACTCCCATCATCATTAAAAAGAAAGTACTTTTAACTTAGTACAATTTTTTTAAAAGAATTTCAAAATACAACATATTTAATATACTATTAAATATATATATTTATTTTTATTTTTTAATTTTAATTATACATTGTTATTATTAATAATGTAATACAATAATCTCATACAAATAGTAAATTGTTTTCTTAGAAACAAAGAAAAATTCTAAATTTTTTTTTTCAACACCAATAGAGTATTATAAATAGAAAGTTATTTAAAAAATTATGACAATTAAACAGTTTTTTGCGAGTTTTGAATATTTATGTGCTTGGTTGAGGGGTTTTGGGGAAAAGAAATGGGAATGAATTGAAAATTGGGTGCTTTAAACAATAAATTCATATACCCACTTAAGGAGAATGATTCTTTGAACAATAAATTCATATACCCACTTAAGGGTATCTTTCATATCCCCCAAAATTGGGAAGTATGAAAGTGGTTGACCTCAAATTTATTAGTATTATTATTATAAATAAATTAAGATTAATTGAATTAATAATTAATTAACTTAAAATTGTAATGTAATATTATAAATAATAATTAATTAAAGTAATTAATTTATATTAATTAATATAATTAATATTAATTAATTAAGATTAATTTAATCAATAATGTTTTTAATTAATAATTAATTAATTTAATATTATAATAAATAATTAACTAATATTAAATCATTAATTAATACTAATTATTATAAGAAATATAAATTAATTTATAATTAACTTATTATTATTAATTTATAATAATTAAATTAATTAAGATTAATTTAATTAATCATTAATTTACTTAATATTGTAATTTGATATCATAATTAATAATTAATTAAACTAATTCATTAATATTAATTATTATAATTAATATTAATTAATTTATAAATAATTAATTGATAATATTAATTAGTTTATAATTAATTACTTACTTAAGATTAATTTAATCAATAATATTTTTATTAATAATTAATTAATTTAATATTATAATGAATAATTAACTAAAACTAACTAATTAATTAATATTAATTATTATAATTAATTTATAATTAATAACAATTAATTTATAATTAACTTATTATTATTATTATTATTAAATATCATAATTAGTTTATTATACTACACTTTGGAATTTGAAATTTCAAATAAAAGTTAACCAAATTTCCAATTTTAAAGATTTAGAAAATCAAAAACTATTATTGGTAATTATAATCATTTTCTAATACAAACCAACTAATGTAATTATAATAAAAGAACAAATTATCATTTTCATTATCTTTTTCATTCCTTTAAACAAACCAAACGTTAGTAGTCTGTCCCATCTTTAAGAAATTCTCAAAAAGTCTCAAAAAGCCGTCACACATCACGGGGCTGCATTTGCAATCTCTATAGTGTTTCACGTTGGCAATCCCCTCAAACATTGACACAAAATAACTGTTAACTAAACTCAAATTAGTATTAGGATTAGTTACCTATGTTTGGATTCTCTTCTATATGAAAATTTCATATTGAAATATGTACAAGTTTTTATGAAACTTTTTTACAAAAAAAAGTATTTTGAAATGAAAATAAAATATATATATATATATATATATATATATATGTTGAAAGAAATTTTTCTTAAAATAATGTAAAAAATTGGGAAATTCTGAAAATGACACCTTTGACCATTGACTTTACAAAAATAGCACCTTGCTTTTTTTCTTTTGTGTTATAGCACTTTTATGCACAAAATTACTTCAACACCCTTCTCTTGTACGCGGGAAACCAATGCACATTGAGCCACCGTTCTTCTTCCACAATCAATTCTTGAAACCACTGGATATTCTTAATTTCTTGAAGCTAAACCGTTGTCTTCACACCTTTCTTCACATTTTCAATTTTCGAATTCTGCAACCTTTTTCTCTTTCATTTCCTTCCAAAACTTCTGTTGTTTTACGCCTCAAGTATTTTGAAAAAGCAAAGTGGTAAACATTCGAAACACACTCAATGGCACGCACAAAGGGAGGAAAACCATCGGCAATGATTAAGAAGACACCCACGACGGAGAAGAAACAAATCTGACATCAGCGGTAAGTATGAGTAAATTTTGTTCCAAAATTGATTATTTCATTCATCCTACATAGTGTGTGTGGATGTTGTGTATATGGATTTGAAATGGGTTGTGCGAATATGGTGGCGGTCCCAGTGAAGTCGATGATAAGTCGAGCCTAAGTCGAGCATCACTCGACCTCTGAAAAGTCGAGTTTATATTCGAGCTCTAGTCGAGTTCTGGTTGTTCAACGCTCTGTTTTTTTAAAACATTATATTTCGGTCGAGTAAATAGTCGGGTCAAAGGTCGAGCAAGCATATTAAATTTTGATTTGAACATTCCATTTTTAGTCGAGCTCATAGTCGAGTATTTAGTCGAGCATGAAATAGGAAGTTGTCCTTAAAGCTTGTTAAGTCATAGTCGAGTTAGTAGTCGGGCATATAGTCGAGCATGAAAGCTAATTTGCTTTTAAGATTTTTATGTTTTTAGTCGAATTTGTAGTCGGGTATATAGTCGAGCGGGATCTGAAATTTTATCATTCATAACATACATTTTAGTTCGAGTTAGTAGTCGGGCATATAGTCAGTATGAAAGAGAATTTGCTTTTTAAGATTTTTATGTTTTTAGTCGAGCAGATAGTCGGGTATATAGTCGAGCATAGACAGAAATTTTGTTCTTCAAACCTCTTCTTTTATTGGTCTAGTTAGTAGTCGGACACATAGTCGAGCAAGCGTATTCGTTTTTGTTTTCATATCAACCTTGTATTTATGGTCAAGTTATTAGTCATGTAAGGAGCCGAGCATAAAACAGATTGTTTAATTTTCAGAACCTTTTGTGTTATTCCGAGCTATTACCAGTTCTAATTTCTTCTATTTTGCAAATTTATTAATCAGGACCCTCTGACGGAGCAAATGGTCGTTCAGTGTGATTTTCAATGCAAAGATATCGCGATGTGCTACTACGAGGCTAATATCTGAGAATTAGGCTCAAACTAACACAATCGCAAAGGGACATACTTAGAAGGGTGAGTAGCCTTCTGGAATTACTTGGATTATGAGCATACGTTTTGGTGCAAGCGGATGATCCTGACGTCCTATTGAGGCAACTTAAGGTAGGCGAGGTATTCCAAAAGGCGGAAGCCTATTCTTTAATTTATTTGGGAAGAAGGTTAAATTTAGGCGAAGGAGTTCGCACTCATCCTGGGTTGAAGATGGCGACTTTGCAGTGAATCGCGAAATTCGAGGCACCGATGGCCCAAGTTTGATTAGCAAGTATCTAAGCGGAGAAGGTAGGCACAATGAAACAACATCTGTTGATGTTTTCAAAGCCTACGATCAAATAAATGCAAGCTATTCGGACGAGGTTGTTGTGTCCCTCACCTTGCTATTGCTATACACGTCTATAATTGGGGAGCAAAAGAGGAACCATATAGATGACAAGGTGGTCCATTTGGCTGTAATTGGCGAAGTTTGATGAAATGCCGTGGGGCGAAGAATCTTTCGTGTGACTACGGATAGTGCTAGAAGGCTATGGCCAGCGCCTTGAAATGTCGAGGATCTCGATAGCGGGACATACAGTTGGCGGATTCCCGGTTGCTCTAGGGGTAACAAATTAATAGTGACAACGATTTATTTTTAAGCGTATTACGATGTTTACATAATTAATTTTTCTATTACGAATCGCGGTGTTCGCCTATGAATTGATGCGCATTTCGACCGATTCTCTTTAGTTGAAAAGGTGAAACCCTGAAGTAGGCCAAGGATGTTCGTGGAAGGCGGTGAAGAGCCACGATCTGTCGAAGAAAAAATGCCGTATGGTCAAAAAGCTACTTAGCGGAGAGGTATTAGTTAATAATCAAACGAAATAATTTCCTCGTATGTTTACGTTTTAAATAATGTGAGGTATCAATTATTTCCACATTCAATGTCTTCTTGAGAGTTAAATTCACACCAATAACTCCAACTCGGAAGAAGTTGCCAATTTTGAGTTGGGAAGAAGAAGAAACCGGAGAGGCCGCCAAGGATTTCTTTGTTTCAGAAGAAGAAGAAGAAGAAGGCGTGCATCCTCGAGAGATTCACGAGAGGCTCGTCGGCCTTGATGAGTCGGATGATCGAGCGGCAAGAAAGAGCGGAGGCTCGAATAGCGAATTGGAATCCTGATTAACGATCTAACGCAACCGTTCAACATCTGACTCGCACTCTCGAGCAAGTGATGGAGGGGAAAGAAGGCAAAGCTGATTCGAAGAATAAGGCGGATTTGAAAGCGTTGGTGCCTGTTCACCAACCTGAGGTAGCACACAAGACTCCATCCGTTCCCGTCATTGTTGAAATCGAGACTCCTCCCCCAACCCCGATTAAGGACAAAGGCAATAAGGATCATGGGGTTGGTCAGAAGGATGTTTTGGGTGGTATCAACTTGGCACCGGTCCTTGCCATTGAGTATCTGACTCCCCCTCCATCTTTGGTTCCGGCTCGGTTTAATTTCCATGATTTCCAACCTGGTCCGGAAGATATTAAAGACATGCAAAAGTGGTTGAAGCCGACGAAGCGGCAATTCTTGTGGACTCCAATTTTTGACCTTGATTCGGATTTGCTCAAGAAGCTTCTTCGTGAAAATGAGTGGCTTTCCAATGAGGTAATACTCTGTTGTTCTTCCATTCATCGTTAGGCAATGTGAATATATTTGTTCTAATCCATGCAATTCGGGTGTTTTTTCTAGCATTTGGATTTGTACACATCCATCTTTGAAAAGGATCCTCATAATGGAGCATGAAGATGTTTCCATTATGGAAGCGCATTTTGATATATTCCTTTTTTTTTGTGAGGCTTGTATAAGCGAATTGAAATATTGTGGTATTACCTTGTAGGCCTGATTGGAATGAAAACATTATATCGACCAGCGAGATCCACATACGAAGATTTGGCCTTGAAACAATTTGTAGGTTGATTAAAATACGAGATTAAGCGTCGGACGGTGGACCAAGTTTTGTTCGGTCCATGTCGATGGAAATCCTTTGGATATTGGTGAGGCGGATATCCATCAACACACGTTCACGTGTATAACTCCTGGACCAAGAAGGGATGGGGCCAAAATTGGAGCATCTCGTGCAAACCATGCAGAAGATACTAAAGGCATGTGAACTTGAGCATGGATACTTGGCAAATCGTCATTGGCGGGGTTTACCACGTCAAGAAGCAAGGTTAGTAATTCGGCGGCGTTAATATGTTTGTGGTGCTTCATTGTTTTATATTTTTCTTTGGAACTAACAAAATCGCTCATCGTTTCCTTTAGCGGTGGAACTGCGGGATCTTTGTCTTGAAATGGGTGAATACAGTTCACGGGGTCCCACTGAGGCGTTTTCTCGGACTATAAGTGCGTAATGGATGTGCGTCACGAGATAGCTACCGCACTATACAACCATGCACGACAAGAGGACCAGCGAAAAGGAAAGCAGTCCAAAAAAATACGTAAAAATTAGAGTAGCGTTGTAAATACAAGTTTTTCCCATCACATTTATTTGTATGTAGCTAAGTCGACTCATAGTTGAGAATTGTAAATACATTTATTAATGTGAAGTGTCAAATTGTCCAATTATCGCTCTATGCAATGGCACAAACATTTAGTTGATGGTACATTTACAAGTACTTTTTGGTCTAGTTTACATTCGATCACATATTCGAGTGTGTACTGATGAAGCAAGGAGAGTTATTATGTAGTCGAGTTTATAGTCGAGTAATATGTCGAGTAGGAATCAGAATTTCACGAATAGTCGAATTTCAAGTCGATTTTATAGTCGAGTTAAATTCCCAAACTTAGTCAAGTTTTTATTTAGTCGAGTTGATCATCGAGTCAACCGTCGAGCAGGAAACAGAACTTCCCACACTTTGGCTTTATTAAATTTAGTCGAGTATTAAGCCGAGCAGATAGTCGAGTTATATTCACTAATCAACTCGATTTTTTATTTAGTCTAGTTGATAGTCGAGTTAACCTTCGAGAAGCAAACAGAACTTCCCAAACTTTGGTTTTATTAAATTTAGTCGAGTTTTAAGTCGAGCAGATAGTCGAGTTATATTCACTAACCAACTCAATTTTTTATTTCGTCGAGTTTATAGTCGAGTCAACCATCGAGCAGGAAACAGAACTTCCCAAACTTTGGCTTTATTAAATTTAGTCGAGTTTTAAGTCGAGCAGATAGTCGAGTTATATTCACTAATCAACTCGATTTTTTATTTAGTCGAGTGATTAGTCGAGTCAACCTTCGAGCAGGAAACAGAACTTCCCAAACTTTGTCTTTATTAAATTTAGTCGAGTTTTAAGTCGAGCAGATAGTCGAGTTATATTCACTAATCAACTCGATTTTTTATTTAGTCGAGTAGTTAGTCGAGTCAACCTTCGAGTAAGAAACAGAACTTCCCAAACTTGGGCTTTAGTAAATTTAGCCGAGTTTTAAGTCGATCATATAGTCGAGTTTAATAGAAAAAAACAGCTCGTGCTTTTATTCAGTCGAGTGTTTAGTCGAGTCATGAATCAAGCAGGATTGAAATTTGCTGAGAGCAATTGAATTTAAATTTGCTAAGAGCAATCATTTCTTCTTGATGAACAAAACTTCTGATAATCCTTCCCGATTGAAATGAAATAAAGACTAACAAATTGTTGCAACGTGGGATAACAATAATAATTGAAAAAATGGCATAAATTGGAATGGATTGACAAAATGGCATAAATTGAAAAAATAGCAGAAGTGTATTTACAATGAACGCAGGCTAATCACTTTTCTGCCCTAGATTGGAATGGATTCGGGCAAGTTTTACGGTTATGACCAATCCCTCCACATCGACCACATTTCTTTGGAACTCTTTCCTCACCCGTTGAAGGGATTCTCTGTTTCTTGCGTCTACCACTTTTAGACCTCGGTTCAGGAGGACCTAATTGAATAGTCGTAATTTCTTCAGGCACAAGCCACTCCTGAGGTTCACCAACCGGGATAATGGGATCTGCATAAGCGGATTTGAGTGCTTCAGTAAAATAAAATGGCGAGCATAGAGAATAATGGTCACTTTGTGACGGCGGCACCAGCGCATGAACACATGGGAGTTGATCCATGTCAAACACTCGACACGTGCACGATCTTTGAAGCAAATCGGCGTATAAATGCGATTTGCTATGTCTCGCACACACCACGGTGTATATCGACTAGTTCAGCGACATGAGATTGTGCGCTCGCATCCTAGATGGCTTCGTTCTCAATATAAGGGGTTGTATGTGTTTTCATCTCGGCGCGGTATCCGCCTTTCATGGTACCATCTTTGTAGCGTGCTCCGAATGTACTCGACCAAACAATGAATTGGTAGTTCCCGTGCATCCTTCAACAATGCGTTCAGACATTCAGCAATGTTAGTGGTCATTATAGTGTATCGTCTCCCATTAGAATGTGTCCTTGACCACCGCTCAATGCCAACCTCTGTTAAATACTCGCAGAAGCGTGAATCTTGTAAGGAAAGAATTCTCCACATCTTATTGAATTCGGCAAGAGTGTATGCCCTTGCTGCCTTAAAGTATATAGGGAGGGCCTCTTTGTGTTTGAACATTGCTCTCAAGTTGTTGCTCAAATGATAGATACACACTCCATGGAAGGCGTTGGGGAAAACACGTGCGATACCTTTGGCTATGCTTTTATGCCTGTCGGACACAAACGCCAATCCATCGATTTCAACACCTATTGCGACTTTCAACTTTTCCATAAACCATTCCCACGAGGCGTCATTTTAGAATCCACCAAACCCCAACCGATCGGGTACACTTGGTTATTGCAGTCCATGCAAGTGGCAACAAGCAATGACCACAGGTATTTCCCTTCAAGCGAGGCATCAGCGCAGAAGCGGTCGCATCTGATTCTGAAATCCACGAAGTGATGCTCCATTGCAAAAAAGCATATTTGAAACTATGATCTTCGTCCATCTCGAGATCGGTGAATGTACGGATTACACGCCTCAACATGTGCAAATAAGATGGTAGTATTCTATATGAATCCTCAAATCCACCTCTCATTTAGTGAGTGCGATTCCCTTGATCTCAAGCCTTACGATGTTGTATATTCACACCCAACTCTTGGCGAATATCCGCCATGATTCGCGGGTTTATATGGCGACAAATTTCTTGATACTTACATTTGATCCACGATCCTATTACTTTCTTGGTTGCACAGCGATTATCACAATGCACAAGTGATAAGCGGCATGTATGGGTATTTTCAAATTTATTGACCTTCCAAGCACGAGTTTCCAATGGAAGATGCGTTTAGCTTCCATCCGCAATTGCTATCGTGCATCGTATGTACCAATACTTGTGACTTGCTCGACCACCTTTCACTCGTAGAAATATTTCCACGAAGCATACTCATTCTCAATTGCAATTCTTGTCTCGTTTGAAAACATCATTGACCGCAACATCGACGATGGCGGCTAATCTGTCGGAAGAAGTCCCACTATTAGCATGCGATGAGCTTGTCAGCTGTTGGCAATGGGGGGTTGCTCGAGCATGGGTTTGAACTGGATTGTGAGCACATTTGTCTCGGTTGCTTGGGCCAAGTATTTACATCTTACAACTATGATTTTTTCAACGGAGTATTTACATCAATCACGGGTCCAAGATCATGAACTTCCTCTTCAAAAATTGGTTCGACAAAATTGTTTGGCGGAAGAGTATCATTAGTCCATAGCAATTGTGCCACCCAATCGCTTTATTGGTGAATTGCTAGCACCATCTTCAGCACCATCTTCAGCACGTGATGCTTTGGTCTCAGCACGAAGGGTAACACATATTGGAATCCGTGCATCTTCAGACCGTCTAATAATCTCATTCAAAAAGCATTTGACATGGTAATCAGTCTTGATGGGAAGAGGGGAAATTTTTGGCAGGTATTTAGGTACATATTCGAGGACCAATCTATCTTCAATCTCCATATCTAATTGTATAACAGAGATTATGAGATTCACTAGTTCCTTGAAGCTTGTGTCTTCTGTCAACAAAAGAGTTTCGACCCTCTTGTAATTTATGAAGCTTCGTTCATTTGTACTAGGATCAACGTTCCATTTCCGTCATAAAGAACGTGTACAGACCATGTAATGCCGTGTGACATCCCTACATTCAAAACCAAAACAATCAATAAACAACGATTTTACATCAAACAAAAGAACATTTTAAAAATTAAGAGCATCAACAAAGCAGCAGGATCGTTGAAGGGCTCTCAATGATTGAGAAAATTCATTCCAACCACAGTACTCGACTAATAGCTCGACCTTGCACTCGAACTACTATAATGCTGACACTTTATATAGCCCTATTGGAGTACTCGACTAATATATCGACTAAATACTCGACTTCAAATGACTCGACTTAATACTCGACCATACACTCGACCTATTATAAAGCTAGAACTTTATCTAACCCTATCAGAGTGCTCGACTAATATACCGACTATGTACTCGACTTGACACTTGACTCGACTTAATGCTCTACTGAATGATCGACCCAACTACGTGCGCAACTTTATGCTCGACCTAGTGATGGATATATTGCTCGACTATTTTTTCTGTACCATTCACAAACCCAGTTTAAAAAAACGCAAAAAAATCAAACTAACCTCCTGCTAAATGGGCGAGAACAAGTGCGATTGCTTGCAGACTATTTGAAACGTGATTGCTGTGATGCGAATAATGACATGAGAAAACAAACTTTGTTCACATCAGACGGGGTGTGACAACACTTCTCTTGAAGTATTTATAACTAAGCTCTAAAATCTTGGGTGAAGAGTAGTCTATAACGTGTGTCGACCAAAGAGGCTCTAAAGCGTTGAAGTCAAGAGTAGCAAAGAACAGAGTGAAACAATCGTGGCCTTAGAGGCGTTCTTTAACTCACAAAGAAGAGAAGAAGAGAAGGGTGTTACGGTCACTTTTTTATGGAAGTGCTATAACACAAAAGAAAAAGCGAGTCTATTTTTGTAAAGTCGATAGTCAGGTGTCATTTTCGTAAATTTCCCAAAAAAATTTGGTGAAAATTTAAACTCAAATAAAATAAAAATTGCTTTGATGTTTTATATATATATTTTTTGTTAAATAGCAAAACAAGCACACATATTTATGCTAGACTTACTGCCAAATTGTTTTATTTGTGGAGCATATATTTAGAATGATTATGCCTTCTGACAGGAAAATTCTTGGATTCTCTATGCACCTTTGCTTGGAAATAGTGCTCCAATTTGTCCAACTCATAGAATTTTCAAACAATTTAAAGGAGAGGGACATTATTAAACGAGTCAGGACACAATTCACAAGTTAGAAAAGCAAAGAAGAAAATAGATATAGGATAGGACAATGCCCCCAGTATACTGTTATTTTTGTGGTGCAGAAGAGCATGAACTTGATTTGTGAAGCTAAGGATAAGATAATGACCACACTCTATGCCATATTTTCTTCAAAAGTATATCTTTCTTCCCAATAATGAAGCTCAAGCAGAAATTTCTTGGGGGGTGGTTGCATGGAAATTGTACTCAGCACTTGATAGTCAAAGTAATTGGGTGAACCTAAAAGTAAGAGGAAAAAGAGCAGTTGAAAGATCGTCAATAGCTTCAATCCAAAACAATGGTTATGCCTATATACGTATATTTGCTCATTAGCTCAGCAATTGATTTGTGAAAGTAATTGGCTTTTTATGTCAGTGAATGGTCGAATTGTTGTAATAATCACTAATAATTACTATGGATAGTAGGAATTTTGTTTAAAGTACTCTTTTATAAAGAATTTTTTTAAATGAACTTTTTTAAATGAATGAAATAACTTTGAATACTTAGTAGTAGAATAAACACTTTTTCTTTTGTGTGTGTGCGTGCACAATTTTCTTTTAAATCTGTATCTTTCTTCCATCAATGAAGGCAAGAAAAAAAAAATTCTAGGGCGGTGATCCATTGAAAATTCTACTCTTTAGTGTTTTGAAGATATCCTTTAATTTAGTATATTTTTAGCACATAACATACCCGAAAAGTAATCTCTAGTTTCAATTGAATTGACCTAAAACTAGAAGAAAACGAATGTAAAAGAAATTAAAATGATCAAGATAAAGAGTTTGAACATCAATTCTTTGGAAGAGTCCATTATATATTGAAATAATTATATTTAAAGTGAAAATGATATTAGATAATTAGAATAATCGTTATCTATTAATTTTGACTATGTAAATATCATATTAATTATTAAAAAAAGAACACTAAAAAATATATATATCCTCACTCTATATACTACTTTTCATTTAAAAGAAAAATTGAAACTTGTGCTTTATTGTGTTTTACCCTAGAAACCACCCTCCACTTTTCTCCCTCTTTGTTCTGTTTTTATTTCAAATAATAAACCCAAGAGCTATGTTTAAGGTCAACCATTAAATTTATAACTTATCTTAATTAGATGTGTTGATTTACCTTGATAAGTTACAAAAGCTCGTAATTTTAGAGATTCCAAGAATCAAGTCAAGCTATGTTCCGAAATAATTAGTTCAAACTATGTTCCAAAGTTATTTTCATATCCTCAGACAAAAATATACTAGTCTACATCCTATATTAATTAGCAAATTATGAGGAAATGACTCAATATTAATGGTATTCCAGCTTGACTTACTTTGAAGTACCACTAATACTTAAAAAGTCAGACGTGGAAAAAATCCATTAGAATATCAGCTTTTCGGTCCTCCATTTATATTTGTGTGGCTACGTCTTGCCTTATTCTTGAAGGAGGTGAGTAATTATTTGGCAAAATTTCTTTGTGGTCCCAATTGGTTTCCTTTCATTTTCTTCAATATGAATTCCGACAAAATCATAAGCCGGAAGGCTTTTGGAAACCAAACTTTACTGTTCATAGGGGCAATCAACGTGTGCAAACGGTGTGATTTTTACTATTTCATGAGCAGTATTTACTGTTCATGAAATAGTTTTTTTAAAGATCTGCGGTTTATTAAATACGGTAGTAGCGAATTGGTGATTATTCACCTTGCGGTAGTTGAGGCGGCGCTATTCAGCGTATGCGAGTTAGTTCAGCCATGGCGCGAGGTGCGAGTTAGAGATTTAGTTAGTTTAACTTTCTTGAAGGCCATTAGTAGTGGGCCACTTGAGATGAGTAGCATCACTTTTGTATAGTATTAATGACCCGATATAATTGGGCTTTTGTATTTTTGTCTTTTCGGTTGATCCTAAGTCGTCTAGATTTTCAACCCTTCCCGCTAGTCGGGTTTCTTCCTCGCACGTCGGGGTTTAAATAGTTTTTCTTCCTCGCATGTGAGGTTTAAATAGTTTTTCTTCTGTTTATCGGGTTGCCCCTCGTGAGTTTTTACGCCTTGAGGGCTTTTGGCCTCATGGGTTATCGCGCTAATATCAGGTTCTGTGTGTAAGGATTCCTTAGCCTTGTGGTATGTAAATGCAATTCTTGCCTTATTAATACACTATCTTTCAGAAAAAAAAAAAGAATTCTGACAAAATTGACAAGTGGGCCAAAAGTGATCGAGACGGAATAAAAGGAGTATTCGATGTTCCACCAGGCTACACAAAATTAAGTTAGTAGGGGCGATTCCGCGTGCGCACCAAATTTACTTATTTATTTATTTTTAAGTTCTAAGTTCTATGTTCCTATTCAAAAGGATTGTAGTCCCTCTGTTTTAGGTTTTGGTTCCTTCTTCAGGGAGGGTTTTGTTACTCTTTCGTGGAGGTTTCTTTTGGTTTAGAATAAAGTTCCCCTTGTGAAAGCGAAACTCCCCCACCAGTATCAGAGGTTCCTTAGCTAGGCGGAATGTAAATCGAGGGATATCACGAATGGCGAGGCTGAGGAAGAACCAACGAGCCAAATTCAAGATGAACCCTCACGATATTTGTGGAAAATCGCTTTGAGAACCTATGTTGCTTGAAGGATTTATCACGTCACCTCAATCTTACCAATTCGCTTATGCTCACCAGGGCCTTTGTGAAGGTTTCTTGTTACTCCTTTGGGACAGTTTGTGGATCAAGCTTGGGCGGCGGGTATTCGATGTTACAAATAAGCGTAAAGAATGGCGGCAATGCGGTTAATTTTTATCAAAATTCTACGTGTTGATTGCGATGCTTCGTAAAGGTCAACAAGTTAGATTTTTAAGTCGCTTAACTATGTTAGTTAGGCGATGTTCTTTATTACCGATTATGTGAATCGGTTTAACTTTTCTTAGTTTCAGCATGTGAACTAAAATTCGTTTGCGGTGGGCAAATATGTAAATGTATTGTTTGTTATTATAAATATAACTATTGCTTTGTTTTTTTAAAAAAAAAAAGGAATAAAAGGAGTATCGGAATTGGATCTCAATACCTTCAGAAAATGTAAGCAATATCTTCTATAGCTCAAAGGAGAAATCTTTGTTCTTATCTTTACTTTTGTCTAAATAAATATATTTCAATATAGTAGTAGTATAGAGCTTTGATAAGTAAGAGAATAAAATTTTACTAAATAATAAAGACTGACCCCTAACTCTTAAATGAGTATAGATTGAACCACACCTAAAAGAATGCTAGAATAAAAAAATGAGTCACAAGGTAAATTATAACTAGGAAAAGTTTTTTTTTTTTTTTTTGGGTGGTGGAAGGAATCTGCAAACTAATGTCTTCCTTCCTTCCTTCCTTCCTTCCTTCCTTCCTTCCTTCCTTTTATATTTTATAACTTTACTTCCAATTCTACTTTTTTTCTTTAATTATGATAATTTCCTCTTTTTCGTTAAGAATCGCATCTCATTGTCTCCTTATAAACATCTTTTGAGTTACTTTGAAATAAGTAGAGATTATTTAAAAGAAATACAAGATTCTATTTTTGACAATAATCTACTTGTTTGTACTTAAGAGACTAAATTAATACGTTTTACCAAACAAATATTTGATTATCAATTTTATCGATATAGTCGATTTCATAAAAAAAAATTCATTAATCAAATGACTTTTTTTTTATAAATACGAGATATTTAAATCATACAAGTAAAAAAAATTATTAAAAAAAAAGAAGCAAAACCCAAAATTTTCACTAGCTGGCTAAATTAAATAAGAATTGTGGAGAATGCTGAAAGTATTTTCCCTGTTCTCTATTTAGGATCGGGTTATAGTATCTCTATCTTTAGCCAGTACGTCAATCACTCAATTTTTTTTTTTTTATGAACATAATAAATCTTTGCAAGTTGAAAGCCAGAATTTACAGAAGTATTAGCCCACTATAGATAATCGGTGGTCGTTATTTACATTATAGTACGAGCTCCAGTAAATTCATTTGTACGTATACATCAGTGCCTTGGATTGGAAAAAAGAAATTTGAATGTTTCCTTTTTCAATCATAGAGGATTGAGAATTCGCAAATATTTCAGGTTGTGAAAATTTGTGATAGTTGAAGTTTTTTACCACAAGACAAGACTCCATAGATGGTTGTCAGAATCAGAAAGCTCCAATAACAAAACAGCCTTTTGTAATGTTTATGTTAATGGAATCTTGAAGAAATAACTATGCAGTACTATGAATTGCGGTTTGGTATCCCGAAACAGTAAGACATTCGCTAGGATTTTCCTAGTCATTGGACTATCAATACCTGCATATCCCTATAATGGTTTGCTCAAAAGTGAACCTTTTGTACATTTTTATTGCATACCTACAGCTTCATTGATAAAAAAATTCATTCTGCTTCAGAAATCACTGCCAATGCAGAACTCAAAGGACTCCTGTGCTCATTTGGATCTGCTGAATTGTTTGCATTGCTTGAAGTAAAAGGATTTGGTGGAAGGCTTAGATTATCTCCATTTCCGTCTAGCATTTGAAGCACAAATGTTATTGAAGGGCGATTCACCGGGTTCCATTGTATACACCAAAGCCCTATAATTGCTAACTTCTTAGCAACCTGATCCTCCCCATCCTCCTCAACTTGAATTCTCAACTCTTCTCCATTAACAAGATGTTGATAAACCCATTCGGGGAAATAGACTTGGCTAACATGTTGCACAGTGGCATCAATATTCTTTCTTCTTCCCACCATTTCAAGCAATAACATTCCAAAACTATAAATATCAGATTTGTAAGACACATTGCCAAAGTGCCTGGAGAAAACATGAAGCGCAATATAACCATTGTTCCTCTTGCGGCTGTCATAGAAACAGCACTTCTTCCTTTTTCACACAACTTAGCTAACCCAAAATCAGATATCTTTGGATTATAATCCTCATCCAACAAGATGTTGTGTGGTTTGATATCAAAATGGAGGATCCTCTGTTCGCATCCTTGATGGAGGTACTCGATCCCTCGGGCTATGCCAATAGCGATTTCTTGCAACCTCCCCATTCCAAGTGTATGATGCTTTTGACCATCCGGAAATATGAACCTGTCCAGAGAGCCATTGGGTAAAAACTCATAGACAAGAGCTCTTGTGAATCCATCTGCACAGAAGCCTAACAAGCGAACTACATTTACATGATGGATTGCTCCCATAGTTCCCACTTCATTGATAAATTCTTCCCCATTTCCCGTGGAATTATGCAATAGTTTCACAGCAACAAATACTTCATTTGAAATCTTTCCTTTGTACACATTTCCATAACCTCCTTCACCTAATTTATCCTTGAAGTCATTTGTGATTTTTAATATCAGCATATGAGTATCGTGTGGGTTTCATGGCTGTATAGTCTTCAAGAACTTCTTGACCCTCTTTTGATTTTCTTTGTCTAGTTTCATTGCAGAATAAGTACGGTAAATTGCACTGATTACTAGTATAAGAAACAAAAATCCAATGATTGGACCTGTTATCAAGTGTGTGGATTAATTTTTGTACATATTTCCTCTTGAGCAAATTAACACAAGCTAATAGAGACTTACAGAAATTCGTAGAGCCTTCAAGATACCTGCACCCAAAAAAAAAAAAAAAAAAGAATTTGTTAAAGACTCATGAAATTGTTTGCGTACATGTCAATATTTTGGAGTTGTGGTTACTTTCTTATTTATCCTCCAAATTATTCGACAAAGCAAATGATTAGGATCAATTTAAATGAGTTGAAACTACAATTTTATAAATTGTCCAAAACAGAGCTTCTAGTATTTAGAGGCAGGATTCAATTATTCCGAAGCATTCACCTCTAGCCCAAAAGGTGAAACAAGCATGATTGGTTGTTTATTCCATCTTGAACAATTTGAGAAAACCACCATATGGACTAGAAAAAACAAATCAGGAAAAATGCTTACCGGACTGATGTTTCTTTCCTCCGAAGCAGCTAATTTGATTGGTTGCATTTTCCATCCACCAAGCTCCTCCCTGTCTCTCGCATCTTTTGCAGTACAGCAAAGACCAACCCAACTTCAAAGTATTTTCAGTTCAAAGACTTCAGTTGAAACCAAATTTGTATCATACATCTTTGTACAGAATTCTAAAGATAAACTCCAAATTTCTGCATTTCGAAGTGTTGCAAACACGTTGTATGCATAGTTACCAAGGCAACCAATGTTAATCCCATCTCTATTTCCCCAAGGACTGCTTCTTGAAGTTGAGCAATTGAATAAAGAGTATTGATCAACTTCGCCTCTGTAATTGTATGATGAAGGAAACTGAAAGGAGTGGTGGATATATCAAGATCTCTGAGGTGCTTTGCCAAACAATCTTCGGAAGACTGGACTTGGATCGTTTCAGACAAATAGTCAATGCTGGTAACCAAAAATTTTATGGATGAGGAGGGCAGAGCAAGTATAATGAGGTTCAATTCGTCGCAGTAAGGTTGTAGCCTGGACTATAACCACATTTTAGAGGCTGCTTTCCTTGGAGAAAAAACGGGAACCTTACGGCAGGACCATTGGGGCTGCACTTCTTTGCTGCACAGATATCATCAGGGTGTGCAGTTGATTGGTTGCCTGCTAGGGACGAAGAGATGAACAATGAAGAAAACAAATAGCCAATATTATCGATCTTCTGTTTTCCATGTTTGTGTGGAGGCACCGTGGCAGGAGTATGTTCTGAGGCACTAATTATGGAGGGTGGGTTGTGGGGTATTCATCTCTCATAAAATTGACTTACGCCATCTAATAAAAATAAGTCAACAGAAAAACTATTCACTTAATTCAACATGAATTTGACGTAAATTTTACTCCCTCCATAAAAACAAAATTTTTCATTTTGATTGGTTATAACTTTTTATTAATTATCAATTAAAACACACACCATGTAGAAAAAGTTATTAAAGTTAATTTTTTTTAGGTAAAAAAAATTAAAGTGATTTCTCTTTTTGAAAGAAAAAAAAAGGGAAGGAGTATATGTAAAGACAAACATACTTGTGCCAATGAACATATAAAGGAAGCCTTCGCACGTAGAATTAATGTTACAAACTAACAAAGTCCTCTTGTCCTAGTGGCAAAGGACTAAGGTATTGTCAGAGGAAGGTCTTGGATTCAAGTCTCGCTCTGCAAGTGTCTTGGCCTCCCTAAAAACCCGCCAGTGGTAGGGTCGAGCGGTGTATCTTAGCAGTAGGGCCAAAGCCAAAAGTAGGGTTCAGGGTATGCCATGGCAGTGGGCGAGTCATTTATAAAGGTTTCTACTCTTAGTTTGCAAAGTCCTCTTATCATAGTGGCAAGGACTAAGGTATTCGGAGGAGTCTTGATTCAAGTCTCACCTGCGCAGAGTGATCTGAGCCTCCCAAAAACCTTTCAGAGTGGTAGAGTAGCGGTGTATACTTGTGGGAGCCAGAGGCCAAAGTGGGGTTTGGGGTATGGGCGCGGCGACGGGTGGGGGCCCGATCATTATAAAGTTTACCCAGGTGTCTCCTTAACCTTGTGAGTAAGGTAGGGTTTACAGGGTATGGGGCATGGCAATGGTAGATCAGTCAATATAAAAGTTTACCTACCTGTGGATTTACAAAGTCTCTTGTCCTAGTGTGAAAGGACTAAAGGTATTCAGGAGTCTTGGGTTCAAGTCTCACTCGCCTTAGTAATCTTGAGCCTCCCAAAACACTGACGGTGGAAAAGTTTACACTTAGTTGCTTTTTTAGCCCGTAGGCGGTGATGTGGTCCTCGGCAGATTCAAACCTCGCGTGGCGATTTTTTATTTCAAGTGCCGAGGTGATGTGGGGTTTAGCCCCGGGGGCATGGCGGGGATTGGTGAAATGAGGTGATGTGGGGAGAAATCCTCCCGTGCAGTTCAGATTCAAACCTCGCGTGGCCAGTTTTACTCCCGAGGCGTAAGCGAGTTGGTGAAATCTGAGGTAATGTGAGGAGAAATCCTCGGGCAATGCAGTTCAAACCTCGCGTGGGGTAGATTTTATTTGAAATATTGTGAGTCTGTCACCACGAGGTTTGGTCATTGGCTCTCTCCTCTGCAGGTATCTCTACTTGCCGTGCCGTCACATCCTGATTTACATCGCTTTGGCTAAGGGTATCTGTTGCTCTCTCCTCTCGAACTCTGTAATTTGTGCACGTCCGCCGATTTACATCCACTTTGGCTAAGGGCCAGTGCAATTAGGGAGTTTAGCGCCATAGAGGACTTTCTCCAAATCAAAAAATGTTACAAACTAAGAGAAGGAAAAGGACTTTAAAGATTCCAATTATCAAATTATAGTGTAACGCATTTAAAATGGAAAACATGATCTATTACTAAAGTCATTTCCATATAGCTTTTATAATAAAATTGCAATAAGTTTACAATTTATATAAATAAATAAATATATATATATATATATGTTTTGGTCCGGCAAACAAGATCATAACTAGTTATATTATAGGTTTGAAAACTTAATGGTAGATTAACCCCCAAAGTTCTTTTCTTGGCTTCTTTTAACCACCTCTTATAGTCTTGTTATATTAACTAGTTGTTGGGAGAGAGTTATATCATAGGTGCTGAGATAGGAGAAATAGTAATTAAAAATTTTGAATTTAAGACCTTTTAATATATTAGCAAATAGGTGGGTTGAATTTCTCATAATTTAAGTCACTAATAAATTGAATTTTATTGGTAATGATTCAATCTAATTAATAAAATTATGAGTTAAATTTGAGTTGTGTTAAATTCGAATTAGATTGAACACAATTCACGCAATAAGTTAAAATAATTATTTTTAAAAATTCAAATGATAATCGATCAATCATTCACTATCACTAGAATGATTTGGTCACAATACCTGGCCGTTTGCAAAAGTATAAAATTTTATCATAAAAAGATAGAGTTCATATAGGATCCTACTTTGTAGCCAAGTGGCGTGTGGCATCAATGACAATGGTATGAAAACCACAATTATAGTCGTACTAAAGTTAAAGAGTGATAATATACCCTATGAAAATTGATTGGAAAAATTATATTCATTCATCCAAAAAAAATTTAAAAATTAATTTTCATTCTAAAAAAGAGTCTAACTCTTGGAATGAAATATTTCTAATATTTTTACTAATAATAATTATGCATGGTCATAATTAAAAAATAGGGATAAAAATATAAAGTTATACATTTAAGAATGTATTAAATATATTATATTTAATAATTAGAAAGAGTTGTATCTAATTTAAAGTAAACTTTTTTAAGATGGAATGAGTAGTAATTAATGTGGTAAAAATAAAAAAATAAAAATTTATTCTACTTCTTGTAAAATATAAAATAATAGAGAATAATTTTATATTTTTATTATTGACACAGCAAAGAGTATTCTTCTCAAAATGTCTAAAGATAATAGCATTCTAGATATATTGAACTAGCATTTTACCCCTTCATATGGATTATCAATAAATTTTATAGTTTTATAATTTCTAATAGTTAGATTTTTTATCAATTCTGAATAATTTAATTAATAAGATTTAAAAATTACTGTTCAACAAAAAGATTAAGAAAAACTTATAATACTTCCTTGAAGAAAAAAGAAGATCCGTGCAAAAATGTTTGTGTGAGAAATTTGTATACAAAATTAATACACCAGCTGTATTATAAGATGCATATTTTTGATGAATTCGTAAAACTTAAATTAAATAATGCAAGTTTATGTAAGGAAAAATTAATGTATATCTATGGATATTGGTTTTTTTAAATAAATTTCCGATAACCCCTTTGTGGTTAGTAAAGTTCTGCATAATCCCCTCAGTTCAAAAAGTCTATATCTCCTTCCTTGTGGTTTAGACTAGTTTGGAAAGTTAATGAATTAAGACTAATTTGATGCGAATTGATATGTACCTTTTACTTTATGATTATAATTATCAAAATATAACAATAATCATGATAAAATTACCAAAATAAAAGTTTAAAATTGTAAAAAATAGGTCAACAATTTATATATTTTTGGTCAACAAACAAGATCTTAACTACTTGTTATATTATAGTTTTGAAAACATAATAGTAGAATTAACTTTAAAGAAGTTCTTTCTTGTTCTTCCTCTTTTTTTTTCCTTGTTACATATAACTAGCTGTTGAGGTGTTGTTGGGTACGAAAATTGTAACTAAAAGAATTTCTGAATTTGGTAACCTTCCCCTCTCTCTTCTATTTTTATTCTGAATATGAAAGTACCCGGGCATTATTTTTGTTGTTAATGTGCATTGTTAAGTTTCACATTTCAAGACCTAATATGTGAGAAGTGGCCCAAAGTCAATTTCTACAAACAACCTGTCTTAGATTAGTTGGTATATATTTTTCAATAATTAGCACAAGCTTGTAATAAAACATTTGTACTCACCAAGTCAGGCTATGATCAGATATAAAGACACAATTTACTGGCTCATTAAATTTGTGTTTGGAAATGGAAGATATGCTCTATGTTAAATTATGAGGACGGCTCAATATTATTGGTCATTTTTACAAAGAATAGTTTGCGAATGAACAGATGAAAATAAATTTGTGAAACCTATAACAATCAATATATTGTTTCACATTCGAACTACCACTAATAATTAAGGTTATTGGTCAGGAAAAGATTCTTAGAATATATTTTGGTTCTACTACTATATGGAAGGAAGCAAAATATTCTACATATCATTTCAAGAGATTAGTTAGAAATTTATGCCCAGAGTTAGATAACATTTCAAAACTTATATTTACACTTCTAAAATTAATTTTTAATATTTCTAAAATAATTTTTATATTACAATATTTATATTAAAAGTGTAAAACTACATTATTAAATACAATCCATATCTAAAGCTAAACCTTGTAACATATATAAACAATTATGAGAATGGAGAGACTCCAGTGGTAATTTGTCACTTCTTTCCAGCAGCAAACCAAACACTGACTGGCGGTTGACATTTACTTATGAAATTTGTCTGCCGGAGAGTTTCATTATTTAAATTGCATAATAATATTTTTACGCTTTTTAATATAATATTATAAGTTAAATTTTTAAATACAAAAAAATAATTTTAAAAGTATAAAAATAATTAATACATAATCTTGCTTTACTCTTTCTATCAAAATAGAATCATATATCAAAAAGTAACTTATTAATATATAATTTGAGTTTAACTAAAGGGTGAATATATATAAATTTATAATATATTTATCAAGATTAAAATTTAAAACAAAGTAAATTTCTTTTAAAGAACATTATGGAAAAACGTGTGAATAGTATAAATATGACTCTTTATTTTGGGGAAATAATGAAAAGAAAGAAATAATAATACAACAGAGAAAGTACGTATTTAGCTTTTCTTCTTGAATATTTCGACCGTGTTAAAGATAAGTTGTCAGTGCATTTCTATTTTATTGTATCACTTCTTTCTTTGACTTGATTATTGACTATTGAAAACGAGTAATTGGAAATTTCTTGTCAATTTTAATAGCCCATTTTCCCGGTTAAATGACTTTTGCTAGGGCGCGCTGTCTTATATGCGAAGGGTACTTTCGGAATAGATAATTTAACATCTTCTTCTTGCCTTTTTGAGAAGAAAACAGCAGCAAATGTTTAATTTTTTTCATAGAGATTCACACAAGGAAATAGTTATTCCCCAATTTATCATCTTCATTTCCGGATGACAACAATGGAAGTAGAATTCTGATAACCAGTCAGGCAGGTTTCTCTCAAGGTGATGCCCTTGCAACCAAGCTCCTTGGCTGTGGATTCCTCTATTCGGCTGCAAGCTCTTTCATCCAACAGTTCTTGATATTTGCTATTCCTTTCCACTACTAAACGTTGGATTTCAACCGATTGATTTGGCTCTTTCGCACCAATTTCATCTTCCTGCTGAACCACATAGTATACTCCACAGCGCTTAATAGGATGTGAAGACCAAGTGGTTTTGATTTTTCCTTGGGTGGATGTGTATCAATTTCATCTACCCAAGCCTATTTGAAGCTTCTTGTGCTGAATCAAAGCAGCCTAGAATTTTCTTTGAATTTTCCTTGAATTTTTGGTGAATTTTTCTCTGAATTTTCGCTAAGCACTGAACCTGCACATCTTCAAACGAAATCACTTTACCTCAATCAAAGCTCTGTGGGCAACCTTTCTTTGCTGTTTTAATACTAATATCAGCTGCAAACAACTCTTATTTGAGAGAATTTCTCTGCATTTTCACTGGGTAGACATTCAAATTCTGAACGGGTCGACGGGTCTCTTCCGGGTTGCACGATCGGGTTTCTTAAAATTCTCCATGGATTCTTGATTCTAGCTTCTGCAATTCATGGGAAAGACTATCAAACATTCCTTTGTCCCTCTAAACTTGGGTGGCAAGCGCGCAGATGACGGATTGGATCCCTCTCCAAGTCGGGGTGTCAAAGAACAGAACCAGGATATGAAGAAACTGCAGGTAGCGTCTTCTGTCTTGAATCCTTCTCCTGGTTTGATGAAAAGCTGTTGGTTCCTCCCCCAGTGCTGTTTCTAACAGGGAGATTCCAAGTGATGATGATTCGGATGCTGATCTATTGAGCGCTAGACATGCCCACGACCTGCTTGCTGAAATGCCAAAGAAAGCTTCTGCACTTGCGTCTTCTAGCATTTCGGTCAATTTAGGTGATGTAGATTCATACTCAGACCAAATTCAGTCCTCCAACGGTTCAAAGAAGCCTGCAGCTGTCCCAATTACCTAGTCCAGTCCAGATGTATTGCCTTAGCCGCTACTATCTACTTCATTTGGGAAGCTCGAAATGTGAGACTTTTGAAGATAAACCAGTTTCTTCATTCAACTGAGTCAGCTTTAGGGCTTAACCTCAGTTTGTAATTCTTTTTCCTCTTGGGAGTTATTAATTGAGCAGTTACCTCAGGGAACGTTCCGGTCAATCTATTTTGGCTTAAATCAATAATTTCAATGTTTCCCCATTTCAGCATTCTAGTCAAATTTCCCTCAAATTGGTTGCTTGATAAATCAATTGCTGAACAACTTCCTAGCGGAAGCTCACGAAAGGGCGTTTGAGGAGAGGTTAAGCTTGCGCAATGTGGTTGATGTTATCATAGTATCGCCCCGAAAATAATGACAAAATATCAAGCTAGTGATCACAATAAAGAATCACATTTATTTTGCAATTCAAATAAATAAGCTAATGTCTAGTTAATCCAAAAAATAGAGCACCATAACCATGGACAATTTTTAAAAATTAAAAAAAAATACATGCACATCTACATTCTCAAGATTGGTATACCTGTAAGATTATTACCACTCAAATCCAACTCGGTTAGAGCCAAAGAACCACCTTTCAAAAGGTCATTAGGGATGAATCCAGAGAATCGGTTGTTACCGAGTTTTAGAACCTCAAAATAATATACAAAATTAAAGCCAGGTAATTCCCCTGACAGCTGATTATAGCTCAAATCCAAAACCTTCAAGTTACCAAATGCTTGTGCCTCACCAACAAGTATAGCACCTCCAGATTTGTCATCAACTCAAAACCTTTCGGGATGCTCTTTGTAAATCCATTTAAAGACAAATTAAGGGATACCAAACTCATCAACTTCATTAAAGATGATGGCAGTTCGCCAGAAAAGGAGTTATGACTTAAACTGCAAGACCGAATCACTAAGAATTTAAATGATCTGAATTGAAATGAGAAATTATTCCTCACAACAGAAAAATTTCTGGTCAAGTTACTTCAATCCTGTGGCACGGCTGATAGTTAACAGACATTAGATAACCAGATATTGAAGGCCTTGAAATCCCCCTATGTTATCGGGCAATTTCTACTAATAGAGTCAGCATTTGTTATCAAAGTCACCCAAGACACTGTCGGAAAATACACTTAAATCAGATCACGATAAAACCAAGGTTGTCATGACAACAATGCACATTTACCATTACACATTATACCATTCCCAAGAGAAGGACACCTATTGGAAGTCAATGACTCTCATTCCATGATCAAGCATTACAACCAGTGATATCGTTAATCTTCTGAACTCAAGTAAAGCCAAAATGTCCTGGAAGGAAGCTGCCCAAAGTAGAGAAAACAAATGCTAACGCGAGAATACCTAATTTCAAACGACATCGACCAAATAAAGCTCACCAACTCACACTTCGCTAAGAAAAATTAAGAGGAAAAGTCTTGTTGTTTTGTTTCCTGGCTCAAATTTCAAATCACTTATTTTGAAACAGACTAAAATTTAGGCCCCATTTAAATCAATTTGGGATTAAATGATGTTAAAATTGCTTATTCAAAATACTCAATATAAGCCACACATTTAACCGGAAAATGGGTTATTGTTTATCATTAGTTTAAAAATGACAATTTATAAATCTAAAGGATGAAAAGAACTGCTTTTAAATCTAAAGGACTAAAAGAACTTAGCTCAAATGTAAAGTGACTAAATTTCCAGGATTTAAATCTTAATTAGAATATCCATATATAAAGGTATTTTATGCAAATATAATTTTTCCCATCCATAAAACAATAATAATACAAAAAATTAGAGAAAAATACTAACTCAGAATAATACTACAAACTGACTACTAGAAAATACTTCTTTTATGTGGAATTAGTTTCTGGTTTTTTTTTTAGTTTTAATTATACTAGTAAAATGGGTTTTTGTTTATTCTGGTGATCTTCACTAATTAAATAATACACAAATATCATATAAGTGAATGCTAGGTTTGATGTTACTTTTCTATCGTTGATTTTAATATTGAGAGATATTTTTGTAATTTGTTTTACTAAACGTGCTAAGTTCCAAATACTGAGATTTTTTTTGAAAATTATAAAAATTCTATTAATGTAACCACATCCACATAAGAGCTGTGCCAACAGTTACCACTTCACCTTGTTAGCATTGATTGAAAACGATAAGTAAAATTCCATCTTTGTAATTTTACAACTGTACATAAATAGTAAATTTGACGGTTATCCTTATCATCCACGCCATCACTTCAACAACATTCATCCTTGTCCTCCACTCCGCACCACCGCTATCATCATCATCGTGCACTCATCACCGCATCTTGCCTTCATCTCGCTTCGCCATCACCATCTCTTCTGCCTTCATCATCCCATCATCGCCCATCATCTTCATCATCTTCTCACCATCTCCTCTTCATACGCAAATCTTCATCATCATTTGCACGGTAGCCTCCCATCACCATCTTGTAATGGAAATTTGCAAAAATAGCGGAGTTGTTGAACATTTGCAAAAATAACGAGTTCAACAAATCTTTTCAAATATAATAGGTTAACGGTTTTTACTACGAGAAAATACCAAAATACCCTGAATTTGAAAAAAAAAAGATAAACATTCGAGACCGCAATATAATATTTTGATTAATTGTCATGCTAATTTAATTGCCAAATATCCTTATTGAATCAACATCCCATCTCACCTATTCCATTATCGTTATCGGACTATGGTGAAACTAATGGCATGTACTGAGGAGCGAAAATTACGACAATATCAAATTATTCTATAATGTTAGTTTCATATTTCCTATCACACTGTGTTTTTTCGAGCATATCCTATCACCTAGATTTTTTTAAAAAGTTGAATTAGGATTGAACCGTAAATTAGAAGGGCTAATGGCGAATAAATATCAATAATCGCGAAACATGTCGATCAAATGTCGATACAAATGTCAATTAATACGTCGATAAACATGTCGAGTAAATGTCAAACAAATATCGACTAATATGTCAACAAATATTTTGATAAATATGTCGATAAAATGTGGAACAAATGAGAGAAAAATTAATGAGAATATTGTGTTGTGTTTTATTAATAAAACATCATGTGGAGAATAAATTATAAATATTCATTCTGAGAAAGCACATAGTGTCATCCTTTTTCTCCCTACAAGCAGATGGATTTGAGCAAGTTTGTTGGTTGTGTCCACGTCCCACAACGACCATATTTTTCAACTTTTTGCTCGCCGGTTGAAGGAATTCTCTTTTTCTGCACCTACCACTCTTAGCCCTTAGTTAGTGGTGATAATTGAATAGCTAACACTTCTTGGGCACAATCCAATCTTTAGGATCACTAACAGGTATAATAGGCTCGTGATAAGCACCTATAATTGCATCGGTGTGGTACAATGACGGCGTAAGATATAATGGTCAATTTGATGGCGACGAGCTACGGTAGTGATACGTAAAGGAGTTGATCCATATCAAACACTGACACGTGCATATTTTTTTAAGCAAATCGATTGTAGCTTCTGATTTATAATGTCCGTACACACCATCAGATGCATATCGACCAACTCAACAACATAAGATCTTGCTTTCTCTCATCCTAGATCGATTTTATCTTCAATGTACGATTATCATTGTTTTGATTTCACAGCGGTATCGTCTATTATGAAATCATCTTCGAGCGATGTTCTGATGTAATCAACCAAAGAATGAATAGGTAATTTCGGGCATTTTTAACAATGCATTGGACATTACGCAGCGTTAGTGGTCATTATTGTATACCGTCTCCCACCGAATGTGCCATTGACCAACGTTTAATCCCAACTTTTTTAAATACTGCATTTACCCATGGATTTTGTAATAGAAAAATTTCAAACATCTCATTGAATTCAAGAAAAGTGTAAGCTTTTGCAACCTTAAAGTAAAATGGGATCACGTCTTCTTGTTTGAATTTTGCTCTAAAGTTGTTGCATAGATGATAAATACACGCTTCATGGAAGGAATTAGAGGAAACATTTGTTACACTTTTGCAATACTCTTATGCTTGGTCGAAACAAACACCAAGCCATTCGTATCATTGCCAATTGCAATCTTGACCTTTTCTAAAACCACTCCCACGATCGTCATTCTAAAAATCAACAATTTAATCCGGGATATACTTGGTTGTTACCATCCATACTTGTTACAACAAGTAATGACTTAGGATATTTTCTTTCAAAAGCAAGCATCAACGGTAATAATTGGTCACATGTGGCTTTGGAATCCACAAATCGATGCACCAAGTGCGAAAATAGGTATTGGAATCTTCCATCTTCTTCTCTTCTAACTTCAATAAGAGTTCTGAGTTTAACTAATTCATCATGTGTAAATAAGATGGCAATATCAGATATGAATCCTCAAACCGCTTTAACTTCGCCCAATGCAGATTTTCTTGATCGCCACGCCTTGTGGTAGGTTATATTAACACTCAACTCGACCAAATATAAAATGATTTATTTACGGCCTATCGATAGACGTCTATATATTTACACTTGATCCATGACCCAAGTACTTTATTGTTAGCTTATTATCGCTTTGGACCAATGATGATTGGCATGTATGGTGTTAGCATATTTAGTAATCTTCAAGTCGATGAATTCCTAATGGCAATCGCATTCAACATCCACTTGCAATTTTGTCCTTACACCTTTACACCAAGGCCTATTAGTCTTAACAACCTTTCACTCTAAGAAATGTTTCATGGCCAACATGGACATTCTCACAAACAAATGATGCCTAGTTTCAAACACATCCTTTACTACAACATCCACCACTATGGATAATCTATCGTAAGATGTATCACCATCCAGGTGATGACTTATCGCAGACAAGGCAATGAATGTTTTTCAACCGCCTCGCATTTTTCCTTACTCGCTTGTTCCTACAGGATCTCGTTTACATTCTCATAATCAAGGTTTCGACAACACGATTATCATTCTCATCATTGTCTTGATGATCTTCATTGGTATGCTAAATATGTTGTCATCGATCTGTCTTGAATGTATTAAATTGTTAGTCCATATTGGACTATCGAGCTCAATCGCTTTATTGGTGAGTTGCTAGCACTATCTTCAAATACGAGCTCAAACATTTTGAGCGGTAACACTTATTGGTATCCTTGTGTCAAATCGTTTTATAATCTCATTCAAAAAACATTGCACTTAGTGATAATTTTTATGGGCAAGACCAAGATATTGGATAGGTACTTGGGTAGGTATTTGATTACAATTTATTTTGAATCTCGGATCTAAATCCATGATGCCTACAATGTGATTCACTATTTACGAGAAGCTTGCGTCTTTCTTTAACAAAAGGGTTTCGATCATTTTATAGTTCACAAATCTATGTTCATTTGTGGCTGGATCAACACTCTCCATTCTCATTGAAAAGCACATGAAAATACTAAATATTGTTGTGTGCCATTCCTTCAACAATACCACATTTAAATCGGTCAATCTACATATCAATTTCAAGACACATATGTATTTATTAATAATGGAATTAATCCATGAACAAATAATCCCATTAATTGATTCATAAGACCATTATATTAATCATCCAAGTATAGACAAATCATATTAGAAGCTTATGGAGGAGCGTGGAAGGAGGAAAAATACGCTTTACTTAGAGGTTGGAAGGAGGAAAAATTTGCTCGTTGCCATGATATACTGCAATGTCCGTGTAAATAGTAAAGTTAAAGCGAAGAATGCTGAATGTATCCTAATATATTTGGCACTCATTGACAAAATGTTTGTATTAAAAAAATTTGTAAATCCCTTTACGCACTTAGTCTGGATTACGCCGACCAATGAGTCGATATAAAGCTGTAGAACAAATGTCGAATTAATTATTGAATAAAATGTCAAATAAATGTCAACTCAACCGTCGACTAAATGTCGACTTAAATCGAATCAAATATTGAGTAGAACATCCAATTGAATGTGTAATAAAATGTCATTGCTCATTCGAATAAATGTAAACTTCAATGTTCACCAAAATGTCATTGAATCGCCCACCAAAACGTCGAACTTCAATGTCCACCAAATTTACATACTGTACATTGAAAGAATTTACAAATTTACAGAGTGTAGATTTACATGTTAATCATAAAGTATATGAAATGAATGTATATCATTTTCTCCTTCCTTTCTAGCTTTCCTTTTCTTCCATTCTCTAGCTTTTCTTCCTTTTGTGCTTTCCTTCCCTTCTTACATTTTCTCCTTCTAGCTTCTTTTCGTTCTCCTTCTAGTTTTCCTTCCCTCTGGCTGGAATTTATTCTCCGCGTCGTGGGCGTAAAGTGCATACGCTATCTGTTTACCGCAGTTAGTAGCATTTGTCGGTGCAATTGTATTTAGCGTGACCCATGGACTATGCATTGACCTACTTTAATATGTAAATACCACGATCGCCACTCTGCAATAATGATTGAACACAAATTTATCTGATTTGTCATCATATGTGATTGAACATTATGTATATAAAGATGGAGATACTTATCCGGTTCTTGGTGCTTTGAAATGTGTTAAACCACAACTTCCCATTTGTCCACCTCTTAGATGTTCTTTGGCATAGTATGTGTTAAATTCACACGCCTCAATTATCTTGGGTATTGTTATAACGAGATATTGTAACTTTGCACCACTTGCCGAGGCAATGGGTTGTACCACGTAAAATTTCTACTCATATAAATCCATTTTCACAAACATCCAATAGTTGCCATCTACGTGACATGGTAATAACACAAAGTCTAACTTCCTTAGGTCGTGTGGAAACAGACAATCACTAACGAACTACTTCAACGCCATATCATCGACGTTTGTATCTCTCTCGTTGTTTTGTATCATCTTCATGTTAGTTTCATACAAATAAGAATAAGCATCTTATTAAATGAACATATCAAATACCTCTGGATGGAATGGTGAACACAACTTACATGAAATATGACTCCATAATGGATAAATTTTCATGGCCCATGTTAATGATCCGTTTGTGTAGCATGAAGGTATACAAATCAATTTGCTATAAAAACATAAGGTTCGAGCTTAGGAGATAATCATCACCAATAAAGTAAGAACCCAAAATAGGCAAACAATAATTACTAGATCATTGAGCTAATATCATGTTGTCCACATTGTCTTGACAATTCGAGTCAAAGAAATCCGTCGGGTCCATAAATAGAGCTTGGTTTCTTCATTGTCCACTCATTCGTTTTTAATTCATGTTCTTTGGTTGAAAGCAAATCGGGCATACTAAAGCGTGTATCCCAGTCATTTAGCCTTTTCTTGGTTGGATTGTTGCTTTGAGGCTAGAGTTGGCCTCAAATTTTGCCTACAACCTCTTCCTTCACGGGAGATTTGGGTTCCTTTCCTTCATCGCAGGTGAAGCACTCTCTGCGGTGAGCAGCTGTGTTCAAAAGTGGTGTTGGACAATATCCATTATATCCGCCTTCCTTAGCCCTTTGCACAAGTTGCTCACCCACGATTGGCCTTACATTTTCTCGGACTTGTGCCGTTCATCAGCACATTCGTTTGCTCTACGACAACCCTTGCATTTCCATCGTAAGTCTTGGCACTTTCCCCTCTCTTCAAGGGCATTTTGTCCTCTTTAGGAGCTGAACCCCTTTCAGAGGCTACACCACCCTTCTTGAGGGCTATACCCTCCTCTTGAGGTTGAACCTCCATCTCGAGGATGTTCCCGTTCTTGTGGTCTATACTCTTCTCTCCGAGACTACACTCCTTTTCTTAGGGGCTGTACTTATGTCATTTGGATCCTCAGTTTTATCCGCTTTATCGTTGTAGATAGGTGAAGTACGGGCAATGGGTGGATTCGAGGCCGATGAAGGCGTATCCTCTTGGGCCATAAGGTGGTGTACATAAGCATTCGGTGAGCAACTTTAATAGTCATCGCTTGAGATCAATAGTGAGGCCATTGACTCATCATCCATCTCCTCCTTTAGAATCTTGAGCTCCTCTTACACATGGACAATTCTTGTTCGATCTTAGTTTGTAATTCAAGCGGTGGTGATGAATTCATTTTTAGCTCTCCATCCTCGGCCTCATAGCGTACTTTTTCTCTTTTGGGTTCAAAAACATCTTCTTTCGATCCTCTTTCTATCGACACACATAATAAAGTGAGGACTCAACCTTGTGACCAACTTCAGCATCATCCTTCTACTGCCTCATTTTCTCATTGCAAAAATTTTTCTTGTTCTTCCGGAATTGGCTTCATTCGTGTTACTTTCACTTTACGGAAATCAAATAATAAAGTTCAATCTGTATAAGATAGTTACTATATTGAATGTGGGACTATACTAATCATCAACAATTACACAAATCATACCTTCCCAGTACATTCTTTTTCCCACACTTGCTTCTTTCTTGTTCTACGTTGTGCATTTACACATTTCCATCTAAACATCCTGGGCTTGTTCCTAGAGGATTCGACACTTTGAACCATCTTCAAACGCTCAAGATATGGCATTACCTAATATGCGAACACACGAGAAATTGACGGAAAAAAATTAGCATAAAAGTAATTATATGGTACATGTACTTATACCACTTAAAAACTCTAACTTAACATACGAATAGTATTCTTACTCCCAATGCAAGGGAAACCTCCAAGAGTGTAAGTCCTATTCTCGGGGTGACTATTTTCTTGCAAGGCATTTATCATGCTCTTTCTAGCACTATCTACGGTGGCAGTAAGATAGTTCACTAACGACATTTCATCGAATCTCTCCAATCTGGCCAAATAAAAAGCTTGTATTCAATTCTAGTTCTCTTGGCCATGCTTTGATTGATGTGTATAGAAGCAATAGTGTCATGCTCACGACATCAATGTCTGAATAACTTGAGTTTATCCAATCGTAAACCTTTAACACTTCATCGTAGTGACTTTCTTTGTCGAACCAAGTGTCTAATGAACTTCGTTATTGCTAGAGGACCATTTGGTATGTGGTATTTGGCATATACACTATCAACATCACCTATCTTGAACCCGTGATGATGGCGGACTCCACTTTTGTCAAATTTCACCTTCTTACTGCGAGGTTGAAGTATATGCTATTATCCCGAATGGATTTCTCGTCGAGTTTGAGTTCTTCAACAACATAGAATGTATGATCTGTTTGTACCAAAATGTATGCTCCACGGTCAAGAGCAATTTCAAAGATAACTCTCCTTTCGAAATATTTGCTTTTGCATCTCAGTTAATTTGGAATAGATCATCTTCATATTGGCTTTATAGTAGCGATACTAGGAAACTTGGGTGTTGAAAAACTCTCCTTGAGCGACCATTTGCGCTTTAGATGTTCTTGCACATTGAAAAACCGATTTCTCCTATTGCGGCAAATGCAGTCGTCCACCTTGCATAGTGCCATTGAAATTGTATATGGTGTATATGCTAGATGTGCATCGGTTATCAAAAGGCAGTGTCAATCGTTTGAGAAAATAATACGTTCTTTATTCTTGACAAGCGAGTGATGCGAATGGGAGTGGCGAGCGAATAGTCACGAAACTACATCAGTGCGGTTTTCAAATAGAGTGGCATTTTTGTATTTTTCCCAGTACAGAATGTATCGTCGAATAAAATCTCGAACAAATTGCTGACTAAAATGTAGATTATTTTGTCGACTAAAATGTCGGCTAAAACGACAAAAATGTTGATTAAATGTCGAAGAAATGTCGACCTAAATTCATACATCGACAAATTGCGAACTTCTATCATTATTTGTCGGTTGAACTTTAATAAAATGCCGGGCATCTAAAAATACCCAATTGCTAGTTTTGCGACAAGTGGATTTTTTGTTCATCGTCGATTTAGTTTACATTTTTGATAATTACTTACGAAATACATAACTACGGACATTCAAACTAGGCGACTATTTTCAAGTAGGCACCTTGGAAATAAGATGTTTAATCGATGAAGAATGAAGAAATGAAGAAGAATGGTGAAATGAAGTGAAACGATGAAGTTCTATATGGCCATTTTGGTATTTTCGAGTGGTCAAATACCGTTAACCTGTTATATTTGTAAATGATTTGTTGGACTTGCTATTTTTGCAAATATTGCTCCACAACCTACTATTTTTGCAAATTTCCCTCATCATAAGCATCCTCTCCGCAGCATCATCATCATCAGCTTCTTCTTCATCATCTCCTTCGACGTTGTAAGATCTTCACCAACATCTGTCCCAAATCAGGCCTTTTTTGTTTTTTTTTTATAAAAAACTAAATCTACAATTAGATCTAAATTAAAAGAAGACTAAAAACTACTCTCCTATAACAACGTCAAAAAGAAAACTAAACTCTCATAGAAAGACAAAAAAATCTCTAAAGCAGAGAACGAAACCTAACAAATAGAGACATACTATTACTAAAAAGAAAAGCAGAAAAACAACCTCCCCATTCTCCCCAAAGGAGGATGAGGAGAAAGCAGAATTGCTTGAAGTTGGTTGTAGGAAGAAGGAAGAAAAAGAGAGAAACTAGAGAGTTCGAAGAGAGAGAGAGACTCTCCTCTCAAAAGTTGGTTTTTCTTTAAAGTGTCAATCTTGCAAATTTTAAATATCCAAAGCATAATATAAAATTAGATTATAACGCCACATCAATATCAAACATTAATTTGTGATAATTTCTAGTAATTGAGGTAAAATTGATGTATTTTTCAAACTAAAGTGTCAACTTTGAACTATTTGAGATTAAAAGTGTTGATCATAAAGTTTAGGGACTAAAATTATCATTTTCTCATACATAAAAATAGGGAATAAAGAAGACAATAAAACTATTGAAGAGTTGGAAGCTTTTACTTATAATACCTATCCATCATTTATATTTCCAACATAACTTAGAAGTCCTATCTGTCATTTATATTTGGGTGAATTACATTTACTACCTTGCGGTTTGTGCAAACTACCAATCGAACCCGATGTATGGGGAAACTACCAATACCCATATGGATTAGCAAAACCTCTAACATATGCCTCCTAAATATCGGAAAAATGATGTCAATTGGTGATGTTAGCTAAAATTACGATCATACGGACAAAATAGTTTACGTCTTGTTTTTTCTGCATAACATGCCTCCAAAATTTCTTGAATAAATAAATACAAACACTTTAAATAGACGTACTAAAAGAAGCAATGCACACACAAAAACAAGCGAACAACAAACACTTTGAATGATTGCTTTGTTTTGGGAAATTCAATTAGAACAAAAATTCCAATTGAAATGGTGAAGTCCAAAACTAACTCACGGTATGAATAGTTGTTCTATTAAATAATTGAAACTTTTTAGATGTTAAATAAATTTGCCTCATTTTTATGGTGTGGGAGGATGTGTGCTTGATTAGGTTTTGCAGGTTTTACAGAATCTTGGTATGTTATGGCGCATTCAAGTTGCGACTCTGTTGATAGTATGAGATATGAGCGGTCACTTGGGATGAATGTGAAAGGAAAGCCCTAATACGATTATCTAATTCGATGAAAAATCTTGAAAGATTGTATTTGGTTGCAGAATTCATGAGAGGTTGAAGTGGGTAGTACTAGTAATAATGGAGTTTGAGGCTAACTTAGGGCCTATGAAAAGGAGATTCGTATTTGAAAGGCGTGAAGTTGGAGTGAGTGTTGATGGAAAAATTGTGAATAGTCAAGTTGTGGCAGTAAAGGGATTGTATGGGGGTGATGATTGCTAATTTAATCTTATTGGCTTCAAACTTTGTTGGACTTTTAATTTAGTTAGTAAGGGGTTGCGAGACTAGGACGAATGAACTTTATTGACAATGTTCAACATTTTTGAATGTTTAGGTTGTTGGTAAGCAATGGCATCTTGCCTTTGCCAAAACATTGATTTGTTTCAATGTTTATTGTTTTGTTAATGTTCAATGCCAAGCATCAAATTCCATTGTGTTCCACTGTTTGTTGATTTGTTGATGTTCAATGCCAAGCTTCAATTTTCAATGTGTTAGTTAGAAGTGCAGAACTACGGTCCATACACATGCAATGAATAGCATTGAAAATATCATCTACATAACCATTTAGTGTTATGCCAACTACATTCCATCATCTATATTTTGTTTTATGGATATTTCGATTGCAGTGCAGAAAATGAATAACCAACTGAAATAAAAGCAATGTGTTTGCCTTCTGATGAATATAAAATAGGTTAGATTTAATTTTTAGAATATTTTGTGCTAAACATGGAGTCCTAAAAACGAATTGTTTTAAAAAGATTTTACGAGAAATTGCTACTTATACTTATATGATAGAATTCCAACAAAAATGTTTGCCTCATGTTCACTTCTTACTTATTCTTAAGCAAGCATTTAAAATATTCTCTTCGAACCTATTAATAGAATTGTTTGTGCGAATTGCCTAATCCTAATGTTATCCATATTTATTTTCCTTAGTAGTAAAATATATGATTCATGGACCTTGTGGTACTCTTGAACCAATGTATCTTTGTATGAAAAAGACAAAGGATGTAAATTTAATTACCCCAAAGAATTCTCATGAAAACAAAATACAAAATTGATTCATATCAATATATTGACGTAGAAATAATAATCGATTTGTTGTTATAAGAGGTTTGAAAGCTGGATAATCATTGGGTAGTATCTTATAGTCTATATCTTTTAGCCAAATTAGATTGCCACATTATAATAGAATATGTTCAACTATTCAAGTTATAAAAATATAAACAAATATATATATATATATATATATTTATATTTATATTTATATATAAAACACATGATAAAATCTTATATACATTGATTGAGATGAAATAGATACTATAGTTGATGAAATTAAAAACTCCCAATGTGCAAGATGGATTTTCCAAAAGATATTTAGCAAATCTTTAAATTTGACCTTAATCATATACATTCATACATTCTATTCTTGATTCATTTAGAGAACGAACAACCCATTACTTTCCTAGCCAATTAATCATTAGATAGTATTATTACTTAATCTGGAGTTACAAAAACTATGTTAACAGAATTTTTATATTAATAAATATAATGATGATGCTAAGATTTTAAATTGCTTATATGTTGAATTCCTCAATAATTTACGTGGCATAGTGATTCAAAAGAATGGAAACCACATAAAAATGAGAAGTAATCTATCGTGTAATTAGTTATTACCCATTTGAAGGTGAAAAGTATTACTTAAGTTTGCTATTAATGCATGTAAGAAAACCCACTTCTTTTGTCGATTTAAAATAGTTACTAGTAAAAATTGAGTACATATCGAGAGGCTATAAGTATTGGAATTAATGCAACAAGATGATCTTTATCGAAATGTGTTTTCAAGAAACTGCTTATCTAATGCTGCAACTTTATGACAACAATTTGCTACTACATTAGTTTACTACAATCTAAATCCAAAAAATTTATGGTTAAAATTGAAGATTTCCTTTCAAAAGATTTTAAATGTGATAAATCTCTTAATACAAATGTTATCAGGCATAAAGTGTTAGATATCATTACGTATCACTTGCATTCAATAGAAAAACTTCAAAACTTTTTCTAGTGAATCTTGATATGCTAATTAATTTCCAAGATAGTTTAACAAAGAGAGCTATGAGTAGAACAAGAAATATATGTATCTAAAGAAGATCTTTTTATTGTTTAGCAATTAAAGAGGCACAAGATTTGCTTACAATAAAATTTTATATTGTTTCAAAGCATCGTTTATAGATGGACATGGAGATCTTGGAAATTTTTTATTTAAATGTCTTCTTGCTTGATAAGATTTGTTGGTCATATTGCACTTGCAATGACCACTTCATGATAAGTAGCTTCTTTCCTCCTCGGAGGACATACATCATAATTATGATTTAAAATTCCTCTAGATGAAAATGAATATAATTCTTGTAATATTAATAAACAAAGCACGCTAGCTTATTTATTACATGTGACAAAATTAATTATTTGGAATGAAGCTACAATGGCTAAAATAGTATTATTGAAAAATTTGACCAATTCTTGAGAGATATAATGAACTATACTATAATTTTGGTGGTAAAATTGCAGTATTTGGTTATAATTTTGTCAAACATTACACGTTATTCCTAGAGAAATGAAAGATGATATCATAAATGCATCGATTGTTACATCACCTTTATGGAAGCAATTTGAAAAATTATAGTTACAACAAAATATGTGAGTGTTAATTTATTTCAACAAAATCATTTTTTTTTTTTTGATGTAATGCATACGACTTGGGTTGCGATTTCACTGCTCGAGTGGTGTCGGATGTGCGCTAGGGACCACCCCTGTGCGTTCAGTTTTGCTCATCTCATGCCTTTTGAGGTACCTAATGGAGCCGCCTGCTTTAGTTGTTAGCAGTAGATTAGTGGTTGATCCTAGGTCGTCTAGGTTTTCAACCTGTGCCGCTTTGCGGCTTTTGTCCCGCTCTGCGGGTGGTTGGTGGTTTGTGCCCCTTGAGGGCTTATAGTCCCGTTATGGGTCTTTGTTTTCGTGGGTTATATGGCGATTCTTGATTGATGGCGGCACGAAACTCTAACCTTCGGCTCTTTGTATGTTGGCCATTGTGCGATTCTTAATAAACTATCGTTTGAGGAAAAAAAAAAGATATATATTAAGAGTAGGTGATGGAGTCGCACACTCTAATGAAAAAGATGATATTGAGATTCCATTAAGGGCAAATATAAAATTTATAGATGATGTAATGTCATTACATGCATTAATTGATGCGATATTTCCAAACATTATTGAGAATAATTTGGATACATCTTTGTTTGTAAAGAGAGCTATACTTACTACAAGAAATGAATTGGTTCTTGATATCAATGATATTCTAATTAATAGATTTTTAGGTGATGAAGTTATGTATTTAAGTTGTGATGAACATATTAACGCTTCTTTTTACTAGACCAACAAGAATTATTCCATTCTTCAATCCCTCGAGGACTTATCCTCATAGATTAATTCTCAAAAAAATGCACCTATCATATTACTTAGAAATATTAACCCCAATGAAGGTTTATGTAATGGCACACATTTAGTTTGTAAAAATTTTAATACAAATATTATTCATGCTAAAATTTTAGTTGGTACATATGCAAGAATATACGTATTTATTCCTCATATTACATTAGAAACTTCACATATGACCTTTCTTCCATTCTATTTAAGAAAAAACAATTTCCAATACATTTGTGTTTTGCTATGTCAATTAATAAGGCAAAAGGTCAGACTTTAGACTTTGTTGGCATTTATTTAAAAGAACAAGTATTCTCACACGGTCAACTTTATGTTGCATTATCAAGAGTACAAACCATGAATAAATTAAAAGTACTTATTAGACCATTGAATCCATTGGTAAAAGATACTAATTTGACTAGAAATGTTGTGTATTGTGAAGTTCTAGCAACTGTAGATGATATATGAATATTATTAGTTCATTTAATAATAAAATAGGTATACTTTATAAACTTAATCATTCTTTATCTTGTCTCTCTTTATAACGTATTATTTATATACACCATTTCTTTTAATATTGATATTTTTGTTGCATTTTTAATATTTCAATATTGTTTACAAATTTGAATGATAAGACATTATAATATCATATATATCTGACATAAATAGTTAAAAGTGTTTACTATTGATATTTGAAAATCAACAAAGATATATACGTGTATTTTATGATTTTCTTTTATACTTATTCATTATATGTACTCCATGTATTACAATTAGTTAATAGTACCACTTGCTCTTTTCTATTAGTTTCAGATTTTGCTATGTATATTGATGCAAATTATTTGTTTTAATATTTACTATTATTTATGATGAGTGTTAGTTCAATAATGCTATATTAAAAGGCTCAGTTGCTTGTTAGTTGTGACATGTTCTTATAATATCATGTCACATAAGCGATATATGTATACTTCATATTCTTAGAATAGAACTAAGAAAAAAAATTACATAGCGATGACCTAATCTAACAAATATTTTTTTATACCCATTTCTTGTGATTAGTTTAATACAATAAAATTAACATACTGTGTTATGATCAAATATACAATGATACACTTTGCAACAAAACAAATTAGCTATTGATGCTATTTATTTTATTTAATTTTCTATAGTTATAGTAATTTTGAGTAGCTACAAATATTTATACTACATAAAATGATACATTGATTCATAATTTTACTTTACAGTCCATGGAGGATAGATGCACAACATTGAAGAATCTAACAGGTTGTGAGCTTAATTTGTATATATCTTTTGTTAATAATTTCCATGATAGTTGGTTGATTTTAGCATGAATTTAATGGATTTGGTTATGTTTTGTGTTGTAAATGTTGAAAGTAGAGGTTTGAAGAAAAAGGGGTTTAAAGTGGAATTTTGTAGAAAAATGTGACTAGAAGACCTCCAATGTTATGCGTGAGAATGTTAGTGGATTAAAAGTTCAACCATAAGACTTTTAGTATGCTGTGGCCACACCTAAAGCGGTGGGCTAAATGCAATTTTTATCAAGAAGATGAGTCTTTGGGCGACTAAAGGCAATTAAAAAAGAGAATATTGCAACAAAGATTTTAGGTAACAAATTTTTATTTTAGTTAAGGATATTTTCCTATTCTTGTTATATTTCCCTTTTAGAATAGAATTTAGTTTTTAGTAACTATTTAGAATTGGTATTCTTACCATATTGTAAGAGTTAGCTTTTGTTATAAAGAGAACCCTAGAGGTGCCTAAAAGAAAATAAAATGGACATGCTTTTTCTCCTTAACACATTGTCTTCTTTCCATTGTCTTTCACTCTTTTTCCCTTTTTACTACATTTTACCTTCTATCATGTCTAGGAACTAAACCCTATTCTAGTTGAAGGATAATTGAAGGTTGGTTCTACAACAATTGTGAGACTTATTGTTTTTAATGTTCTTATAAATTCATGGGTATTCGTTTATTTCCTACAATTTATTATTTATGATTGCATTGTTTAATTGGATAATTGGCACCGTTATTTGATTGACAATATAATCTACTACCAACTAAGATCTCAAGGTTTGATTGTTTTAGTGAAGTAGCAAATGGCATGATTATTACTTGATAAGTGATTTAATTGTGTCAAGGGATAAACAATCTAAGCCGAAACAAGCACGATGTGAGCTAGTTGGTTAGAATTTGGTTTCTTTAATTCTTAAAGCTATGGGGAAATTGAATTCTATGGTGGTACCTAGGTTATTTGCCAACAAGGAAGTGACTAATGAGGGTCTTTAATTGCCAACAAAGTGCGGAGAAATTGGTTACTTGGTGGTACTAAGTGATAATAACCAGTTTATTTGTGAATTTATAAGATGAACCTTATGTCAATGACTAATTGAATGAATCAGTTCTAAATTATTCCTTTGACTAGAGTTTGTTAATTATTGAATTTTACCATTTCTAATTCTGCGTTAATTACTACACTTAGTTTTAATTTGTTATTTTGCATTTTTTATTTTTAGTATTGTCAAAAACAACCCCCAATTATTCTGTTGAGAGATAAATCCACCATTTCCTAAGGAGATGACTTGACTCCCACTATACTATAGAAGTTTTGAGAGTTAGAATTTATTTTTAGTGGTTTAGTGAACAAGACTCCTGCTGAAGCAAGAACTGTGATATCCAATATGGCAGCAAATGCACAACAATTTAGGAATCGGCAAGATAATCTCTCAATGAAAGTAAATGAGGTAAGCACTTCTCTTTCTTATAGAAAATTTGAGGTTATAATCGTTCTTCTTGAAAAATTGATTGGGGGCCAAAATCAATAAGTCAAAACTTGTGGAATATGTGATGTTCTGGGCATTCAACAAATTTATGCCCAACTTTTCAAGGAGACACAAGTGAATTTATAAATCTTTGTTGGGGATTTCAGGACTACTCTAAAGGAAAAATGATCCCTATTCAAATGCGTACAATCAGAGGTAGAGGATCATGATAGGATGTTTAATTGTATATTTCTTAGGTCAATTCCTAGTGTTTTTATGCTTAAATTGCTTATTAAATTGCATTTTAGGAAAAACTAGCACCAAAAACCCGTGGATCAATTAGCCAAGACAAGCACTTGAAATAATTAGGGCTTTCTGCATTTTGGAGCTGAAGACGGACAGATTCAGGAAACCAAAACTAGCCACAAGGAAACAACAAGACACAGAGCAGTGGCACATGTAGGAATTAATGAGTGAATAAAAGTTCTTTGCTGCACAAAATACTTCAAAAAGAAAAGAAAAGAAGACTTCTCCTACTACATGAGAACTAGAACCGACAACTGCACAGGAAAGAAAAGTCAGTAGCATGGAGACAAAGATTTCTTGACCCATCACAACAAAAGACAAGCAGCAATGAATTGAGAAACAAAGGCTGAAAAAAAGGAACATCCAAAAGAAAACAAAAGAGCAGCCAAAACAAAATAATATAGCAAATTGCAATTATATTTTAATGGAGAAAGCTGCGATTTGGAAGAAAAAAAAGCTAAGCTGCATAACAAACAAAAGAAGACTTCTTTTGCTGCAAGGAACACAAAAACTGTGCACAACAAAAAAAAGAAGTACAAGTCAGCTACAAAAAGAAACCAAAATCCGAATATAAGAAGGAAACACAAGGCAGAATCTGACTACAATTTGAAAACAAGAAAGAAACAGCCAGAAAAAGGACATAGAAACCGAACCACAACAAGAAGACAAGAGTCGAGTAGAAACAAGGAAATAAAGGCCAACAACAATTTGGAGACAAAAACAAACAAGGATTCGGAAAGCTAATAAAAATCAGCCACCATTCTCCTCTATATAAGAAACACATGGGTGCAGAATTTTGAAGAAGAGGAAGCCATTTCTTTTTAGTTCTTTCTTTGCTTTAGAAATTTCAGCCACCACATTCTTTTCTTTTTTTCTTTCTTTAGTTAGTTTTCTTTTTAGTCTTTAGCCGCCTTTAGACTTTTTGGAAAGGGAGAAAAAGAAGAAGAAGAAGAGAATAGCGGCTAAAAAGGAGAAAAGGGAGAACAGTTCGTGGAGAACAAAGAAAAAGCCAAAGAACAACAAAACACGAAGGCACTCACTTTCTCTTTATTTTTCTCTCTCAATAATGTTTAAAGCTTTGGTGATGTTCTTCTATATTAGCATGAACTAATTTATTTTTCTAGGGCTACAATGTAGACTAACTATGAAGTCTTTATTATTTTTCTATTAATATAGTTCGAATTAATTTTCTATGTTTGAGTATTAATCAGTACTTAATGTTTCTAATTACCTAATCAATAATTAGATGATTTGTTAATCATAACGAATGGAAGGGAAGTTATGTGTCAAGTTCATTGGGATAAATGCCATGAATTGCATGTAGGATAGGAACATACTGCATGGTTTGTGTAGTCACTACATGGGAATCCATAGAACTTAATGACTTCATAATTATTGTAATTCACATACGAATATAGTGAATTAGCAATTAAGGGGATTTTATTAGATCTCGGGAGAGACTAGTAAATAAGTTAGGGAATCTCACTATCAACCGGGATAATAATTTAGACTATAGAGATAGATTAATATTAAGATAGATTAGTTATGGTGAAATCGGAGACTCTAGAGCTTTAGTCATCCAATAAATGTGCGTTTCTTGAGAATACTCTAAAACCCTTTCTAATTGGTGATATATCTCCAATCGGGATTTGAAAGAACCCAACAAGAAATGAGGCGAGTATTCGAAATTTGGATTTGCAAATATCTCAAACTATAGCTTTCAAATAATGTTGAAAGAAATAAAGGGAAGCTCCTAGCATAGGTTGTAATCAAGCCACGGAAAATGCCAATGCCATGACTCTTAGAAACAGAAAAGAATTGCAAATTACATCATCACAAGTGGGTGTTGAAGTGAAGAGAAAAAGAGAAAGAGAACATTGACATGCTATTTTCTGCAAGTGCACAGAATCGTATCAAGTAGTAAATTAAGATATCGTCCCACAAAGAATTTTTAAACTGACTATTGAAATACTCAATATGTTGTTTGTTTAGACACCGAAATCAAGTTTTGAACTAAAATTACAAATCAAATAAAAAAAAAACTGAATTCTATCAAATGTAAAAACTAGGATTCTTATTCTCAATTTTGACCATTTATTAAAATTGATTAACCAACAAGGTCTATGTTAACTCTAATCCATCTTGAAGGAATCTTAAGAACCATAAATCTTCTTCTTAGATAGTACCTATAATTAATTGATAATTAATTAACACTAAGTTTGTGGCTCTCGACAGCGTAATGTCTTTTAACTCCAATTTTAATGCACAACCTTTTAATCAATATTAACCACTTAACTGTCTCAACTAATTAAGCTATTAATGTGTTATTGCCTAATCCTACGAACCTATCTCTCAATCAAGTTCTATAGTGTTGATTCAATTTTAGGGTGATCAAACCTAAAATGACATTAAGCACAACAATAACCGATGGATCAAAGCTAACAACCTACATTAATCACAATAAGCACGGTCAAATTGGAATAAGAAACCTAAAAGGATTTAGCCACTCATATTAAAAATAAAAGATAAAGATAAAGAAATGAAGAAAACAAATCCAAACATCATAATAGAATAAGAAAAATTAACTATCAATCCTTTCCTTTAAATCAGAGGAAACACATGGCTGTTGGAATTGCTCTAAGAGAATTTCTAAAAACTAAAGAAAGAAAGAAAAAATAAATGTGAGTCTTCAAGTCTCCACAGAGAGAGAGATAGACGGCAATTGCCTCATTCTCTTTCCTCAGGGCTTTTCTTCAGATCCAAGCCTTCCAAAGTCCAAAAGTGGTTGGACTTTTTCTTGTTCACAATTCTACTCGATCAAACTCTTCATTCCTTCTTTGTTTTCTTTTGTTTTTGTCTTCTTTTGCCTCAAGACTCTCACTCATAGGAAATCTCCTCCAAATTGTCCAAGTCAACTCCTAATGCCAAGACTTGGTATTATCTCTCTCTTTGCTTCTTCAATGTGGTTTTTCTTCTTTCTTTTGTCAATTTCTCCTCCGGGTTAATATTTTCCATTACTACAACAAAACATAACAAACATCAAATAATATTCCTTAAAATCACAATAATAATAAGAAAATATTAACAATAAAAATGACATTTTAATCCCTATCAAATTCCCCACACCTAAATCATGCTTGTCCTCAAGCATACATTAACTCAACATCTTCTGTTCCATTTCTTTCCCTTTTTCAACCCATTTGCAAATAATCCAAAGTTATCACACATTAGAAATCAAGGTTGGAATGACAAGTCAAAGAACAAATGCTCATTGCCCTTTTTCTTCACAAAACATAAGCATCTCATTAATTCCAACAATTTTATCGAAATTAAATGCACAAAATTTGACCACCTTTCATAGGTTGCACTCTAATCACTCAAAGTGTTTAGGGGTTCATTTAACACTCAAATCAAATATAACATGTCATTACCATAAGCTTGCTTATATATCACATCCCCACCACTAACAAGTATGAATCCATACAAAAATCAAAGGGACTTAAACAGGTTATAACGGGGCTTAGGTAAAGGTAGATAAACAAGAGGAAATTGTAGGCTGCAAAACTCAAGATATGTAGAAACTTTCTTTGAAGATTCAAAAGCAGCACAAGCTTAGAACCACTTTCTTTTCAAGATCGATATCCCTTCTTTTTTTCACACTTAGTTGGACCATTTTGTATACACAAAGAACACTTACTTTGTCCAAACGTTTCAGGGAATACGTTTTCCTCTTCTTTTTTTTAAGCAGTAGTTATTTCCTTTGGAAACAACAGAAATTTTATCATGCATTTCATTCCCACATACTCTTGACAAAATGGCTCAACGATGGTAAACAAAAACAACGATTCAGGCTAATGATGTGGTGTTGAAAACAAAGAAAAGTCAAGGCTCCAAGCGGTCAACTAAGGGTACATGTATAGATGGTAAACTTTTTAGAAAGTTTAAATGGTTCATCCTAAATGCCCTTATCATCATCTCAAAGCATGAATCCATACTTGTGATCTCGACATGCATAACAAAGCAAGTTCTAAAATAAACATGGCCTATTTGACATCACTCAACAAAGAAAAATGTGAGCAAGGAAAAGAAAATACTTTTGGCTCAAGTACTCACAAAAGGTTCATTGTATTAAATATTGCACATCCTCATTCAATTCAATCATCAAAATCAATAAGATGCTTAAACAAAATTTTAAAAACAAAGGCTAATCACACTCGCTCCTTTTCATGCTTTCCAATTCAACCCTAATGCATGCTAACTAAGGGGTATTGAAACAAGTATCAAGGAGTTAGAAACTTCAAGAAAGACATTCAAATAGTTAAGCATGATTCGTAAAAATTTTAACACCATAACAGCACAAGAACAAGCCTCCCCCACACCTAAATCATACATTGTCCCCAATGGATGAAGAATAGGCACAGAAATTTAGCACAAAGCTTCTAGCCAATATCCAACAAAATTCACAAAATCGAGTGAGAGAAAGAACTCCCTAAATTTTGTCATCAAAACTTTGCTAGATGTTGTTGGGTTACCATTTGAAATCGCCCCAAGTATACTTGTTCACGTAACTTTGTAGGTCAATGAAAATTTTGCACAACCCTCTAAACAATGTCAAATGGATGAGAAGATATCCGATGTTGTTGTTTTTGTTGTGAAGAAGAAGAAGAATTTGCTTTGGATGTTTTGAGAAGGAGGAGAAGAGGTAGTAAAAAAGAAAAAATACAAAGTAGACACGTCCTAGGGTTAAAGAAGATCGAATTTTTTAAATTTTTTTAAAAATTTTTTATAGAGAAATCTATGCAATGTCATGAGTATGCATGTTGTGGCGTAAGATTTCTAGGCAGAAAATATCCTTACGAACTATGCCATGTCATGACATTCCATGCTATGTTTGTGAAGTTTAAAATCTTCTACTAAACCATGTGGCATGACTTTTCATGCTATAGTTGATAATTCTCTGTTCCTTTTTGCTTAGCCATGTTGTGGCATGAGTTCTCATGCTACGGTTGGTAATTCTCTGGAAGCCTTCTGCTAAGCCATGCTGTAGCATGACTTTTTATGCTACGGTTGATAATTTTTGTTTCCTTTCTTCTTAGCCATCTTTGTGCATGAGTTCTCATGCTACGGTTGGCAATTCTCTGAAGCCTTTTGTTAAGTCATGCGTGGCATGACTTTTCATCTACGGTTTCCAACTTTACATTTCTGCAACATGATTTCTCCGCCATGAGACCTACAACACGGAAAATCATTATGTCAACTCTCTCTTTTTTTCCTTTTTTTTTCTTTCTTTTTTTTCTAAAGGAAAATTAACAAACTATTTGAAATAAAAATAAAAATGGAAAAACTTGGTTGGGCCCCCAAGAAGCGCTCTTTTACGTCTATTAGCTTAGACCATCATATTCTTCAAGGAGTTGAATTAGTTAAGAAGGCCGATTAGGCGTGAATTGTCTAATGCGTCTCCATGGTAGACTTTCAATCTTTGACCATTCACTTTGAACTTTTCTCCTTGAGTGTTGCAAACTTTGACAGCTCCATAGGGATATACATAGCTCACTATAAATGGTCGACCATCTACTCTTTAGTTTCCGGAATAGTCTAAGTGCTGAGTTGAATAGCAACACTTGGTCTCCTTCTAAAAACTCTTAATCTTTACCTTAGCATCATGCCATCTCTTTGTATGTTCTTTATAAATTTTGGAGTTTTCATAAGCCATCTCACTTATTGTCTCCAATTCACTCATCTATAGAAGTCTTTTTCACGATTTCTTACGGTCATAATTTAATACCTTGATTGCCCGAAGAAGCCTTATGCTCGATTTCTACCGGAAGATGGCATGCTTTTCCATAAACCAACCTATATGGAGACATTCCAATAGGTGTTTTAAATCTTCGGTATGCCCATAAAGCATCATCGAACTTCCTTGCCCAATCTTTTCTTGATTTGCTCACTGTTCTTTCAAGTATCTTCTTTAATTCTCTGTTGCTTACTTCCACTTGTCCACTTGTTTGAGATTGGTATGGAGTGGCGATCTTGTGTTTTATCCCACAACGAGCTAGTAATGTTTCCATATTCTTATTACAAAAAGTGTTCCTCTATCACTTATGATAGCTTGAGGCATCCCAAACCTAGTAAAGAGTCTTCTTAAGAATTTGCAAACTACTTTTGCATCATTTAAGGCACATGCTTGAGCTTCAACCCATTTGGATACATAATCCACCTGACAAGTATATACTTGTTTTCGTCTGAAACAGGAAATGGCCCCATGAAATCTATGCCCCAAACGTCAAATATTTTGACCTCTAGAATTCCAGATTGAAGCATTTCATCCTTTTTTGAAATGTTGCCACTCCTTTGACATGCGTCATGGCGAGTACAAACTTTCTAGCATCATGGAAGAGTGTAGGCCAATAGAACCTCGCTTCAAGAACCTTAGCGGCGGTTCTTTGCGGACCAAAATGACCACCATTGACCATCCTGGCGGTGTTGAAGAATTGAGCTAGTTTCTTCTTCTCCTACACATCTTCTTATCATTCTATCTCTACATAGCTTCCACAGTCTGAATCATCCACCAATAAAATTTAGAGTCATATATGAGCTTCCTTTGTTGAATGTTGAATTCTTCCGATAACTTTCCACTGAGACAAAATTAGCAATGTCGACAAACCATGATACATTTAAACTTTGAATTTCTAACAACATCTTATTCGGAAATAGCTCTGAATTGGTTTTTCATTTTGTTTTCTTCTTCTTGCTCTAACTCCGATCTTGAGAGATGATCACTACCAAGTTCTCTAATCCTTTCTTATCTCGATCTCAATGTCAAACTCTTGTAAAAGAAGTATCCATCTAATAAGCCTTGGCTGCGTCCCTTCTTGTTTAAGAGATACTCTAGTCTTGCATGATCTATATACACAATAACTTTAGAACTAAGAAGATAAGATCTAAATTTATCAAAGAAAAAAATTATGCTTGATCTTCTTCTAGGTTGTGTCATAGTTATGTTGTGCATCATTCATAGTTAAACTTGCATAATAGATGACATCAAGTTTATTCTCCTTCTTTTGCCAAAATCGGCTCTATTGCATGATCACTTACATCATATATCAATTCAAATGGGAGGTTCCAATTAGGTGATACAACTAGGGTGATATCAAGGCTTCTTTCAATCACAAAGGCCAATTTACAAGCATTAGTAAAATCAAAAAGAATCTTTCTCAAGTAACTTACAAAGCGGTTTAGAAATTTTTGAAAAGTCCTTGATGAGCTATTGATAGAATCCACACATATCTAGGAAATTGCAAACTCCTTTAACATTGATGGGATATTGAAGCTTTTCAATGGTTTCTACTTTAGCTTTGTCCACTTTAATTCCTTGTCTTGATATTCTATGTCCAAGTACAATTCCTTTTTCACCATAAAATGACACTTTTCCCAATTCAACACTAGATTTGTTTTCTCACACCGTGTAAGAACTTGGTCCAAGTTCTCCAAACATCCTTGAAGAGCTTCCAAAGACTAAAAAATCATCCATGAACACATCCATGATTTCTTCTACCAAATCGAGAAGGGTAAATGACATTGGAGACCACTCAACCTTTGAGACCGTATACTTTTGGCCACTCATCTAACAAAATTACGTGAATAGCCATTCAACTCGTAAATTTGGCAACCCGTGGCCATTATTACTTTAGCGTTAAAACCAAAAGAAAATGACCATTTTACCCTAAAAATTAACCATTTTGCCCTTGAAAAATTGACTCGTTTGGTTTTAATAGCTAAAAGTGAGTAACCATTAGTTGCCAAATTCTGAGTTGAATGGCTATTCACGCAATTTGTTAGATGAATGGTCAAAAGTATCTGATCTCAAAAGTTGAGTGTCCTCAATGTCATTTACCCATCCGAGAATATAGCCATCATGCATCTCTTGAAGGTTCTTTGGATTACATAATCCAAATGGCATCCTTCTATAAGCAAATGTGCTATAAGGACATGTGAATATTGTCTTCTCTTGATCCTCTGGAGCAATTGCTATTTGATTATAACTGAATAACGTCTAAGAAACAATAGAAAGCATGCCTCGCTATCCTCTCTAACATTTGATCAATGAATGGTAGGAAAGTGATCTTTCATTATAGCGAATTTAACTTTCTATAGTCAATGCATACCCTCCATCCAGTCACCACTCTTGTTGGAATCGCTTACCTTCTTCATTTTTACAATGGTCACGGCTCCTTTCTTTGCAACACTGGATAGAACTTACCATGAACTATACGAAATTGGATAAACAATTCCAGCATCTAATAACTTAACCACCTCTTTCTTCACCACTTCTTGCATGTTTGGATTGAGCCCTCTTTGCTTTTCAATGGTTGGCTTGTATATTTCTTCCATCAAAATCTTGTGCATGTAGTAAGATGGACTTATTCATTTTATATCGAAATTTGCCAACCAATTGCTCTTATTCTCCTTTTAAGCATCCTTACAAGCAAGTCTTCTTGGTCTTGGGTAAGTTTAGAGGATATGATCATAGGTAAAGTTTGATTCTCTCGAAAAGCATACCTCAAGTGTTGAGGTAGAGGTTTCAAGTCTACATTTGGTGGTTTTATGATTGATGGTGATGTAGGTTCAAGATTTGGTAATTGGATTTGAGAAAATTTGTATGGTGGTTAAGGTATTCTTCATCTTGGGAAGATTGTTCCTACATACACTTCTCAATATTCTCCAATTCATCACCATTTGCCAATCTCCTTGTGGAATTTATTCACACATTCATTCACTACATCAACTCTCAAACATAAATCATAGTCGGAAGGATGTTTCATACCTTAATAGATGTTGAACTTACAACTCTCCTCTCCTACTCTTAATGTCAACACACCATCATAAACATCAATAATTGCTTTGGTAGTGTAGAGGAATGGCATACTAAGGATCAATGGAACATCTTCATCTTCTTCAAAATCAAGAATAACAAAATCTACTAGAAAGATGAATTTTCCAACCCCTTACAAGCACATCTTCTACTATGCCTTACAGTTAACTTTTATTGTCTGTTTGCGGTTGTGTCGAATATTTGTTGGTTTTGCTTCTCCGAGTTCCAATTTCAGAACCGACAAAGGCATAAAGTTAATAGAAGCACTGAATCACATCAAGATTTTTGAAATGTTAAATTTCCAACGGAACATGGAATAGTAAGACTCACTAGTTGCCGTGTTCAAAGGAAGTTTATTAGAAATGATTGCACTGCACTCCTTCGTAAGTGTGACTTTCTCAAATTCCTGCAACTTCTTTTTATTGGAAATCAACTCCTTTAAGAATTTTACATACTTTGGCATTTGGGCTAGACATTCCACAAAAGGCATATTGATGTGGAGAGTCTTAAATCTTTTCAAAAATTTTGCAAATTGCTAGTCATGCTCTTTTTCTTCAACCTTTGTGGATATGGTAATCGAGGATCATATGCTTGAACTGAGTGGTGCTTTTGCCTTAACTGTGTTCTCCACCTTCTCTTCTTGTTCTTTATATTTTTCAACCCATTCATTTTCTTGCTCTTTCTCCCCATCCTTCTTCTTTTCTTCATAGTCTATTGTTGCTTTAGGAGTTTGGATCTCTGTACCTCTTCTCAAGGTGATAGCTTTTACATCTTTGTTTTGGATTTCTTTCCGTATTGCTTAGTAATGCACCTTGATTTCTTGTTGATAAGGTATCTGCTAATTGCCCTTTTGCACTCCTAGATTATGAATAGAAGAGAATGGTTTCGAATCATTTGTTCCATCCTCTTTGAGCTTCATCTTGCTGACTATCTTTCTTTGTCATAACATCCATGAATTTATCCATTTTGCTTTCGATTGAAACTGCCTTTTTCTTGTTGCAACGATGTTGAGGTGGTTGGCCCGATGTTGTGGAGGTTGTTGTGCATTTTGAACTCCAAATCCTGGTGGTGCATATGGTCATCACCAGTTATTCCTTGATTTCCCCAAGAGAGATTGGGGTGGTTTCTCCAACTTGGATTGTAGGTATTACCATAGACTTGGTTTTGAGGTCTCTTGAAGTTCCCATATAGTTGACATCTTACGGAGACATTCCTGCATCATTCTATACTCTATTGTAGGATGACCCTCTTGACATAATTCACAAGAGGATGATAATGAGGATCTGCATGAGCATTGACTTTGTCCATCCTTTTGTGAGAGCATCAACTTTGCATTCGGCATGGTAAAATTGTCCATTTCCATTACTCCCGCCTTCTTTGAAATGGTCTCTCATTAGACCACAAACTTTGCGTATTGGCCATCTCCTAAAGAGATCTAAAGCATCTTGGTGTTTTTGACATGATTTTACCCCTAATTCTTGCATCAATATTGACTCTAACCGCATGATTGACTCCTTTGTAGAATGATTGCATCAAATCCTATATAGGAATCAATTGGCGGGCATTGTTTCGAAGGTCTTTGAATCTTTCCCAACACTCAAAGAATGTTTCATTATCTCTTTGAAAGAAAGAGTTAATCTTATTCCTAATCCTCATCACCTTTGTAGTGGCAACAATTTATTAAAGAAAGTTGTATAAAGCTCTGCCAAGTGTTGATGGAGTTGGGAGGTAAACTTGTAAACCATCTCTTCGCTTTTTCCATAAGAGAAAATGGAAGAGGATCAATCGGATTGCATCAGTTGTACTCATTCATCTTAAAAGTAGAGCAATACTCCAAAAATTGTGACATATGACCAAATGGATCTTCATATGGCAAAGCGTGAAATGGTGAATTCTGAATTATTTGTATCATCGAAGCTTAATTTGAAGTTATTAGCTACAACCAGGCCTTACAATTGGTGTTTGGTCACCTTGCGTTAGGACTCACAAAATCTTGCATTGTTCTTTGGCCCTAGGAGGTTCCTCTCTTTCATTGTCCCTTCCGTTCATGTTGCTTTTGTGCTTTTTTTTTTTTTTGTTACGAATTGTCTTTTCGGCTCCAAATCAAGTGGTATCAACGAAAATCCTTGTTTGCTTGCACTGTGTGATGTGCATACACTAAAAAATTCTGCAATACCACAATTAAAAGCAGAATTAATATAACATCTAAATCAAGCAACACAATTTTCTTAACAATATCAATTTTATAAAATTCCCAAAGAAGCGCCAAAAACTTGACGTGTTATTTTTGCAAGCGCCTGAGTTGTGTCAAGTAGTAAATTAAGATATCATCTCACAGAGAATTTTTAAGCCCGACTATTGAAGTACTCAAATGTTGTTTGTTTAGACAGAAATCAAGTTTTGAACTAAAATTACTAATCACATAAAAAAAGCTGAAATCAAACAAATGTAAAAACTAGGATTCTTATTCTCAATTTTGACCATTTATTAAGATTGATTAACCAACAAGGTTTATATTAACTCTAATCCATCTTGAAGGGATCTTAAAAACCATAGATCTTCCTCTCAGATAGTACCTATGATTAATTGATAATTAATTAACATTAAATTTGACGCTCTCACCAACCTAATGTCTTTTAACTCCAATTTTAATCGCAACCTTTTAATCAATATTAACCACTTAAGCGTTTCTCAACTAATTAAGCTATTAATAGGTTATTGCCTAATTCTACGAACTTATCTCTCAATCAAGTTCTATAGTGTTGATTCAATTTTAGGGTGATCAAACCAAAAATGACATTAAGCACAACAATAACCAATGAATCAAAGCTGACAACCTACATTAATCACAATAAGCACATGGTCAAATTGGAATAAGAACCCTAAAAAAAAATTTAGCCACTCATATTAAGAATAAAAGACAAAGATAAAGAAATGAAGAAAACAAATCCAAACATCATAATAGAATAAGAAAAATTAACTATCAATCCTTTCCTTTAAATCGTGAGCAAACACATGGTTATTGAAATTGCTCTAAGAGAATTTCTAAAAACTAAAGAAAGAAAGAAAAATAAATGTGAGTCTTCAAGTCTCAGAGAGAGAGAGATAAATGGCGGCTGCCTCCTTCTCTTTTCCTCTAGGTTTTCTTCGTATCAAGCCTTCCAAAGTCCAAAAGTGGTTGGACTTTTTTCTTGTTCACACTTCTACTCCCAGTCAAACTCTTCATTCCTTCTTTGTTTTCTTTGTTGCCTCAAGACTCTCACCTTAGGGAAATCTCCCCCAAATTGTCCAAGTCAACTCCTAATGCCAAGACTTGATATTTTCTCTCTCTTTGCTTCTTCAATGTGGTTTTTCTTCTTTTCTTTTGTCAATTTCTCCTCCGGTTAATATTTTCCATTACTACAACAAAACATAACAAACATCAAATAATGTTCCTTAAAATCACAATAATAATGAGAAAATATTAACAATAAAAATGACATTTTAACCTATCAAACATTAAAAGTTACAACCACCAATTGAAGAGGTAAATAGTAAAATTCATGAACCCAAATCCAAAATTGAAATTGGTCCTCCTTATCCTAGCAAGTTAGCAAGGTCGAAGAAAAAGACATTGAGAAAGAGATCTTGGATACTTTCCCAAGGGTAGAGATCAATATTTCAGCGATTGATGCAATTAAGCAAATACCAAGTATGCCAAATTTACGAAAGGATTATGCACCAATTGGACTAAATTGAAGATTGAGAAAATAAGGGTTGGTGAAAATGTTTGGTAGTCCTTCAAGGAAAATTCCCTCGAAAGTGCAAAGATCCGGTATTTGCACTATACCTTACGTAATAGGTATTCATAGGATAGAAAAAGTATGCTTGATCTAAATGCATCCATAAATGTTATGCCTTTGTCGCTTTTAGATCTCTAAATTTAGGACCTTTAAAGAAACAAGGGTGATAATTCAATTAGCGATAGGTCCAATATTTATCCCGAAGGTCTTGTTGAAGATGTCTTAGTTAGAGTAAATGACCTTATTTTCCCTAATGATTTTTACATTGTTGACATGGATGATGATCATTCTACAAATTACGGTATTATTTTATTGGGTCAACTATTCATGAGCACTACACGAACCAAGATAGATATGTATAAGGGTACATTGACTCTTGAGTTTGATGGTTAAATAGCTACTTTTAACATTATAGAAGCCATGAAATACCTAATGGATCTTAAAGTCGCTTTGTCATGTTGGAATTATTGACCCTATTGTACAAACTAATTTTGAGTAGAATATTGTGGAAGATGAATTAGACTTTGTGTTGCAACATGGAAAATGGATAGTGATGCAAATCGGAGAGTAATAAGGAGATTAAAAAGAAATCATGTCGTTGCACTTGCTACTATAAGTCCCCAATAGGTTTGAAAATTTTACCATTACTAGTTTCTAATGAGAGCATTCTCCTTTCTAATGAATAGCCTCCAAAGTTAGAATTGAAATCTCTACCCAAATATCCAAAGTATGTGTATTTGAGAGCAGATGAGACTTTACTAGTGATAATTGCAAAGGACTTAACAAAGGTCCAAGAAGAAAGGGTCTTGCCAGTTTTAAGAGAGTTTAAAATAGCCATTGGATGGACTTTGTGGACATAAAAGGAATTAGTCCTTCAATTTGCATGCATCGAATTTTGTTAGAGTTTGATGGCAAGCTTGTAAGGGAAATGCAATGTAAACTCAATCTAGCCATGAAGGAAGTAGTCAAGAAAGAAATTCTTAAGTTGTGGAATTGGGCTTTATTTATCTAATTTTCGATAGCCAATGGGTTAGCCCGATACATGTAGTACCCAAAAGTATGGAATTACACTTGTTTAAAATGAAAAATGAGCTAGTGCTCATGAGACTCCAAAATGGATGGAGGATGTGCATTGATTTTAGGAAGTTGAATTCAGCCACAAGGAAAGATTATTTCCTTCTCCTTTTTATTGTGAGATGCTAGAGAGATTGGCGAGTAAAGTTTTCTTTTGTTTATTAGATGGTTATTTTGGATATTATCAAATTGTTGTAGCTCAAGAGGACTAAGAAAAACAACTTTTACTTGTCCATTTGGAACTTTTGCTTATTGTCATATGCCTTTTGGATTGTTCAATGCACCGTACATTTCAAAGATGTATGATGAACAATTTTTTGATTTGATTGATAATTGCATTGAGATTTTTATGGATGATTTTACTATTTATGGAAACTCTTTTGATCAATGTTTGGATCACTTAACCAAGGTTTTGAAACATTGCATTTAGACTAACTCGGTTCTTAACTATAAAAAATGTCATTTTATGGTTAAATAATGGATAGTTTTAGGTCATGTTGTTTCATATAGAGGCATTGAAGTAGATAAGGCCAAGATTGATTTAATTACTAGTTTACCTTACTCTATTAATGTAAGCAAGATTTGTAGTTTTCTTGGTCATTGGCATGTCATTAAATCACCAAAAATAAAATCCAATTCTCAAAACTTCCAGAGTATAGCGGAGTCTCCTCAGGAGTGGTGGATTTATCTTTCAAAAAATAATTGAGGGTTGTTTTAGACAAGACTTTAAAAAATGCAAAATAACAAATTAAAACTAAATGTAGTAATTAATGCGAGAACTAGAAGTGAGAAAATTCAATAATTAACAAGCTTTAGTCAAAGGAATAATTTTAGAACTAGTTCATTCAATTGGTCATTACACAAGATTAATCTCATAAATTCACAAATAAATTGCTTATATGCACTTAGTACCACTCATAGTTTATAGGATCGAATTCTACGTAGGATCAATTTGGGGTAGCAAGATCGGATCGGATTGTAAAATCATAAGATCCTACAAAAAATGACAAAATAATTATAATTATTCATATTTTATCACTTACATTGATTTTTTCTCAAAAATAAGTTGTGTACTTGTGTTAAATTGTAAAAATCAATATTATAAAATATACAATGTATGTGCTCTAAATTTTGTCCAAATCTGTTTAACAACAAACATCTATCATTCAATCATTCAACCACACTTTACACAAAATAATAATAGCACCAAATAAAATATATAATGCATCTTAAATCACCAAAACATGAAAAATTTCACATTCAAATAGACAATGTAAATAAATCCATTAAAGTTTTAGCTAAAACATTAAATTTAATAACAAATTAAAGTACAACTCAAATTTAACAATATGAATATTTTTACACAAATTACATATCATCATCATCAAATTCATCATCTTCATCTTTATCAAAAGATCCTAATTTATAATTATCAAAATGCATATCATCATAATTGAACTCATCATCTTCGTGATCACAATCTTCATTTTCAACTTCATTTGGACCAATGATGGTTGGATTACTTTATCTTCATTTTCATCAATTAATTGAAATTTGTTCATTTCTTTGACTTGTGGCATCTTGCCACGAGATTTGGTCCAAAATCATCTACATAAACAAATGCGATCCAATTATACATTAAAAATATTTTAAATAAGTTATAATAAAACTTACAAATTAAATTACTTACTAGCCCTCATGATATTCCTTGTAATAGATTGAATCTCATCATCCTCACTTTCTTCTTCTTCAAGTGTTGTGATTTGGATTTTCATCCAAAACTTTCAACCATGTGTTTCGTTGGTAGCACTAGATTCTCTATCTCTGTTATCCACTCATCATCAAAAGAAAGGTCTTTACATGTATCTTCAATTAATGAAGACTTGGTAGATTCTCTTTGCCTTTGTCTCTCTTGCAATTTCAAATTGTACATAACAAAACCAAATCATTCATTCTTTTCTATGCTAAGTGATTCCTTTCTTTCGAATGTACCTAAAATTTGATGTTAACAACTAGTTAAACAAACTAAATGCCTTGAATAAGAGTGCTTATAAACAAAAACAAGAAAAAATTCACAGTATTACCAATTCAAATGCACTCGATTACGTTCATGACCAGGAAAAGCTACAAGTCAAACTTAGCACTCGAATAGCAAATTTTCGTAACTTTGGACAATCATCTCCGTAAGAGAACCACCAATCAACTATAACCAAATAAAACAACTATTAGCAAATTCTCATATTGTCCAAAATTGATTAAATTCAATAATACATGGAAAAATCATATTTTCAATATATTAAATTACTAACCTAGGGACTTAACATCTCTTGTTCGAATAGCACCATCGATTCCAAATAATCCATATGAATTTCTAAATTTATCCATTGTAATTCAATTTTTTTATTCATCCGCATAAAAATCATTCTATAAATACACTCATACAAACCACGTTTAATAGTGACATATGCTTGAAAGTTTGAACTGTAATGAAAATGAGGTTCAAGTAATATCCAGTAGCATGGAAAGGTTGACTAAGCATTCCATCCCATCGCTTGTCAATTAAGGCAAAAATAGGCTCATATCTACCACAAAAAATAAGTTGAATAATTATATAATCATTTTAAAAACCACATATAAAATCTAATAGAGATTTATAAGTTACTACGAAATACAAGTGAATGTTTTACCTCTTCTTAACATTGTTGAGTTTGCCTTGATTTCTTCCTTTTGCTTCCTCCATTGCTTTATACAAAAACCCATAGAGTGTGTCACTCGGAATCAACCATCCTCAAAACCTTAATAAGCGGTGTTGCAATCTTCAAGCATTATTCAATATTTGGCCAAAATCCTTGACTATCAAAAATAATAGAGCACATATCAATTCCTTTCTTTTCTTAGCATACACACTCTTTGCCCATTTTTCAGATGAAAAAAAATGAACAAAGCTCCTTTTAGGTCATTTAGTCATCTCATGGTTAAATATGAATTAGCAAATTGTGTAATGAGAGGTCTAACCAACTCTTTGCCATCTGTAAATTCTTTCATCCAATTTACAATTGTACCTATGAATAAATATAAGAAACTACATATTTAGCTTTATGTATAGTGGCCTTTTGCATAGGATCATATTTTTCAAAATCTTCCACATCAAATCAATGCAATGCGGCATAAGGAGTCCAAAATAGATTTTTCTCTTCTCCATTAACAATCTTTCATTTGCTTTATAGTTGCATTGTCAACAATAAACTGCACAACATTTTCCTCTCCCCTCTTCTCTACAATGTTATCTAACATTTCAAATATTTTTGTGCCGTCTTTGATATATCCATAGTATCCACGAACATAGGAAGAAAGTACCAGTGGACTATTTGCGGAAAATTGCACATTGTTCTCTTTTTTGATCGGTCCATCCATCGAACATATGTAAATCTTGTTAATTTCCATTGCTCCTTGTACCTTTGAAGCGAACTTAGTGTTGATTGGATTTCTCTCTTCAAAATCGTTTCTCTCAACTCATGATATGAAGGTGGCTTCAAACCCTTCCATATTCTCCCAATTTTTGCATCATTTAATGAAAAAATGGATTATTCTTATTCATCGCATTGAAAGGAATAGTGCTAGTATAGAACCAACGCGCCATGAGTTGACAAACTTCATCCATTTCCTTATGAGGCATTGAAATGAATAGTGCTAGTATAGAACCCATACGCCATGAGTTGACAAACTTCATCCCTTTTCTTTTTCTTCCACTTCTCATTTATGGTTGATTGTTTTCCCTTTTTTCCCCACCTTTTTAAGAACAAACTTATCCATAGAGCCTCTTTGTTTGTTTCCATCATGTTCTTCTGCATCAAATCATATGAAGTACTGAATTTCGCTTTCTTTCTTAGTTTTGATTCTCCGCATACTTGCACTAAGCATTTCAAGCATGATGTTCCTAACTTCATATGAAACTTGTGGGCATGGTTCAACATTTTGATGTATGCAAGCCAAATGATGCTTTAATCTATATATGCCTCCTGCTTGAATGACTTTATAGAACTTGCATTGCACTCTTTTTGGTTGGATCAATCTCAATTCCGTATTTCCAAGGACCATCTAGTTGAGCATCGGGGCATTTTTATGTGATTTTGCTTTTGGATTAGAAGGCGACATTCTAAAATTGCAATGTTAGGGAAAAAAGTTAGATTGGAGGTTATCTATTTTTCAATCTACTTTGGTCAAGAAACATGTAGGAAAAAACTAGAAAAACCAGGATAAAAACCAAAAATCGGTCTTCATGTAGGCCAATTCATTTCAATCCAGAACAAAGAAAAAAAGAAAAAGTCCATCAAACATATTTAAGAAAACCCGGAAAAATCAAGAAAAAACCAGGTTTCAATCCATCAAATATATTTCTTAAAAACCAAAAAAAAGGGAAAAATCAAGTTTCAATCCATGAAACATATTTAAAAAAAAAAACCTGAAAAAACAGAAAAAACAGGTTTCAATCCATCTAGGCCAATTCGGTTTCAAAAATCAATCGCCATCTAGGCCAATTCAAAAAGAAAAAAACCTAGAAAAATAGGAAAAAGTCCATCAAACATATTTCAAAAAACCAAAAAAATAGGAAAACACAAGGTTTCAATCCATGAAACAAATTTTAGAAAAGATTAGAAAAATAGGACAAAAACCAAGTTTCAATCCATGAAACATATTTAAAAAAACCTAGAAAAAGCAGGAAAAAACTAGGTTTTAGTCCATTAGACATATTTCAAAAAAACCAAAAAATCAGGTTTCAATCCATGAAACATAATCTAAATGGATAAATTGGTTAGTCGAAGTCATTGCAAAGAAATAATATTATTCGATTGCTCTAAGTTCATCCAATCTCTTATTTATTATATTACTATTTTCATTTGGTTATTCGTTGAATAAAATCAACCAAGTGGGAAATCTTTCTTCCCTTTCACCATTTTTATTTTATTCTAGTATTGTTCCTATTGATGTATTGAATAATGAGATAGAAATGGAATATTGATTATGGGGGCATCATATTAAATTCAGTGAGCGATGGGGAATTTTAGGAAAGATTTTGTTGATCTCTTTCATTTTTACCCAACTCTATAATATACTCATTTTTTCCATTACTCTATATTGTATATGGCGTAGTTGTATATTCCTAAGTAAATTAGCTTGAGCCACACATTAAATTTTTTTTTTAAAAAAGATTATTTCAATGATGGCCTCCATGGATTCGCCTATATAAGCGCATGGCTAAAGTTGCAAAAATTAAACAGAAAAAACCAAACCATGTTCTTCTTGTTTCCAAAAGAAAAAATAGAAAAAGAAAGTAGAAAATAGAAAGCATGAACAAGAATAGAAATAGCAATAGAAGCTTGGTGCGATTTGAACGCATAACACAAACCATTCATCACAAAGGTTTCAAACCTCCAACAAAGTCTATCACAATGGTCTAACTGAATAGTACACTTTGAAGACAAAATTAGAGGGAAAAAACTAAAACTAGAAAGAAAATAAACATCATCACAAAGATAGACTCGAGTTGGACAAATGCATTCACATGAGCGTAAGCAGAAAACAAGAATAGATACGAAACAAAGAAGGCTCAATGTCGATTTGAACACGAAATGAAACAGGACAAATACAAGAATTCCTTTCTTTTCAATTTAGCTCATTTATTTCAAATGATGATGATGATGCCTCATTAAGGAGAAAACAAGTAGAAAATCCAAGCCATACAAAGGGTTGGATACATCAACAAAATTCTTGATCCCAACTCCCAAGTTCCCAATGATGAGCTTATAAAAGTAAAAATCCAATAAAAAGAGGCCATAAGATTTTCAATTTTGTAATATTATTATATAATACAGTTCGTCCACATTCAAGACCAAGAAAACATGAAAGATATGTAACATCTACATTTAATTTGCTAAAAGTAAAGATGACCTAGCAAAAAGGCCCGAATATACCTAATTTTTAAGATTGAAGAGTGATTGCTGTTCGATGGCGATGGATTGACCGTTGAAGGCTCATTGAGTTCGATTGGTGTCGATTGTGGATTGACTAAAGTTTAAAGGTGAAGAGTGACTTTGCGGTGCTTGGATTCGATTCCCTAAAGATTGAAGAAGGTGAAGATTGAAGTGAAAAATGGGGGTCGAGGATTACAAAGTGCTTAAAAACCCCAAAAGCGATGTCATTTTTGTTAAAGCGACAATGTTTTAAAAAAATGGGATCGCCAGATCGATAGAATTGTGCAATTCTACGATCCTACAAATCCTGGCGATCCTACTACGAGATTCTACCTACGAATGATCCCGAGCAATCGGATCGATTTTATGTGTCCGAATGGTAGGATCGTGTGATCCTATCCTACGATTCGGATCACGATTTTGACAACTATGGTACCACTAAATAACCAATTTCTCCTTATTTTGTCAAGAATTAAGAGACCCTCATTAATCACTTCTTTTGTCGGTAAATAACCTAGGAACTACCATAGAATTCAATTTACCCACAAAGATTAAGAATTAGAGAAACCCAATTGTAACCAACAAACTTACATCGTGGTTTTTAATTAGATTGTTTATCCTTGACACAATTAAATCACTTACTAAGCAATAATTATGCCAATTACTACTTCACTAAAACAATCAAGCCTTGACATCCTAGTTAGTAGTAGATTATATTGTCAATCAAATAATGACGCCAATTATCCAATTAAATAACACAATCATAAATAATAAATTGCAGGAAATAAACAAATACCCATGAATTTATAAGAACATTAAAAAAAATAAGTCTCACAATTGTTGTAGAACCAACCTTCAATTATCCTTTAAGTAGAATAGAGATTTAGTTCCTAGAAATGATAGATGAGACAACAAAGTAAAAGGAGAAAAGAGATAGTGAAAGGAGAAGGAGAGAAGAGATGTGTGTGTGCGCTACTTTTTTCTCTTTGCACCTCTAGGGTTTTCTTTATAACTCAAGTTGTTTCCAAAAGTTTGGTAAATATCATAATGCTTAAAAGGTTACTAAAACTAAATTTTATTAAAAAGGGAAATATAATAAGAATATAATAATTACTCCTAACTAAAATAAAATATTTTTTTCTAAAATCTTGGCAGCAATATTCTCTTTCTCTAAATGCCTTTTAGTTGTGCAATGTACCTCCTCTTTTAATGAAAATCTTGCTCAACTCGTTAGTGCCTTGCGTGCTTCACGCCTAACACCGAAGGCCTTCTAGTCACATTTTTGCACAAAATTCCGCTTTTAAACCCCTTTTTTCAAACCTCTACTTTCAACATGTAAAACACAAAGCATAACCAAATCAATTAAATTCATCCTAAAATCAATTAAATATCATATAAATTATTAACAAAAGATATATACAAATTAAGCTCCATTAGTCAAGCAAGTTTTATTAGGAAGTTCATCAAGGATTTTTCATAAATTGCACAACCATTATCAAAACTATTGCAACAATATGTTCTATTCAAATTTGGATAAAATTATTGATTGGCTTTGACAAGTTGAAAGCATTGCTCACTTCCGCACCAATTAAATAGCCACCCAATTGGAATTTACCCTTTGAACTCATGTGTGATGTGAGTCAATATCTTGTAGGGCACAGTGGGTCAAAGATAAGGAAAGAGTAGCCATGTGATCTATTATGCATCGTGGACTTTGAACCTGCTCAATGCAATTACACCACCACTGAAAAGGAACTTGGCCATTGTCTTTGCTTTTGACAAATTTAGGTCTTATTTATTAGGATCTAAAGTTATTGTTTACACTGACCACTAAGCTTTTAAATTTTGTAAGTTGTGGATTATGTCTTGAAGTGGGTAGAAGCAAAAGCTACTGAACTAACGACTCTAAGGTTGTTGTAGGCTTTCTCAAATCTAACATCTTTAGTAGATTTGGGATTCCTCGAGCAATAATTAGTGATCAAGGAACACACTTTTGTAACCGCATTATCGAAGCCTTGATGCGCAAATATGGCGTTCAATATTGGGTTGCCACAGCTTACCATCCATAAACAAATGGGCAAGGTGAAGTCTCAATTGAGAAATCAAGAACATTTTGGAGAAAATGGTTAAACCAAGCGTAAAGATTGGAGTGTTCGTTTGAAGATGCACTCTAGGCCTATCACATAGCATACAAAACTCTCATTGGCATGTCGCCATATTGATTGATATACGGTAAGTTACGCCATTTTCGGTTGAAATTGAACATCATGCTTTTGGGTAGTTAAACAATGCAATTTGGATGCCAATGAAGTGGGATTTGAATGAAAGTTACAACTCTAAGAGTTGGAAGAGCTTCATTTGGAGGCCTATGACAATGCAAGGATCTATAAGAAGCGCACAAACAGCTCCATGATAAGCTTTGCTACATAAAGAGTTTTATGTGGGGCAAAAGGTACCGCTTTTCAATTCAATGTTGAAGTTTATGTTAGGAAGCTAAAATCAAGATGGCTTGGACCTTATGTGGTAACTAATGTTTATCCTCATGGTGTTTTTGGTGTTGCAAATTTAGTGACTAACATAACTCTCAAAGTTATTGGACACAAGTTAAAGCCTTTTCTTGACAATTCAAGTCTCTAAAGAAGAGGAGGTCAATTTGGCCCACCCAAATTACAAAAATGAAATCATGGCATTGTCTAGCCAAAGGCACTAAAGAAAGGCACTTATTAGGAGGCAACCCCAATTCATTTTCTTTTTCTTCTTTCTTTTATAGATATGTAGTAGCTAATGAAATTTACTTTTGTTCAAAGTAGAAGACCTCATTTCCTTAGGCATGACCACGATCTAAAATAAATAATCTTCCATGGGATAGGTATGTTTTTCGAGAAGACTTTTGTTCCTTAGGCGTACTGCTAAAGTAACATAGTCTTTTGTTATTTGCTTTAAGTTACCTTGATTTTGTTTTCAGAAAATTTTCACTCCTTAGGCATGCCCATGCATTAATACTAGAAGTCTTCTATTTTTCAATTGATTTCTTTTTCAAACGAAAAAACACAAAAGGAAATTAAATCAAGTGTACAATTTCCATTTCAATCACTAGGGTTTGATCGGCCCTTTATGTCCCTTTCATCCTTTCATTCTGTCTTTCCAACCGTGCTTTGCCCTCACCATCGCCAATCAACGCCACATCTTGTCGCCTCTTTTCACATTCATGCGTTACCTTGCTTCGCCTTCAAGTCACCACCACCGACGCCATCTCTCCACTATGTTCTTGTCCTTCAGGTCGTTTCCTTGGCATTTCCTAATACCTTTGACCTAAGCCATCATCCTTCATTACACTGTTGTCTTTTCGTAGCCCATCAAGGCTTTTGTTATTGCTGCACATCCGTAACCCTTTTAGCTACCATCTCCACTTTCTCGCCGCCAACACTACAAGCAGCAAGATGCGAATCAAAATAACATTCGTAAGCGTACAATTTCTCAATATCTTATGCCACCGAGTAATCCTTGCTACCACAAAGTCCATCGTTGGATAACCCTACTCCGTCCCCACCTAGATAGAAGTCCATTCCAACTTAAGAAAGGCAATAGTTCTACTCATTGCACAGGCAAAAATGGAGAAAGGCAAAGCTATGCTACCACCTTCCGCGTGAACCTTGGGGCCATTTGAAGTTTTCAACTAAGGCTTGCCAATAGCATTATGCTCAGATATGCAAACAAAAGATTCTTCTAGGAAGTATATTCATTACCCCACTTTAGAAACTTTGGGTTTAAAAGTTGAATTTGATTCTATGATTGACAACATTGGTTGGTGCCCATTTATTTCTATTAAGTGCCATGTCTTCGTGGAGTTGACTCGTGAATTTTATTCTACTTTCACATTTAATAGGCCAACCACTTTCACTTTATATAATCCTAAGGTTGTCCAATTTTGATTAGTTGGAAAAGAATTTAAAATGTCTATTATTGAGTTCAATATTGCCTTAGGATTTATCTCTTCTAATATGCACAAATTTCTTAATATAAGGCATCTAGAGTTGATTTTGATAATCGATTTTGAGCCTTATTCTTTGTGGCGACAAATGTCTGTATATAGGAGAACTTATGATCCCAGTCAATCAAAGGAACTTTATCTTCATAAACCAATTTGAAAGTATGTGCATTGTTTTTTAGCTTATATTTATTCTAGTAGGAAGGATAGTTTAGTTACACTAACTAAAACTGAATTTTCTTTTTCATATGGGTCATGATACACAATGTTAAGTTCAATTTAGGGTGTTGGCTTGCCACTCATTTCTGTGTTATTCTTCCTAAAGATCGTGCTTTGATTTTGGGATTTTAATTACTCACTTGGTTATGAATCTAAATATACTTGATTTGGATCATACTAACTGCATGTTGCATATGAGTTAGAGCCATTAGATTTGAAGAGTCTTATCCTTATGGATCTTGTTGAGCCCCATGGCAACGACTATCATTTTCTTCCTCTTGGCCCACCCTTATTTCCTTGGCGGTAGAAAAAGCATCAACATGCTCATAAGGAGTCTCCTTTAACCAGAGATGACGTTGGCCCATCCTCAATGCCGATAGCCCCACCATATCATAGTCTAGATTTTTGCATGACCTTACTCAGTGAATTCGGAGCATCGAGGGCAGCCTTGCTGCTTTCTTCAATTATGTATGATTTACCTACCTTGTCCACCCACACCATAGCTCTAGTTTTCTACCGCGGATTAGGAAGTGTCTTGTTCCCTTTGTTTTTATTTTGTTTCCTTGTTCGTGTGTGCTTATTTTCCATACATTGAGGACAATGTATGATTTAGGTGTGTGTGGGGGTGAAGAGGGAGGTGCTCTTGTGTTTTGTGGTTATTTGGTTATTTTCCAATTTTTCATTTTTTAAAAACAAAAAAACTTTTGCAATGTCCTTCTAAATATGCTTGACAATTTGAATGTCTTCTTTGAAAGTCCTAACTCTTTTGATATTTGTTTAAAATAACTTTTAGTTAACATGCATTAGTAATTTAAGTTGGAAAGGATGAAAGGGGAAGTATGATTAGCCTTTGCTTTGAAAATTTTTAAGCATCTTATTGATTTTGAAGATTGAATTGAATGAGAATTTGCAATATTGATACATTGAACCACTTGTGTGAGCATTTGACCTAAGAGCATTTTCCTTTTCTTTCTCACATTTTCTTTGTTGATTGTTGTCAAATATGGTATGTTCATTCTAGAACTTGCTTTGTTATGCATGTCGAGATCACATTGTGAATTCATGCTTTGAAACAATAAGGGCACTTAGGTTAGCTAATTTAAACTTTCTAAAAAGGTTACCTCACATATATCCTAGTTAGCCAATTTTGAGTCTTAAACTTTTTGTTATAACACCTCATTGTTTGGCGTTAAACCTTTTTTTTTTTTTTTTTTGGTCTACCTTCATTGAACCCTTTGTCAAGAGCATGTGGGAATGAACTTCATGATGAACATTATGTCCAATTATGCTATGAAATTGCAAAAGGGGATAATGTTGCTTGGAATAAAGAAAGTTGTTCCAATATGCTAAATTTTTGCTTTTGGGTCATGCAGGAAGTTCTTACATATCTTGATTTGTGTAATCTCAATTTTCCTTTCTTTGTGCCCATCTTTACCTAAGTCCTGTTGCAACCCTGTAAAGACCCTTTGATTTTTGCAAGAATTCATGTTTAGTGGTAGATATGTGATATATGAACAAGCCTATAGTAATGATGTGCTATATTTGATTTGAGTGCTGAATGAATCTCTATACACATTAAGTGATTAGAGAGCAACCTATGAGAGGGTATCAAATGTTGTTGCATCCGATTTTGATGAAATTATTGAAGTTGATAAGATGCATATGTTTTGTATAGAAAAAAAAATTCATGCTAAGAATACTTGTTTTTGGATTGCTATTCCAACTTGGATTCTTAATGTGTGATGACTTTGAGTTAGTTGTGGATGAGTTGAAAGAGGGGAAGGGATGGAGAGTAAGATATTGGATATAATGATCTAGTGCATGCTTGATGACAAGCATGGTTTAGGTGTTGAGGATTGATAGAGCTTAATTTGTATATGTCTTTTGTTAGTAATTTCCATGATATTTGGTTGATTTTAAGATGAATTTAATGGATTTCGTTATGTTTTGTGTTGTAGATGTTGAAAGTAGAAGTTTGAAAAAAAAAGGGGTTTAAAAGTGGAATTTTGTGAAAAGTGTGACCACAAGACTTTTTGGTGTTAGGCATGGGCATGTTAGTGGATTAAAAGTTCAACTGTAAGACTTTATTGCTTGCCTTGGGCATGCCTAAAGCACTAACGGGCTAAACGAAATTTTTAGCAAGAAGAGGAGTCTTTGGGCGACTAAAAGGCAATTAAAGAAAGAGAATATTGCAACAAAGATTTTAGGGGAACAAATATTTTATTTTAGTTAAGGATATCATCCTATTATTGTTATATTTCCCTTTTAGAATAGAATTTAATTTTTAATAACTCTTTAGAATTTGATATTCTTACCATATTGTCAGAGTTAGCTTTTGTTATAAAAGGGAACCCTAAAGGTGCCTAAAAGAAAAAAAACGGGCAGCCGCTTTTTCTCCTTAACACATTGTCTTCTCTCCATCGTCTTTCACTCTTTTTCTCATTTTACTTTTGTTTTACCATCTATCATGCCTATGAACTAAACCCTATTCTAGTTGAAGGATAATTGAAGGCTAGTTCTACAACAATTGTGAGAATTATTATTTTTAATGTTCTTATAAATTATGGATATTTGTTTATTTCTTGCAATTTATTATTTATGATTGTGTTGTTTGATTGACAATATAATCTCGCTAACTAGGATTTCTTATAAATTAACTTAGAGATGTAAATAAAAATTTACCCATGTTGGGAGATTCAAAATATCAAATAATACTACATACAGTATTTATATTAGACTCATGAACGAAGAAAATTAGCTGCCTTTAGAAGACATCTATCATCTTACCCAATTCAAATAGTGTTTTAAATTCATAGATGATACTAATAGTAAAATCAGTTAAGTAATTATTTCTTTTTTCCCCAATTGCAACTTATGTTTATGATTAATTCTATATTTATGAATATCTAAGTGGTTTTTGGACTTGTTGTGCTGTGTTGTGCATGTCTTTCATTGCGCATAACAAAGACAAGAAAATACCTGCCGGAATTCGTAATTGTAAATGAAGAGTGAATTTTTATAATAATATTGTAGTCCATATTGTATTACAAATATAACTAAATGATATATCTTGTTGTTATTAATTTGCTTGAATATATTAGTGATTATTTTATTTGTAGTTTATTAATTCGTATGTATTACGCATCTAAGTCATCAATTCGTGAATATCTGTTGTTCATTGTATTGTTTATACGGTAGCTACATTATTATATGGATTATTAACTATGTGAACATTTGTTTTATACTACATAAAATTTCTTTTAATATTTATATTTATTACCTAAAAGCAAAATTATCATTTAAAAATATTATATCATCATTCAGGTTTTGAATTCAATATTTATAATAATCCAACTTATTTATATTGTTCTTAGTATTGTGCAGTTATTACATGTAATATTATATTTTATTTGCTTATGTACTCCAAATTGATGCCATACGTCTTGCTCCATTGCTGCAAATCTGCTCGGCACTGCAATTTTATCACTCACAAGTGATCGCGATCTCCCCTAAACATTGTTGCCATGCAGAGACACCCTTTCTAACATACCTCATTTCGGACCCACCTTTGATAAAAAATGAATTGTCACCTACTAAGTCGTTGGTGAGGATCAGTATTCAACAAAAGCAAAGAATTATCGACACTTGCTTCTCATAATGACTAACCTTGGTATATGGGAAATGTAGCCTCCAGAGGTGAGCAAAAACCCAATCCAACCTTTCCTCAACCAATCGCTCCCCAACTCTATGATTAGTCCATGTGAATTGATTTCCCACAAGACCAAGATCAACTATTTCCATACGCCCAATGAAATTAGTAAATAATAAACAACTAGATGCCGACCTCTGCTTCCCACCTCTTTTCTCCTGCGAATAGGCTATATCATTAAAGTTCCCACCCAAAATCCACTAATCCCCCATTTATGTTTTTTATTCTCAAGAACTGCCATTGCAACTCCTCACTCAACTGTTTAAATATCACATAAAAGAGTAAACATTCTTTAATTACGGTATTGCACAGTGCAAATTCACAAAAGAAAAATAATTGAAAGAGAATTTACGCATTCGTTATCAAGGTTGATCAACTACAATGTGTTTGGACATTTTATAAAGTTCATGAAAGTTTCACTTATTTAGAAAGTTGATCGTGGAAATTTCACTTATTTGAAAGTTAATGAAACTAATTTGCACATTTAAATGGAAAACATGATCTAGTCGAAAATTTATATACATATAGTCCCTCCGTTCCAAAAAAGAGTCGACTTTAGTGAATTTACAACTTTTTATTAGTTATTAGGTATAACTAATTTAATGCACCACTAAATATATAATTTTACATTTTTATTTTTAATTTTTAGTTTTGAGTATGCATAATTATTATTAGTAAGGATATTTTAAAATTTTGGTTTGAGAGTGTACTCTTTTTTGAGATGAGAAAAATTTCAAAGTAGACTCTTTTGAGAATGAATGGAGTATTTTTTTGCTAAACCAAACTAGATCATAACTAGTTATATTATAGTTTTGAAAACTTAATAGCAGATTAACCCCCAAAGTGGTTTTTTTTTTTTTTTTTTTGGGAATGGAGGAGAGCAACGGATCCAATCAAGTAGAGGCATTCGGATCTAACTCAACCACTAAAATTTTTCATTTTAGTTATTTTGGGTGAATTTTAGGTTTATTGTAAATTTAACTTATTTTCCTTGTTTCATTCTTTCTTTTGTTTTATGGATTTGATTTTAGTTATTTATACTCATTTAAGAGTTAGGGGATAATTTTTAACATGTTTGATAAATTTTCAGAAAAAGATTATTCTTGAGTGAAGGTTAACTTATCTATTGTAATATATTTCGGTAGACAAAAACAAGATCTCCCCATTGATCTACTACAAAAGGAATTGTTTACATTTTAGAAAAGGCATTGAGATCCAATGCCGATGTTCCATTATTCCATTTTGATCACTTTTGGGCCAATTATTAGTTTACCCAATTCATATTAAAGAAAAATGAAAGGACACCAATGGGAAAGCATAGAAATTTTCCCAAATTAAAATTACTCAAATCACGTCAAATAAATAAGTAGCCAAGCAAATATATAATGGGAATGACAATTGATATAACTCTGGTCTACATAGTAAAAATGCTAATTAATGAGTGTCTTAGAAGTCCCTTTACATATATAAGTCAACGTCAATCCTACAAAAATAAATTGTTTGTTTTGCAATTTATCTAATTTGGGCATATATTAAATAAAGTGTAAATTTTCAAAACAACATTGATAATCGCAAAAAGATTATCAAAATAAATTAATATTTTATAAAATTATCATAGGACATTTCATTATATGCACTGCGTAGCTATACGGTGACTGCTCCACTGGTACAAACTAAGAGAGAGAAGGATTTTAATGATTCCAATTATCAAATTATACTTCGCATGCATTTGTCTTGAAATTTGATCACTTGCACCCCATTCTGAACTTGTACCCAACTACTTAAACATCACATAAAAAGAACAATTCTTTAATTATGGTATTGCACCAGAACACAAAATTCACAAAGAAAAACAATTGAAAGAGAATTTACCCATCCATTATCAAGGTTGATCAACTACAATGATTTGGAAACTTTTAGAAAGTTCATGGAAATTTCGCTTATTTAGAAAGTTCATGAAACTAAGTTTCAGCATTTAAATGGAAAACATGATCTACTACTAAAGTCACTTCCATATAAGTTTTTATTTGAAATTGCAAAAATAAGTCAGCAATTTATATATTTTTTGGTGCAGCAAACAAGATCATAAAATTCATAATAGTTGTTATATTATAGTTTTGAAAACTTAATAGTAGATTAATCCTAAAGTTCTTTCTTTTGATCTGCTTCTTCTTTTCTCTTGTTATATTAACTTGTTCTTGGGAGAGGGTTAGATCGCGGATGCTAAGATAGGAGAAATTATAACTAAAAATTTGAATTTGAGACATTTCAATTGCAATATATTCATTAGTTGTTTTTCCGAGCACCTAATTTTGCACAACTAGGTGGAGCTAAAAATAAAAGAAAAAGGAATTGGAAAATTATATTAATATAATTTAAATGATCTCAATTTTTAGTATGAGCATAAAATCCGAGGAATGAAAATACTAAAATAACTCTTATTATACTTCGTCACTTAAAAACAAAACAAAAAAAAAAAAAGAAGAAGGAAAAAGGCACTTGTTCTTTTGTGTGATTTACCTTAGCAATCTCCTCCTCTCACTTCTAATTTTGTTATAAATATGTATTAGTAAAAGTACTTCAGGGTTTTATTTTTGTTGTAATATATGCATTATTAAGTTTCACAATGAAGACCTAATAGTAGGGATTAGCCTACAGTCAATTTCTAAACAACCTGTCTTAGACGAGTTTACATACCTTTTTAACAATTAGAAGAAGCTTGTCATAACAAGTGTTTCTAATTGCAAATCAGGCCATGATCCGAATATAAAGACAATTTACTACTCATAATTTTGTGTTTGGAAATGGAAGATATATATTTTGTGTTTGGAAATGGAAGATATATTTTGATGAGAAAATAGAGAAGTGACCAAATATAAAACTTAATCATGAAAAAAATATTATTACCTTCGTCCTTAAGAAAAGAGTTGAGTTTCAAAATAATAATAAAAATGTATAACTCAAAATAAAAGTAAGGATAAAATGTACAATAATACATTTAATTGTATTTCAAGTGTATTGTATTTTGTAATTTAAAAAAGTTGTGTCAAATTTAGAGTGGACTTCTTTTGGGACTTAGGAAGTTCTAGTCTATAGATGGCAATTGGGAGGAATGGGTGAGAATTGGGCGAATTTTAAAAGGGTAGAGAATTATTAAAAATAAAAAATATAATTTTTATTAAATTTAAAAATTAGATGGGAATGAGATTTAATGAAATTAAGATCTCCCACTTCCCATTGAAATTCTATTAAAATTTCCCATTGGAAATTAAATGATAGCCATGGCTAGACCACCATCGCCGACGCCACCAATTGCCACCACCAACTGAATGCCATGATTCTAAAATAAAAATTATTTATTCATGATATATATAAATATCTTAAAAGAATAAAAATAATTAAAATTATCATTATCCATTGATTATTTAATATTCCTCAATAATTATCCAAAATTATCCAATAATTACCCATTTACCTTTTCCTATCGGACCTATAGGTATATTTCATAACTCACCTAATAAAATCTCTCCCATTTATTTCCAATAGGTATTTTTAATAAGTACTAGCAGGACTCTAACCTCGCAATGTGCGATTTCTTAAGTGCCCATCATGTTGTTTAGAATAGAAAATATTCAAAGATAAAATTATGATAATCTTGAGGAATAAAGTCATAGTGCAATTAAAATACAAAGAAATGTTTAAAGCATTGAAAATAAAATTATATAGTAAGACTTTATTAATCTAAAACTAAAATGCGGACAATGTTGTCTAATTTTTTAAATTTAAATTGCTATAGATAAAATCTTTCTATTCCATGATTAAAAACAATAATAAGGAAAATTTTGTTTATTTGTGGTATGAAAACTAAATAGTCATTTTCTTCCAAAGCATGATCTTGTGCAAATTAATGTCAATTTAGTGGAGTGAATACCATTTGACAATAATGTTGTACGCTTTGTTGCGATTTCAATTGAATGTCACATTCTTTTGCCTCTTGCAAGTCACGATTTGAATATTTTGAATATTCTATGTCACGAGAACAAGGAAAATGTATGAAATTATTCAAATGAAAGATGGAAACAATTTTGTAGGATAAATCGTGAAATAAACATGCAAAACAAGAATGAATTGTTGTGATCATAGTGTTACTCGTTAACTACTATTGAATATAACTACTTTTATTGTATTATATACGTATGCTTAACTAGAACATTTTGTGTGTAAGTAGTAAAATAGTTATTTTGTGCCGCGTGTAAATAGTTCGATTAAATTTCCGTTTTGTGGAGTATACGTTTTTATACAAGATTATCATTGCATGTTTTATATATATTGCTTTGTGTACATGTACATGGATTCAAATAAGTCAGTTTTAAAAAACTGTTTCGTGATTTTCTTTCTACATTATTTATCTTTCAACAAATAAAAAATAAAATACTTATGAAGCATTAAGTAGAATATATATAAATATATTAAAATATAAAAAGTATTTATATCATTTTCTATTAAAATATGTATTGATTTATGATTTATTATACATTGGCAAAAAATAGTTTCTATTTAGTTTAATTCATGTTTGGTTGTATATTATAGTGTGCATATGTTGCCTTTTAACATTGCAATCACAATAACTCGTCCATGTTTGCTCAATAAACTATTTCAAACTAACATGTAATCAAGTATTTTGATTATATATTACCAATTGTTCCATGTGCCTGTGCTATGATAATACATGAAACCAAGTTAAACACCAATTGTCCATTTACATATACTTTGTATCTTCCCACATATATTTAAAAATTACACATTGAATTCAATAAGTATACAAATATTGTTTCTTGATTTATATAGATACATCAATCATCATGATTATCAATGTATCAACAAATTTATTTCCCTTGTAGACCTTTTATAGTTATGAAAAAACATTTGTTGTATCAAATCCGATGGACGTAGATCGGTGTTGTACATGTTTGACTATGGTCATGTTATTATAATTATATTTTCCAACAAGGCGTCGGGAAAATATTTGAACTTTTCTCAATCCAACATGAAGTTTCGCTTTGCGAAATATTGGCGATGGAACATAGTTTGTAGAATCGAATCCTCACGAGGATCAATTTGGAGTAGAGATGTCGGATCGTAGAATCATAAGATCCTACAAAACAAGAGAAATTTTTATAATTATTCATATTTTATCACCTACAATAATTGTTTCAAAAATAAGTTGTGTACTTGTGTTAAATTGTAAAAGTCAATATTATAAAATATATGATGTATCTGCATTCGACTTTTGTCCAAATCATGTTTAACAACAAACATCTATCATTCAATCATTTAACCACACTTTACACAAAATAATAATAGCACCAAATAAAATATATAATGCATCTTAAATCACCAAAACATGAAAATTTTCACATCCAAACAGACAATGTAAATAAATCCATTAAAGTTTTAGCTAAAACATTAAATTTAACAAAAAATTAAAATACAACTCAAATTTAACAATATGAATATTTTTACACAAATTACATATCATTTTCATCAAAGTCATTATCGCCATCTTTATTGAAAGATCATGATCTATAATGATCAAAGTGCATATCATCATTATTGAACTCATCATCATCGCCATCGAATCTTTATTTCAACTTCATTTGGACCAATGATGGTTGGATTATCTGCATCTACATCTTCATTTTATCGCTATCATCTTAGGCTCATTTCATCAATTAATTGAATTTGTTCATTTCTTTGACTTGTAGCCTCTTGCCACGAGATCCGCTTGGTCCAAAATCATCTACATAATCCAATTATACATTAAAATATTTTAAATAAGTAATTATAAAACTTACAAATTAACTTACTTACAAGCCCTCATGATATTCCTTGTAATAGAATGAATGCTATCATCTCACTTCCTTCTTTTTTCTAAAGTATCGAGATTTGGGTTTTCATCTAAAACTCTTAACCATGTGTTTCCCATTGGTAGCTACTGATTCTCTATCTCTCGTATCTACTCATCATGAAGGAAGGTCTTCACATGAATCTTCAATTAATGAAAACTTGGTAGATTCTCTCGCCTTTGCCTCCCTTGCAATTTCAAATTGTACATAACAAAAACAAAATCATTCATTCTTTCTGTGCTAAACGATTTATTCTTTCGAATGTACCTAAAATTTGATGTTAAAAATAGTTAAACAAACTAAATGCCGTCAATAAGAGTGCTTACAAATAAAAACAAGAAAAAATTCTGGGTATTACTAATTCAAATGCACTCGATTACGTTCACTAGAAGAGCTACAAGTCAAACTTAGCACTTTACAAAGCAAATCTTCGTAACTGGATAATCATCTCCGTAAGAGAACCACCAATCAACTATAACCCTATAAAACAACTATTAGTTGATTCTCATATTGTCCAAAAAATTGATTAAATTCAATAATACATGGAAAAAAGCATATTTTCAAATATATTGTTACTAATCTGGGAATTTCTTATCTCTTGTTTGAATAGCACCATCAATTCTATGAATTTCATTTATCCAAATCAACTCAATTTTTTGTTTTTTCATCCGAATTGGAAATCATTCTATATATACACTCATACAAACCACGTTAACATTCACACCGCTGAAAGTTTAAATCAGAATGAAAACGAGGGTTCAAGTAATATCCCGCAAAGACATGAAGAGGTTGACTAAAGCATTCCATCCCGGCGCTTGTCAATTACAGCAAAAATGGGCTCATATCTACCACAAAGAATAAGTGAATAATTATATAATCATTTAAAAACCACATATAAAATCTAATAGAGATTTATAAGTTACTATGAACTACAAAACACAAGTGAATAATTTACCTCTTTTTAACATTGTTCAGTTGCCTTTATTTCTTCCTCTTGCTTGCTCCACCGCTTAAACAAAATCCTATAGCTGTGTGTTATCGGAATCAACCATCCTCAAAACCTTAATAGCGGTGATGCAATCTTCGGCATAATTCAATATTTGGCCGTAATCCTCGACTATCAAAAAATAATAGAGAACACATCTTTTCCTTTCTTTTTCTTAGCACACCTCTTTGTCCACTTTTCAAAGGAAAAAAATGAACAAAGCTCCTTTTAGGTCATTTAGTCATCTCATGGTTAAATATGAATTAGCAAATCGTGTAATCCCGTGTCTAACTAACTCTTTGTCATAGTAAATTCTTTCATGCAATTCACAACTATACCCATGAATAAATATAAGAAACCACCGACTTAACTTTATGTATAGTGGCCTTTTGTATAGGATCGTGTTTTCAAAATCTTCCAACATCAAATCAATGCAATGTGTGGCACAAGAAGTCCAAAACAGATTTTTCTCTTCTTCCATTAACAATCTTCCAACCGCTTTATAGTTGGTGCATTGTCGAACAACTGGACAATATTTTCCACTCCCACCTTCTTACAATGTTATCTAACACTTCTAATATTTTCGTGCCGTCGATATATCGGTAGTATCCATTGAACATAAAAAGATAGTACCAAGACTGCATTCATTTACCGTAAAATTGCACATTGTTCTCTTTCTTTGATCGGTCCATCCATCGGACATAACTATAGATCTTGTTAATTTCCTGTTGCTACTTGTACCTTGAAACGAACTTTGTGCCGATTGACTTCTCTCTTCAAAAGCGTTTCCTCAACTCATGATATGAAGGTGGCTTCAAGCTCCTCCATATTCTCCCAAATTTTGCATCATTTGATGAAAAAGGATTATTCGCCACATTGAAAGGAATTGCACTAGTATAGAATCAACGCGCCATGAGTTGACAAACTTCATCCCCTTCCTTTTTCTTTCACTTCTCATTTATAGTTGATTGTTTTCCTTTGTTTTCCCCACCTTTTTTAACAACAAATCTATCTATGGAGCCTCTTTGTTCGTTGCCATCATATTTCTTCCTCCCATCAATCATATGAAGTACCTAATTTCGCTTTCTTTCTTTGTTTTGATTCTCCCATACTTGCACTAAGCATTTCAAGCATCTTGTTCCTAACTTCATCCTAAACTTATGCATGGTTCAACATTTTGATGTGTGCAAACTAAGTGATGCTTTAATCTATATATGCCTCTCATCAATGACTTTATAGAACTTGCAATGCACTCTTTTTGGGTTGGATCAAACTCAACTCCATGTTGCCAAGCACGATCTAGTTGAGCACCGGGCATTTTATGTTCTTTGCTTTTGGATTAGAAGACAACGTTCGAAAATTGCAAAGTTAGGGAAAAAGTTAGAACATGTTGAACAAATAGATTTGAAAAATAGCAAACGATCCAAAACAACGAGAAAAAAACCAAAGAAATCCGGATAAAATAGATTTCAAAACAAATGATTGATCATCAATAGATTGGAAAAAACCAAGAAAAAAAGGAAAAGTTCATCAAACATATTTAAGAAAAAACAAGAAAAATTAGGTTTCAATCCATGAAACATATTTGAAAAAAAAACTGGAAAAAACCAAACTAGGTTCTTCTTTGTTTCCGAAGAAAAGCTGGAAAATTCGAAAAAATTTTGGTACATCAAATAGATTTAAAAAAAATTAAAAACCATATTTTAATCCATCAAACATATTTTAGAAAAAACTAGGTTTCAATCCATGAAACCTATTGCAAAAAAAAACTTGGAAAAACCAAACCAAGTTCGATAAGACTTTGATAGTCAGGTTTTGAGGATGGTTGATTTTGATAAAACACGGCTATGGGATTTTTGTATAAAGCATTAAAAGTACAAAGAAAGAAATAAAGGCAAACCTGAACAACGTTAAGAAGAGGTAAATTATTCACTCTGTGTTTCAGATTTCCTATTAACTTATAAATCTCTATTAGATTTTATATGTGGTTTTGAAATGATTATATAATTATTTAACTTATTCTTTGTAGTAGATATGAGCTGCTTTTTGCCATAATTGACAAGTGATGGGATGGAATGCTTAGTCAACCTCTCAATGCCATGGCATAATACTTGAACCTCATTTTCATTATAGTTCAAACTTTCAAGTAGATGTGAATGTTAAACATGGCTTGTATGAGTATATTTATAGAATGATTTACGATTCGGATGAAAAAACAAAAATTGAGTTGCGACTAGATAAATTTAGAAATTCATATCGATTATTTGAATTGATGGTGTTATTCAATCAAGAGTTAAGAAATTCCCGAGTTAGTGACTTAATAGGTTGAAAATATGCTTTTTCCACGTATTATTGAATTTAATCGATTTTGGACAATATGAGAATCAACTAATAGTTGTTTTATTAGGTTATAGTGATTGGTGGTTCTCTTACGGAGATGGTTGTTTAGAGTTATGAAGATTTGTTGTTTGAGTGCTAAGTTTGACTTGTAGCTCTTTGGCTATGAACGAATCGAGTACATTTGAATTGGTAATACTATAAAAATATTTCTTGTTTTTTGTTTGTAAGCACTCTTATTGAAGGCATTTAGTTTTGTTTAACTTTTTTTAACATCAAATTTTAGGTACATTAAATAAAAAGGGAATCGTTTGCTTAGGCACAGAAAGAATGAATGATTTGGCTTTTGTTATGTACAATTTGAAATTGCAAGAGAGGCAAAAGCGGGTAGAAAATCTATAAACCTTCATTAATTGAAGATTCACGTGAAGACCTTCCTTTTGATGATGAGTGGAAAGTAGAGATAGAGAATCTAGCACTCACCAATGGGGAAACACATACGGTTAAGAGTTTTGGATGAAAATCCAGAATGCGATACTTGAGGAAGAAGTTATGGAAGTGATGGATGATAACATTCATTCTATTACAAGGAATATCATGAGGGCTTGTAAGTAATTTAATTTGTAAGTTTTATTATTACTTATTTAAAATATTTTTAATGTGTAATTGGATAATATTTATTTATGTAGATGATTCTCGACCCAAGCGGATCTCGTGGCAGAGGCCACGTCAAAGAAATGAACAAATTTCAATTAATTGGCGGAGTCCGAAGATGAAGATAAAGATGAAAATGTGATGCAGACAGCACGGATAATCCAACCATCATTTGGGTCCAAATAGTTCAAAATGAAGATTGTGATGAGCTGATGATGATGAGTTCAATAATGATGATATACGCACTTTTGATCATTATAGATCAGGATCTTTAGATAAAGATGGAGATAATAACTTTATTAGAAGATGATATGTAATTTGTGTAAAAATATTCATATTGTTAAATTTTGGGTTGTATTTAATTTGTTATTAGAATTTAATTGTTTTTGCTCAAAACTTTAATGGATTTATTTACATGGTCTATATTGGATGTGAAATTTTTCATGTTTTCATGATTTAAGGCATTATATATTTATTTGGTGCTAGCCAATATTATTTGTGTGTAGAGTGTGGTTAAATGAGATGAATGGTTGAATGATAGATGTTTGATGTTATTTAAGGGTCAAGATTTGGACAAAATTCAGAATGCATATACATTGCATATTTTATAATGTTGATTTCTTTTCCAATTTAACACAAGTACACAACTTATTTTTGAAACAATTATTGTAGGTGATAAAATATGAATAATTATAATTTTTTTCTCTTTTTTGAGAATCTCACGATTCACATGACCCAACTCGCTACCAAATCGATCACAGCATGCAGATCTACGATCCTGAACTATGGATTATGCAGCTTGATATTGAAACAAGTATGAATCAATAAAGTGAAAATTTTATTTTATATGTATTTGTAAAAAGTTTATTTATTCTTCAAACTCGCTATAACATATTTGTTATTGTATACTAATTAACAAATCAAATACTACAGTATGTATATATCGATATATTAACTTGATTAGCATGTTTTGTATGTTTTTGTAGTATCATTATTGTGACTCTTTATTTTCTTACATATTTTATTAATGAATATTAAAAATATATTATGCTTATACAAAATCTTTATTGTAAAAGAAAAGTTGCCGGAGGAACTATTTACAAGCTATCGCAACGTGAGTCTCTCCAAACTTACTTGTATGTGTGCGGCGACAATGTATGCGATTAATATTATTTTTATTTTATTATTTTTAGGATTTGGTTCTTGAAATGTTATTCAAACATATGTGGTAGTAGTTTGAACTATTCAATATGTCTGATAGTAGTGTTCAAGGACTATTCAACGTGATATGTAGTAGTTTATGGACTATTCAACATGTATAGTATTAATGGTTTGATAACCACCTATGGTGTGGTCTCTATTTATTTGGGTTTTGCCTTCGCACATGGAGTGCCGTTGTGAGTGGGAGCCTTGATGGTGAGTGTCTTCAATGGAAAAAGTGGAGCACTAGAAAGGCGGCGGATCTTTGATTTAAATGTATTTTTATCGTGAGTTTAGCTATGCGTGTTGGTTGGTGATACTCAAAATGCGGAAAGTCAATGCAGGTGTTTGGGTTTTAGTCACTTAACATTAGTTTAGTTAGGGTGGTGTTTGTACGTTTGTTGTACTTTAGTTAGCTTTTCCATCTTGTCTCGGTGTGACATCTAACACTTTGTCTTGCCGCAAGTGGGCATGTATATTTTTTGCGGTATATTAATTATAATTATTGTTTCCGGCCAAAAAAAAAAAAGAAAAATTACAACCTACAAATTAAAATATTAATTATAGTCAAACACAACTCATACATCACGACCATACACCGGCCTGATTTAGTTATATTCTACATTTTTTAACAATTTTAATAACTAATAACAAAAGCACACAAAAATACTTTACTAAATTTATTATTTAACACCACACTAATGTACAACATTACAATGCAAAAATGCAAAAATTATTTCTTAATCGATATATAAATCGATCGATATCATTCTAATAAATGGTTCTGGCGGTAACTCCTTCAATTCGCTCTAGACATCTCGCCAAGATGATTAACAATTTCTTCTATTCTAAGTGGTTCTAGTCCGTTCTCAACACTTCAAATAAAACCAACAACGTTCTCTTATGTTAAAAAAAAAAATATGAGTGAGCAATTGATGTAATTCTTGTCCCGTATCTGCATGCCGGTCTAACCAATCTTTTGATTGATTTCAAAATTCCTTCACAATAGATCAAGGTACAATCATGCGTGACTTGGTACATATTGAATCTAATCACCATAAATCCATGATTAATCCATTTATGATTACAATCATTATTAATATATGATACTTGTATGTATTAGTAAAATACTAAATATTCATACCTTTGGTAGCTGTCATCAATTCCATTCTCATATGAAAATTGAGCAAAATTCATTGCTTGGAATATCCAATAACAACACAAGTAATTTTATCTATTTAAGAAAACTCACAACACTATATATTATGAAAAACAATAACAATTGGTACACACATATATATATATATATATGGATAGATAGATAGATAGCCAATTATATTTTGTTTTGTGGAAATGCCACATGAATTTTCATATAAAAACACACACGACAGCATAAACTAGCAATTCAATGATGACTCATCGTCATCACTGTAAAATAATAATAGTGATACATCCAAACACCTAGATTATAAAAATACTAATTAAAAAAGACTAAAACTATATATATGTAAATATTAATATTATATATATTTTATACCATATAAATTACAAATTACATAATTTACTAATAAAAATGTTTATTAAATCAACTTAAATAGATATATACCTAAATACTTATAATTGGTAAGTATTAAGCATGCAATGTCATTATCAGGAAAATCATTGTTATATCAATAGGTTACTAATGTAGAAATATCCCATACACAAAAAGGAAAATATATATATATATATATATATATATATATATACTTTAATTGCCATGTCAAATACTTGTATTAATATTTATTATATATTATTGTTATAATAGTTTACTAAACATTCATCATTGATAACCTTGTTCTCAACTAATAAATAGTTCCAAAACAGAATCTTTTTATCCATATAGTAAAATCTAAAAGACACCAATAAAAATTTTCTTTCTAGATTTACTATATGGATAAAAAAGATTTTTGTTTTGGAAACTATTTATTAGTTGAGTAGGGTGAAAAAGCTTATCAATGATGAATGTTTAATAAACTTATTAGTAAATAATATAGCATAAACATAACCATCAAAGTAGGTTATGTATAATTAACAGTCATATTCTTTCTGCTATATATATATATATACTTTAATTGCCATACAAATACTTCTTATTAATATTTATTATATTATTTATAATAGTTTACTAAACATTCATCATTGATAACCTTTTTCTCAACTAATAAATAGTTCCAAAACAGAATCTTTTTTATCCATATAGTAAATCTAAAAGAAAATTTTGACATTTGTGTCATAGAAAGTTTTTCTCCTTTTTTTAATAAGTTAACTATTCCACCATATAATACGGCTAACGACAAGGTTGTGCGGTCCTCTCCACCTAGTTTTACTCTTACTTGTGAAGTAAGATATTTTTTGCTTTCGAATTTGGTTTGTGTTAGTCAGAGGGGAGAAATTTTTGAAAAGGATGATGCAAAACAAATAAAATAAATAAAATAAAATTTCTCAAGAGAAATAGAAACCAACTTTTATTTAATATTTATAAAATTTTCTTTATTAAAGTTTTCTACACATTAAAACAACATTGATATTCGGACACTTATATTACAAATGACTAAATGAAAAAATAATTATTTAATAGAAGTTTTATTCAGAACCTTGGATGCATAAGGTGTGTGTCAATGTTATAAAAAGAGAAAGTACCAAAATTGTAATATAATCTAAATTTATCACAAAAATATATCCAAAAATTTTAGATGCTACGAAACGAAAGAGTAAAAATGTTCAATTACGCATTTCGTAGTTTATAAATGTAAAATTCTTCATCGGTGGCAGCATTAGGATATATTAATAAAGCCTCAACGAGATTCTTTCCTTGATGACACGTGGACAAAAGCTCACTCTCTTCTCGCAGCGACTTTGGCCTCCCACGCTTGGCCTTTCCACGCTTGGCTAAAACGTGGAGCCGGCATGGTCGCGTATCACGCCTCCTCTCTCCTCCCCATCTCTTTCTTCTCTAGGTTTTCACTTTTCTCCCGCCCCGCCTAATCATCTATTTTCATCTTCTTTCACCTCTTTCTTTCCTCTCCCAGGGCTTTTTTACCCTTTCCTACTGCCACGGCCTTTTGATCATCCTCTTGCAAGTTTGTGCTCCCACGTCAGCCTTCCACATTTGCTAAAATAGACCACATTACGGCAAACTAATACGTGTCATCTCGTCACACGCATGCATTAGAGCGCAGTTTTTCTCGCTTAACTTCATTTGGTTTCTGGTAGACATATTGTTTTTCTTCTATTTTGACGTCGCTTTCAAGCCTTGAAAAATCAAGTTTTAATTTTGCAGAATAAGGTGGCTCCAATCCCCTCTCGCCTTCCTCTAATCTATCCATAAAAATCCCGAAGCTTTTTTTTTTTCCTCAATGTGCGTTTTAGAAATTCTCAGCATTTATTTTTCTCGATTACATCATGGATTTAATCCTTATTCCAAGTTCCTACAAACCTAATTCTCCGTAGGGTTTACTCTAATTCCTGTAGGTTATTCCGGTTGGTCAATTTGTTCGCAGTGATTTTCAGATTTTTGCCGAATTTTTCTCGGATAGTTTTGTGGAATTTTTTCTCATGGGTTTCTGAACGTTGTTGAATTCTGCCTCTCTCCCTCATGGTTTGCTAAACTTCAGCACTTCAAAACCATGGGGAAGAAAAACCAATCCTCAATTACTAGGAAATACGGTAAAAATCCCACAACATACAGCCGCACGCTTGTTCCCTAGAATAATGTGCGGGCGTAATCTTCTTCAAATTGCAAGATGAATGCTGGTTTTCATTCTGTTACTGTCTAATTATGACTTGCTATTTTACTAAATTCTATTGGCTGATAATATACGGCAATGCTATTTGGGCCAATGTGAAAATAAGGGTCCAACCATGTTAGAATTTCCATTAACACAAATGTTGTTATGACATAAGGACAAGTGTGCTTGACAAAATGCCTCAAAAGGAACAGTGGGTAGCACTCTGGCAGAAATTGCCACTTTCAACTCGAATCTTTCTATTTGTATTCTTTTTCCTACTTTCCGTTTTTTCTTTTTTTTCTTTTTAAACCCTTTTTTTCTTATTTTGTGTGCGTATGATGAAGAATAAATAGGACTAGTGCAAGAAAGAAGATGACTGTGGTTTTATACATGAAAACACCACTCATGTGCGTTGAGTGTAGTTTTTCCTTTTTTATATTTGCTCGCTATTCTGCTCTCCATCGAATTTACTTTTCTATTTGTAAGGTTGGATTTTAATGTCTAAAATTTTTGTTAGAGTTTTTCTTACCAAAAATGCTCTTGCTTTGGTTGATCCTCCCCCCTATCGCTTTGTACCTAACATCGCTTTGTTCTTGTGATTGAACCCAATTCCATGTAAGTCATCCATTTATTGGAGATTTGAGCCAAAGCCCAAAGCGAGTCTAATTTTCTCTACCGGCAAGTTGAATTTAATTAGAATGGTAATGTTTGGCTTCTTGTCATAACAACTTGAATGTGACTTTGAGTTCCGGCAATAGATATGAATTTCGCTTGATAACCTAGATTTTGGAATTATTTGCATGCCTCAGATATAAAGTATAGTGCTTCAGTTTGAGAATTGTTTCCAGAAGTGATAGTGTGTAATTTTTCTTTTCAACTGGGCTGGCCATTTCACTACTTTTGTCTTTCAGTTTGCTTTCTCCCAAAATATCATCCCTTAAGGCATGAATCCTTTAAACCAGAATTTGTAGCAATTTGGGACACTTTTATAATACGAGATTATACAATTAGGCTCTAAAAAGTGTTTATTTTCTTAAAAGTGCAAACTTGCTTTAAAAGGTTAGAGGTCTTCTAGGCTTTTTGGTGAACATATTACTTTCGTGTCTCACAGTGTTGTGGTAAAGATTTTGTTTCAATGTTCGGACAGACCCATTCAGAAAGATTATTATCTCCTACTTTCTTTTCCTAAATCACTCTTTCTCGCTCATCCGCTGTTGTTTTTAGCTTCACGGCAGCCAATAACTCCTCTTTTTTTTTTTCTTATTTCTGCCATTATTTTTGCTACTTCTCTAACTCTGTGTTTGGGTTTGCCTGTTTTTCATTGTGGTTTAGGTATGGTTTTGTTTCTCTTTTCCTAATCCTTATCTTCCCGCGCAGATTGTTGTCCGTGCATTTTTTGGCTTAATGGTGTCATTAATAAGTATCGTTGTTTCTTTTTAACACGTGATTCTAATCATTTTTTCCTTCCTCAGAGGTAGCATTGAATGAAATAGTGATTTATCAATGGATGTTATTGCAAATCGACTACTGACATAGTTGCACTTCAAAAAGGTAATGTTACTTTGCTCTCTCTTTCTTTCTCATTCAATTTTGCTACTGCATGTTTTTTGCATTTACTCTTCCTTTTTAAATATAACGTCAGGTTGTATGAAATGAAGTTAAGTTAAATTATTTTGTTCCTCATGAATAATTGTTTTATTGGATAAATGCCTGCTTTTACTTTCGACTAAATGGGACTTAAAAATGTTCATGTCACTTAGAATATAGTTTGTCTACCCACCAGTGGTTATCAATTTGTGAAAATATATTATTCCTCATCAAGAACTTTAATACAATTTATAGAAAATGTTGCTTATTTTTTCCTTGCTTGCCCATATGCATGACTAAGAAATGATAAATATTGACCTCCTCTTTTATTTTCTTTTTGTTTGTTTATTCTTCTTTAAATGATAATTATTCAAATATTTCTATGCGAATTGTGTCTATAACCGGATTCATTACAACTCAAAATTGTTACTACTCAACCTGGTTTTGCTTTACGTAAAACATATTCTTCATCGTAGCGCCACTTTACTTTTCCAATGGCCGTGTTTTTTACCTTTCTTGGGGTCAGGTATATCTACATAATAAGTGATTTTGGTTCCTTTACTATGTTTTTTCGTTTCTTACTTAGTTTAAACAATCTGGCTCTTTTTCAATATTCTAGGTTCTAAGCATTTTTGCTTTTCATGCATTCTTTCCAATGGGTTTCAAAGTGTCCATACTATTGTGTAATATGCTTGTAGTTACTAGCTTCACGGTCTCTGTGATTTGAAGTATGTTTGTATCAGATATCGGATTCTGAACCAATTTTATTAGGATTGTGTTTCAAAAAAGTTTGTCGTTGCATTTCACTCCACACGTGCATTCATATTCGGCTCTCGATATTATTTTATCTGTGTTGCAAATTTTCTACGATCACCGTGGAAATGTGTTACAAATAATTGGGTTTTTGGGCATCTAATACAAAACCTTGTGCTTTTACATTACCTAATCACTAAATCTTGTTTGTTCCTTTTTTCACCTTATCATGTTTTATTCTTGAAATATTATCGAAGATTTTGAGTCATCTGTCGTAAGAGATAATAAGTCGCGGTATATTCGTCTAAAACATATTTATAGTTTTGAACGCAGTTATAGATTATTCACTCACTGTTGAGATTACTTGCAAATAAATTAGCTAAGTAAGTTTTGGCCCTTTTTTTTTTGGTGTAATTTTTCATAGGCTCTTAGTGATGATGATAATCATGATACAATCAACTATGAGTTCATATCTTGGCGTAGCTAACTTTATTTACTTCCTTTATGTTCCTGTTTATTTTAGGCCCTTGTGTAGCAAACACCTTGGGAATTATCGTGATGTGTATAACTCGCTATCTAAATGAATTGTTGCCTACGCTATTTGATTTTCATGAAGCTTTTCTTCCTTGTAATGTTCTTTTCACTTATTTAAAGGCTATAGTCTCATGGCTTTGATTTTTCTCAATGAATAAATAAAGACCGCAATATTTTCAAGCATACTTTTTTGAATAGTGATCCACACGTCTTGTTATTGATTCATCAAGTTCCTCAAAATCCTGCTGCTTGTTCATCCTCCACTATATTTATACGAGGCTTTTTCTCATGCAAGCATATTTTGGGTTGTTTATCAACTGTTACTTTCCTTACGAATCACCAATGAACATATATTAGTAGTATAATAGTGACATTGAGTTTAAAGTAAGCTTCATATTTTAAATACCTTCTTGTCGGCATTTGGTTTTATAGGATGCAATTTTCTACTAATGAGATGCTTCATCGTCTTGGGCCGGAAAGACAATGACGGATACTTAAATCTACAGCAGCTTATAATCATCATTTGAAATCACTGAAATTAGCATAAGAGCTTATCCGTTGATTGGTGGTAAATGATAGGAATGCGGGAAATTACTTGATGACTATTTATCTATCATATACCATGAGAGTTGTTACTATAAAGGAGCACAAACTTCAAAGTGCATACTCTCCCATAAATTTGTTTATGCTTTCATATACGTCCGTGTCTGTGTATGCTTATGCAAATTTATATAACCATGGTTTATTTCAAAATTTACACAATTATGTGAGCCGATGATATCTTCTTTTTTAACATGTTTAGGTGGTGAAAGTTTTCAAACTTAATCAAGACAAAAGTAGCACAATTTTAGCTCTTTAAATGTTAAGCACTATAGAATTTCTTTTAGTCCATCCGCGCTCATTAATGCTTTCTTGCGTTTTGAGCATCTAACTGTAGTAAAATTTAATTTACGCTTCTTGTGGAGAGTAACCTCACCTCTTACCCTAACATCTCAAGCTATCTTTGAAGAATCTAGCATGGCATCATCCAGTGTCTCCGCTCTGAGTCTTTATTGCTTAATGAGTTTTCCGATTTGGTTATTAGTCATCTCTGAGAGGGGGTTCTGCATTTTCAATTATATGGTATGATCATTATTTTTTTGTGATTGATGGTATTTTGATGTTATTTTAGGGCTTCCTGGTGGAGCATATCTCAAATGTGACTCCATCCAATGGAGAAAACTTGAATGCAAGTGAGGGTTTGAGCAGTTAAAGCATCGCTTTGCTTGAAGGATTTTTTTCCCTTAAAGTTAATTTAAGTTGGTTGTTCTATGGTATGATGACTTCGCTAGATGCAGATCTCTGCTTTTATTTCATCTAGCATCTTTGCTGCTTCATAAGTAATCTTTTGATGATCTTTAAGGTTGCAAGCCATTAAAATGATGTCGATTTAGATTTGTAATAGCTAGAAAATTCTAGGGAAAAAAAAAATCCATTGAACCCAAAGATGCTGGGATTCTTTATCAATCGTTATTGAAGTCTATAAATTTCCAGTGATGGATAATATCTTTGAATTATACTTTAGAAAGAATGTTATTTGATTTATAAATTGAATAACATTTGGTGAAAGATTCTGTCCTTTAATTGCAAATGTCAAATTGGGAAGATCTCAAATTTTGCTTCTTCAAAGATAATTCATGCACTTTTCCCTGCAGCAAAAAAATGATATAACTACATCAGAAATGGCGAACCATTTTGATTGCTCACTAAATATTTTTCCTTAAGAAAGAAATTATTGATTACCAAAGACTTCATTGTGAGGTTGTGATAACTCTATTTTATATAGAGTTTTCTTATTAATTTTGGTTAGAAATTGCTTGTGTTTTAATTTTGTTTTTAAGGGACGGCCAAATTATCCTTGATTTTACGTAGTTCTAAGATTTCCAATACTTAACTTTGAGTTTAATCTTCGGAACAAAGCGACTAACCAATTATTTTTATCAAAGCTTGACCAAATTATTTCAAATAACAAGACAAAGAAGATTTTCTTTTGTTGGTCGCAGAACAAAGAAAAAATGAAAACTACGCATATGCGAGAGGAAAACTGGTAATTTTGGCCAAATTATCCTTTTGAAACCTAATTATCTTCCGAGATCATAACTCTTGATTCAGACACCAAATGAGATGATTCAAGATGATATGTGCCATAGATAAAACTTCTCTACAAAGAAAGTTTTCTCAAATTCTCGAAGAAAAGACTAATCGGGATGCAGAACTTGAAGATTTTTTTCTGAAAGTTTTTAGCTACTGTTCAGATATCTAACAGTCGTCACTAGTTTTGTAGCACAATTTGATATAACATTCACACAGTTAAGCCTTCTACTTTAGCCAAATAAAAGAGAATGAATAAACAACCTGGACAACAAATAAGCAAAAGAAAAGAGTAATGCTGAGTTAACACAATTTAGAAAAGAAATACGCTTTTGAACAAAAATTGGGCCATCATCTATTCTTTACTGAAGCGAGGCCAACTGGGAAAGAAATAAAAGAAAAGGATGCATCCACACAAAGGAATGCTTGCAACAAAAGGTCGCCACACTTTATTAACAAAGGAAGGAAATAAAAAGGTTGGAAGCTACTTTTGAGTGAAGAACCGAGCACATGAGGAGCATAACTAACCCAAATTAGATCTTTTTTATTTTTCTAAAGAAAGAGGCATGAGGACAGCATGAAAGTCTTCCAAAAATGCAAAATACCACATTGGCAAAAACAGTCAGAAAATCTATAAAGAATACGGGAGAGGAAATAAGTAACAAACTGAGCATGTACACGGTTAAAAAGAAAAGAGAATCGTCACACACTACAACTACAAAGCAAAGCTAATATTTATTTTATTGAAAGAAATCCAAGCACAATGGCAAAGAAATAACACCTTTCTACAGAAAGAAGAAATAAAGAGTAAACTCGCTTATAAATAAGAAAGCTTACAACTGGAGTGAAGACATTCCATTTCAAATTATCCCATTTTCTCACCGAAAGCAAGATTTCTAGTTTTCTTTAGATTAGATTTAGTTTAGCTAAGCTATTTTTCTTTCTATTTTTCTCATAGAGTTTAGAGCATCCAGCCTTCATTCTTTTGTTTGTTTTCTTTTCAGAGCTGGGTAGGATTTCATCACCTTCCTTCTGCTTTTAGAAACTTGTTAAGATTGTTCACTGCTTTCTTTCAAGACTTGTTGCCAGCTATTCCTGCTTTCGTGAGAACTTCCAACCGCATTCCTCTCACATTGGCTCACTGGCCCAGCAGCCAACCTCCAGCCTCTCTCGTCACGCAAACCCAGCACTACTTTGCTTTCTTCAAATTTTTTTGTTTTGTTTTCTTCAGCTTTGTTTTACTTTGCTCTTGTTACTTCATTGATATGTGATGGAACTCACTGCCAAGACTTGACTGGGTGTAAAAGCTAGCTTAAATTGTTGTTTTTGAAGTTTCTGTATAAAACAAAGCATGCACATGCGTAATTTTTGTTTTTCTCACATATTTTCTAATGCTTTTGTCTTTTTCTTTGGTTTTTAGTTTATTCTTTAGCTTAATAATTTTAGCTTTCTTTATTGTTTTAGCTTTAGTTTTATTTAACAATTTTAGTAATTTAAGTTTTGTATTTTGTTATGAAATTTGCCAAGATATTTTTTAAGTACCAATCATCTACTGCTTTTGTTTGACTTTATTTTTTATTTTTATTTTCAATCATGTTTAAATTTTTGGTGATAGTCTTTTATATAATATGAATAAATTCTTTTTCTGGTTTTTTGATGTAGCCTGAACTATGAAGTCTTAATATTTTTCTATTAATATAATTTGATTTAATTCTTCGCTGTCGTAGCATTTATCTTCAGGCTTAATGCTTCTAATTACTTGATCACTAATTAGATGATTGTTAATCATAATCTAATTGGAAGAGGAGTTACGTGGTCAAGTTCACTGAGATAATGTTATAAATTGCAATGTAGGATGCGTTAATATACCTACATGGTTTGTAGTTATGTTATGAGAATCCATGAAATTAATGACTTATAATCATGGCAATTCATAGGAATATAGTGGAATTAGCAATTAGAGGATTTTTATTAGATCCTAGAGGACTAGTAAATAAATTTGGGAATCTCGGACTATCAACCAGAAATTAAATTAGATTATGTAAATAGATTAATATTAGGATGGATTAGTTATGGTGAAACTCAAAACCCTGTGATCTTTCGTCAACTTAATCTATTAACTTGCTTTGTTTAGTTTTTGCATTTTAGTTTTAATTAAGTTTTAAAATTACTTTTTAATTTAGCTTATCCATAAAATATTTTTTTCAAATAAAGTTAGAACTATTTTTAATTTCTGGGTATTTAATAATTCATTAGTCTTCAGGGGAACGTATAAATTATATTCACTTTATATTACTTGTTAACTTATCACGCAGCACTAATGCGTTGGTGAAATTGACCAACAAGTTTTTATAGTATCACACGTGGGGCGACTTAATTTGATTTTATTAATATCGATACCAAGTAGTTCTCTACCTTTAATTTGAACTTTTATTTACTTTTGTTCTTTTATCTGCTAGATATTATTCCGTGGGTGCGAGAAGGTTTGGAAGTGATACAATTTCCCATTGATCCGTGAGGATAAAAACTTGTCGCTTGAATAAAGTAGTGCGAGAGGAACTTCTCGCACAAATCTCATAACACTACGCCGAATACGGCATAATGCTATCCCGGCCGCTAATGCCAACACTAGAAAATATTTGGACTATGCTTTGCCTATCGCTACATATGATCTCCATACAAAGGTCATACCCAATCATTAAGTAAGAAATAATTTTAATTGAAGCGTATAATCTATTGTTCGTTTAATCGGGCCATCAAGGTTGGCACGGAGTGATCCTACGTGCTCACTTAATCAATTTTCGAGATCTCGTGCTACAATGAAATGAAACTGTGTCTCTGGCAAGATGCCATTAGACTCCAGGCTTTTCCCATTCTCACTGAGTGATGTGCCAAGAGTTGGTTGCTTTTTGCCACAGAGCAATCACCACGTGGGGATACGCAGAGCGTAAATTTTGATTTAAATATTTTCCACCTACAAAACTGCGAAAGATGAGGAATGAGATCACCACATTTACTCAAATGAGACGGAATCACTGCTAAGGAGAGGTACAGATTTATCATGTAGCATGCTCCTCACAGATTCCATTGGTTACAGCTTGCGACTTTTATAAATCTGCCGACTGATCAACCAAGATATTTGTAGACGTCGCGAATGCGAGTGTTCACTAATCTGGGAAGATATATGAAATGCTTTACGATTGCTAGATGAGACGGCATCTAAGGCATCGTCAATGGTCTTCTATGAGATCCATCATCAAAAATCATAACTATATAACATGCCCTCACTCCACTATCACCAGTTGCTACACCACAAAGCAACTTAGTTCAATCACCGCAACGCCGCATCCATATTCCTCCTCCCGTGTTTGTGATTTTGTGCAGGACCTCATTCTAGTGGCGATTGTCGATGGAAATCCTTTGCCCCATCGCTATATGAATAAGCCTGGGCTTTCAGGTGAATTCAAACAGTATGTATAATCCATACCCAACACTTACAATCAGTGGATGAGAGATCATCCCAACTTTTCTTGGAGAAACAATCACCTGATAGACCTTATGGATTTCAAATTTCTCCACAACAATCTAACCGCCAAGACAAAAGTGTGTCTTTAGAAGATGCTCGCCAATCGAGCTTGAACACATCTCGCCATGACTAAGACCGGCCACATTGCAAAATCACCAAGATCCAATTAAATTCCGGGAGGTCTGGGGATGGACAACTTGCTAGTTCATTAAATTCTAGGACTACAAGGGTCTTTACTTAAGAATACTTAAAATCAACCCCAAGTGAACACGTGGAAGGCAATTAACGAGAAGCTAAGTAAAAGAGTTGTCAACTTTAACCACAGAGAAAGCGAACAAGAAATAGGAAACTAGAAAATCGAGAACAAATTGAAGAAGTCGTAAACCCACATCGTGCTGTTTCCATAATCCACTCTTATGTGCCACCGCTATATCCTCGCTGATTCAGGTTAAAGTTTCTAGAAGCAATTTTCTAAATTTCATGTTTTAAGAAATTGCATATTAATATTCCTTTTTGTCGATGCTTGGAATGTATGCCTAGCTATGTGAAGTCTACAGAAGGAGATCCTCTCCAACAAAAGAAAAGTTAGAAGAATATGAGATCATTTGCACTTATCAAGAGTGCAAGGCATCCTCGGGCAGAAAAAGCTTCCTCCTAAGCTTACGATCCAGGAGTTTTACTTATTCCTCGCACTATAGGAAATTCTAATTTTAATATGCCTTGTGTGATCTTGGTGCAAGTATTAATCTTATGCCTCTCTGTTTTCAGGAAACTGGCTTAGGAGAAGCCAAACACTACTACCACATCAGCACTGGCGCATAGATCACCAAATACCCAAGAGGTGTTATAGATGATGTGTTGTCGGGCGTGGACAAATTTATTCTCCCTACGACTTCATTGTACTTTCGAGCACGGAAGAAGACGAAGAAATTCTATTATTCTGGTAGACCTTTCGCTACGGAAGAACCCCACCGGGACGCGGCAAAAGTGGCAACTAACTAAGTGAGGGTTCAAGATGAGCAAGTCACTTTCAATGTCTTCAAAGCATTAAAATTTCCGATGTAGATGTATACCAGGCTTGTTGTGATACAATTGATGATTGCACTAAAGAAAAGTTTCAGCAAGTTTATCCAAAGAGATCCTATGGAAGCCATGTCTGACGCAGATAGAAAATCTTCGGCAATCCAAAGTGTAGATATATGCTCCAAACAATTGTGAGACCTGGCACCGTGATTCATCAAAAGCGCCATTTGAAGACCTTTGAAAAGGTAAATTTAATCAATACTCTCTTCACTGAGAAGCCACCACGCTTAGACCTCAAGCCACCGCTCAAGCATTCAAGTATGCATTCCAGGTGAGTCCTCACTTTCCTGCTTTTATTTCCAGATATCCTAAGGAAGAGCAAGAGACAAATCTGCTAAGAGTGTCGGCGGAACATAACCCAAGATTATATTTAATTATAATGACATAAATGTGATTAGCCTTCCAATTCCAGGCTTTTTACAAAATTTGATTAAGAGAACTATAGGCCATCCTCGTATCACCAACGAGATTAAACCCCAATACGAAAGAAGTGGTGAGAGCCGAGATATTAAAAACTTTTGACGCAGGATTATTTATCCTATTTCGTATAGTGTAATGGCCACCCCGGCTCAAAGAGACCTAAGAAAGGAGGGCTTACCAGTTGAGAATGAAAATGAATTGATCCCTACTAGGACCTGCCATCGATGCGGGAGAGTATGCATTGATTATGTAGTTGAATGCAAATCACTTTGTATACCACTTTGCCTTTTATTGATCAAATGCTTGATGTGATTGAATGTTACTTTTATTATTGTTTGGGATGGTTATTCGTGATATAAATCCAAATTTCACGCCCCAGAGGCACCAAGAAAAGACCACCTTACATGCCCTCTATGGTACATTTGCATATAGAAGCAATGCCATTTGTCTGTAATGCACTGCCATTTTCAAAAGACATTACGTTAATTTTTTCGACATGGTGGAACGTTTACTGAAATATTTATGGATGATTTTTCTGCTTGGTTCTTCTTTTTGATTCATGCTATCTAACCTTAAACTTGTGTTAAACGATGCGGGGTTATTACTCAATCTAGTCTTCAATTAAAAATGTTACTTTATGGTTCGGGCATGAATTGTGTCGGTCATAGAGTAACGCAAAGTGGATTGATAATTTGATAATAAAATCGGGAATCATTGAAAAATTACCACCACCTACCATCACAAAGGTAAAGTAGTTTAGGCATGCTGGATTTTATATGCTCATAAAAGATTTTTCTAAAATTAAAACCTTTGTGTAATCTTCTTTGAAAAAAGATGTTCCTTTTTAAGCATCACTGGATTGCTTTACGCAGCTTTTGACTTGTTAAAAGTTCATTAGCATCAGCCCCACACAGTTGCTCCATCTGGGATTTACCTTTGAGTTGATGTGTGATGCAAGTGACTGGCGCAGCTTGGTGCGCTTGTCGTAAATAAGTGCCAGAAGATTCTTTCACGCTATATACTATGCTAGTAAAACTTTAACGATGCACACCAACTACGCTTACCAATCAAAAAAGAAGTTATTAGCAGTATATTTGCTTTTGATAAATCTGTGATCATACTTTAATTGGCTCCAAAGTTGTTTATACCGATCATTCCCGCCATTAAGTATTTAAGAAGTTAAAAGATGCAAAGCCTAGGTTGATCGACGTGGTTCATGGTTACAAGAATTTGATTTGGAAATCGTAGATATGGTAATAAATGCAGTTGCCGATCACCTATCTCGCTTGTAACTGCCAAGATTGATGAACTACAACCGTGATAAATGAGATCTTCCCGATGAGCAATCGCTCAATATCAAGCATGGTAAAGCTTCTTGGTTTGCCGATTTGCAAATTATTTGGTCACTAATGTGCTTCCTAGATTTATCTAACGCAATTTAAAAAAGAAATTTTATCTCACGTGGAAGCATTATTACTCGGGATGAGCCTTTTTGTATAAATTATGTCCCTACCAAGTAATACTGAGTAAGGTGTTCCGTGCAATATAAATACAGCATTTTATAAAGATTGCCACTTCTTCTCAATACGGTGGTCATTTCTGTGAGGTCAGAATCATGCATGAAATTCTTCAATGTGGCTTACACAACAATATTTGGAGACGCACAATCTATGTAGTCACAAGGTGGTGATCGATGTCAGAGAATGGGTGGAATATTTCAAGGAGATGAGATGCCTCACCAATATTCTAGAGGTCAACTATTTGACGTGGTGGGTATTGACTTACGGACCATTTCTCCTTCATACAATAATAACTCTATATTCTTTACTGGTCAGGATTATAAAGTTCAAATGGCTGTGTTGACCGCTTTGCCTACCAATGATGCAAAAGCAGGTAAATTTTGAGAAAATATTTTCACTGCTGACCTTGTGAAAGAATCATTAAATGATTTATGAACTCAATTTTTGGGTACAAATTGTTAGTCATTTTCGCTAAGTATGGGGTAAAACATAAATTACACGCTATCATCCTCAAACCATGGCTGTGCAGTGAGATATCCAATAGTGAAAGTTGAAACGATTTTGGAGTAAAGATAAGGAGTTCTGGTTAGGAGCATTGGTCTCTAAGCTTGACGATGCTTTCAGGTGGCATATAGAACAACTGAAACACTTATTGGTATGTTCTCGTGACGATTGTGTATGGTAAAGCTCACACTTACCAGGAGTTGGAACACCGTGCTTATCAGTCATTATCACATTTTAACTTTGACTTGGCACTTCGTGTGAAAAAAGGTTACCAATTAAACGATGGATGAATTCCGTCAAGCGCGTATGAGAATGCTAAGATGTATATGAGAAACAGCGTTTGGTATGATACACATTTTTGCATCGAATTTCATCCGCTAAGGTACTTTTTATACTAACTCAAGGTTGAATTATTCTCTCGAAACTTCGATCGAGGTGGTCCGACTCCTTTGCGCTTGTGTAAGTGTGTTCATGGCACTATTGAAATTCAAAGGCGAAGATAGAAGGTTC